>BSQZ01000024.1:2257500-2292500 GCA_033239005.1 Lamellibrachia satsuma
AATTTGTTTTCAGTTGCCTACATTAAACTGCAATCTGCCGAGGGTTATGCAATTATGGGATCTCAGTCTAGATTATATAAAATAACCACATCAATTGAACATTTTAACCTGGGCCTCAATTATCTCGTTTATATAAGCATCATCGCGTAATATTAACATAATATATTCTAATATTGTTGCTTGTAGCACTACACATACCAACACTGAAATATTTAGTACTTTAGTAAAAATAATGTACGTAAAGAGTGTGTGTTCTACTGGCAATTGTATGTAATATGTCACGTACTATCTAATACTAAACAATAGTACAGGGTTAGGGTTAGGGTTGACACATAATCTAAGGCAGTTTACCCATTTTCTAACATTACAAATTATTGTATTTACCACGCATTTAGTGTATTTTCCTACAGTGGAAAATGATTATTATATATTTATTCAGCACAAACAACACTGTAAAGTAAGTAACGGTGCGTTCTTGTACAGCGCCGTATCCAGTCACCGGAACTGCTCAAAACGCTTTCTCAGGGAAGCATTCAGCCACGCTGCAATTATTGCGCGAAGATTATTCGTTCAGATATCCACCCGTGTCTGTAGCCAGGCACTCATTTATACAGCTGAGCGAACTGAAGCAACGTGGGATGAACGAAATTGCGAACGTTTCGAAACGGCAGCAAGGGATTCGAACCCGGGTTCTCCCGCTTGAGGGCCGGACGTTCTAGCTACGCCACCGCGCCCGATGCAAATGCAAAGGGTTTGGTAGGAACTGGGACGTTGGAGGTTGGTCTTAAAAATGGTTGGAGATTTGCCTCAAAAATAGGTGGGAGGTAAGATTGGTGGGAATTGGCCTCTAAAAAATGGTGGGAGGTCGAAGTTTGACCTCACAAACAGGTGGGAGACGAGAGGTTGCCCCCGCCCCCAAACAGGTGGGAGATTGGAGGTTAAAGCCCCTGCCACATCGCGCACTAAGTCTAGCGTTTATCATACATGTTAATCATACTCACACGCCTTCATTGCTTTCTGGACCTTCTTAAGGTTGTCCGCGTTACACCATTCGGGAAGTTCTACACCGCATTGTTCTAGCGCACAGGAAGCAGCACAACCCATCTCTGCAGTCAATGACAGTCGCTTGTGAGCGCGTTGTTGTCTTGGTATGGTATGAAGAAGCGTCACGTTGGAAGAGGATCGCTAGCTGGTTGTAGCGACGCGACTGGTTTCTTTGGCGACGTAGTTGACACAACAGCCACACCGAAAGATCGCATTGTTTTGTAGCTTAAAAACGGCGGTCGCTAAGGCAAAAAGACAGAAGTACAAAGCTGCGTGTATCAGACAGCAGACGATTCATTACCCGACTCTCTTCAAGGTGGAGGAGGGGCTGTTGATTATAGCGCTCACAATAGTTCCGAATTCCGTGTTTGAGCATAGGTAATTGAAATAGCAAAACGATTGTGTAGTTATGAAAGGTGGAACTTGATTACCGTTGCAATAATATCCCATACAAAAGAAATAGGTAGGGCAGTGGGCCTCACGCAGCACTACCAGTGGCGTATCTAGGATCTAGCAAAGGGAGGCCAAAGGGAGGCCAAGCCGAGTCACCCATTAGTTTACCAAGCTACCATGTAGTGGCACAACCCCACGAACACAATAACACATTTAATGCCCCCCCCCAATATACCACTGAGCACTCAATCCCTCCATACTGACGTTGGGCCTTATGTAGCACTCTACTCGCTCCATCCTGACGTTGGGCATTACGCAACACTATACTCGCTCCACCCTGGCGTTGGGCCATATATAGCACTGTACTCGCTCCATCCTGACGTTGGACCTTATGTAGCTCTCTACACACTTCATCCTGACGTTGGACCTTATGTAGCGCTCTACTCGCTCCATCCTGACGTTGGGCCTTATGTAGCGTTCTACTCGCTCCACCCTGACGTTGGGCCTTATGTAGCGTTCTGCTCGCTCTATCATGACGTTGGACCTTATGTAGCGCTCTACTCGCTCCATCCTGACTTTGGGCCTTATGTAGCGTTCTACTCGCTCCATCCTGACGTTGGACCTTATGTAGCGCTCTACTCGCTCCATCCTGACGTTGGGCCTTATGTAGCGCTCTACTTATGCAGTACTTTAGTCCCTCGTGTCTAATTAATCCACTGTCAATCATAGAAAAACAGGCATCCTCGTTGACCACATTGGAGCATAGATTCGTGAGAATATGTCTAATGTAATAAACGGGAGCGACCTTAGCAAAATATGTATTATGACATCCATTTTCTCTAAAACCAAAGGTTACACAGCTTACACATAAATAGTCATTGTATCAACGAGTACTGCATCACATTCGTGACGCGGTTGTTTCTGGTAATAGGTTTGACGTTCCCTTAAACAATCTCGAGCGTATTAATGGCATATTGGCCTGAGGCATTTGGTAAGCACTGCTTGATCATGACTGTCACGTATGAACTACCAAGGTATCCCGCATGTTTGCCGCAAACTCTTTCCGCTTTCCATAAATTATAATGAAAAGAGAATTGAGGATCTTTGTAATTTGTCAATAAAATGGCGCATCAGTACACATTTTGAAATTCTGACCCCCTACACGTGTTTTCAGGAACGACATGTAACTATAAACAAGCCTAGTGCGCAATTCGACCGATAATATTAACGACTAATGTGATTATCTGCCTCATTATACCAGGAATCATTGCTATGTCTCGACAAAGTGTGGTTGAAGGTACAATGCTCATTGAATGTGACTATAATCGTTGCGCCACATGGCAGACGTGAAGCCAGTTACGCCCCCTAGTTTCATTTTGATTGGCACCAGGTTAGTGTGAGTGTGAGTTCGGGACAGCGGTAAGACGTGTAGTTCCACTGTTACGGCTGTCGATGATCAGATAAATGTTGCTTGTATAATCGAGGCTCTAATTATCCAGCCCACGTGACGTGGCGACACCACGTGGTGAAATTTATCCACGCTAAAATCTGTAGGCCTACACTTCAAACCTCGGTCTTTCATTACAACGAAAACGACTATATTTGTCCAGAATTTCGGCAAACAATTCATCTTACATATATTTTTGACGACAATGCTTCAAGTTCTGCTATGCTACAATTCATGACCTTAAACATAGTGGCGCCACACGGTGGATCGAGAACCAGCCAATCTGAGAACTTGATTCAACGAAACTTAAGAATACTGGGGTTCTCAGCTGCTAGCTAAAAAAACAAAACTGAAACATTTCATCACAAATTCGAACACGTGCATTATGCAAACGATTAATTTTATTGCAAAATTTACGCTACTTTTAATTTGTACATTGACAATACAGCATTCATATTCACGATGACGTTGAGCAACATTTCCGTCTAACGGTACTTCAGTAGCAAGGCCGATTAAGAATGAAAGCCATTTATCGTTTCCATTTTAACACATTTAAATAGTCCATTGTTATGAAACCCAGCGAATTCGAACACATGGTAATTCCCAAGAAATGTTTTTCCTATTTAGAGTTCTTACGAAATACGCATGTTCTTTTGACAGCCTGTCATCTGGAAGACAAATCGTTCAAACGTACATTTCCGTGAAAGTAACGCAACGTACAGTGTTTAGAAAACATTTCCAGTTACGCTTTATTCTTAAAATACGCCACAAGACATTTGTGAAGAAATGCATATAACACTGTTTTCACTTGAAAAATATTTTTTGTCAGTGCCTAGAACGCTATCGCTGACGTGGGTCGTTATGGGGGCATCAAGTCGTGTACAGTTCATCCTAACTTTCCGGGCTGCGCGCCTCCCATTCCAGCCAACTGCCAGGATAGCGATTCACTCTGCAAAACCAAAACCATAGTTGACATATCAGTTGGAATCACAACTTCACTGACCCATTTTACATGCATTTATCTTCAACTGTATCAACGCTTTCGAGACAGACGTCATCGCTGAAACCCGCGAACAATATGGTAGTTTCTTAGAGAAATCACGCTATTGAGCCTATAAGAATCTTAGTGAATAGTTCCTTATGTATTTTCCTAAAATGCGATCGGAAACGAAATGGTCGATTGGACGCACTGTCTGATCACAACGAAACCACAAAGGACCACGACATTAGGATGTTCAACAGCTGTAAATTAAACCGGAAACAGAAAAGAAGACTTTCTCTACTGTGACGTTATCATCGTCTGACCGTACGTACTTTAGATAACCGAGTTTGATGAGCTCCTGGCACGCGCTGGCTGCCCGGACGCCGGAGCGGCAGTACACGACCATATCCTCTACATCCTTCGGCGGCAATGGTGCAGCGTACTTCTGTTGAAACTCTTCGTCTGACAGCTGGAAGGCTTCTGCGATCTCACCAACTACAACACCGTGTAGGAGTTATCTTCGTGTTCGTATTTCAACAGTAAAAAAAGCTTCTCGTTGATAATTAATCAGTGACATAGATATACCATAGAAATAAGCCATCATTAAAATTGTTTTTTTGTCACGAAAAAGATACAATACTTTATTTTAACTGGTGCAACGTAATGCTATATTTGAACAGTAAAAACACGGATAATTATTTTTGTTTAATTGTGAATAAATGTTTCGTCAAGACAGGTACACATTCTCCGTTCCACAGTTCATGGCCACTGAAAATGGCTGTCAACAGGATTCACAGTTCGAATAAAATGTGTTATGCAGCAGGACGAAGGTGTATACTGTGTACGCGTAAAGTGGACTTACGCGGCACATTGATGGCGTTACCGATCTTTCCCGTTTCTTCGAGTTCGTTGGAATTACGAACATCAAGCAAAATGCCGCTGTTATCGTTCACCATACGTTCTACGTCACTTGATGAAAAGTCTTTCGGTGTGACTGAAAAATAATAATGCTATGTAAGTTGTGGTCCTATCAGAAGACCATCAGTAGTTGTCTCAGCTGCCGAACAGCCAGTTAGGTTTTTATGTTTTCAACAAGCGTGTAACTGTATTGTCGCTTACTCTCAAGTGGCTGCATTTCCTCAAATGTAACTGTGTTGCCGCTTACTCTCAAGTGGCTGCATTTCCTCAAATGTAACTGTGTTGCCGCTTACTCTCAAGTGGCTGCAATTCCTCAAATGAAACTGTGTTGCCGCTTACTCTCAAGTGGCTGCATTTCCTCAAATGTAACTGTGTTGCCGCTTACTCTCAAGTGGCTGCATTTCCTCAAATGTAAGTGTGTTGCCGCTTACTCTCAAGTGGCTGCATTTCCTCAAATGTAACTGTGTTGCCGCTTACTCTCAAGTGGCTGCATTTCCTCAAATGTAACTGTGTTGCCGCTTACTCTCAAGTGGCTGCATTTCCTCAAATGTAACTGTGTTGCCGCTTACTCTCAAGTGGCTGCATTTCCTCAAATGTAACTGTGTTGCCGCTTACTCTCAAGTGGCTGCATTTCCTCAAATGTAACTGTGTTGCCGCTTACTCTCAAGTGGCTGCATTTCCTCAAATGTAACTGTGTTGCCGCTTACTCTCAAGTGGCTGCATTTCCTCAAATGTAACTGTGTTGCCGCTTACTCTCAAGTGGCTGCATTTCCTCAAATGTAACTGTGTTGCCGCTTACTCTCAAGTGGCTGCATTTCCTCAAATGTAACTGTGTTGCCGCTTACTCTCAAGTGGCTGCATTTCCTCAAATGTAACTGTGTTGCCGCTTACTCTCAAGTGGCTGCATTTCCTCAAATGTAACTGTGTTGCCGCTTACTCTCAAGTGGCTGCATTTCCTCAAATGTAACTGTGTTGCCGCTTACTCTCAAGTGGCTGCATTTCCTCAAATGTAACTGTGTTGCCGCTTACTCTCAAGTGGCTGCATTTCCTCAAATGTAACTGTGTTGCCGCTTACTCTCAAGTGGCTGCATTTCCTCAAATGTAACTGTGTTGCCGCTTACTCTCAAGTGGCTGCATTTCCTCAAATGTAACTGTGTTGCCGCTTACTCTCAAGTGGCTGCATTTCCTCAAATGTAACTGTGTTGCCGCTTACTCTCAAGTGGCTGCATTTCCTCAAATGTAACTGTGTTGCCGCTTACTCTCAAGTGGCTGCATTTCCTCAAATGTAACTGTGTTGCCGCTTACTCTCAAGTGGCTGCATTTCCTCAAATGTAACTGTGTTGCCGCTTACTCTCAAGTGGCTGCATTTCCTCAAATGTAACTGTGTTGCCGCTTACTCTCAAGTGGCTGCATTTCCTCAAATGTAACTGTGTTGCCGCTTACTCTCAAGTGGCTGCATTTCCTCAAATGTAACTGTGTTGCCGCTTACTCTCAAGTGGCTGCATTTCCTCAAATGTAACTGTGTTGCCGCTTACTCTCAAGTGGCTGCATTTCCTCAAATGTAACTGTGTTGCCGCTTACTCTCAAGTGGCTGCATTTCCTCAAATGTAACTGTGTTGCCGCTCTTACTCTCAAGTGGCTGCATTTCCTCAAATGTAACTGTATTGTCGCTTACTCTCAAGTGGCTGCATTTCCTCAAATGTAACTGTGTTGTCGCTTACTCTCAAGTGGCTGCATTTCCTCAAATGTAACTGTGTTGCCGCTTACTCTCAAGTGGCTGCATTTCCTCAAATGTAACTGTATTGCCGCTTACTCTCAAGTGGCTGCATTTCCTCAAATGTAACTGTATTGCCGCTTACTCTCAAGTGGCTGCATTTCCTCAAATGTAACTGTGTTGCCGCTTACTCTCAAGTGGCTGCATTTCCTCAAATGTAACTGTGTTGCCGCTCTTACTCTCAAGTGGCTGCATTTCCTCAAATGTAACTGTGTTGCCACTTACTCTCAAGTGGCTGCATTTCCTCAAATGTAACTGTATTGCCGCTCTTACTCTCAAGTGGCTGCATTTCCTCAAATGAATAACAAAATGTGTGTTTCTAATTTTAAAGTATGCTATATCACTGAGAAAGTGGCAGTGTACGTGTCCTTTCCATGTAGAAACTACTCCTCGGTACGTTTGTCATCTGTGGGTATGAAATAGCTCAGGCTTAATAATAATAATTGATACCTCGAAGTAATTATCCTGATAGATTTGACATTAGATATTTTTTACAGGTTTAAATCTGCTGAAAAAGAGGTCATTATTGTAACTATTATTGTCATTATTGTAACTTTTGTGATATATATATATATATATATATATATATATATATATATATATATATATATATATATATATATATATATATATATATACAATTCTTCATGAATATTACTGTTTTATTATGTAATTTGATATTTAATATTGATTATATATATGTAATGTAGAACTTGCAATGTCTTTAATATTTGTTTACTCTGCTGCCAGTGTGTATTTCATATACACCGACACAATCAGAATTTAATTATTTCAACCAAAAGTTGGTGAATGTTAGTTATCAAACGTGTTCAACAAGGTGGAGCCACTTGTGCTTTACCAGTGGCTCCACCGTGTTGACGTAAAGTCAGAGTCATCGCAATACTAACCTTTTGGGTGCAGTGACGACCATTCATTCATACTACCAGGATAACGGCTCACTCTACAAATGACACAAAACAGTGTACAGAATGTCGCTACAAATCTTGACAAAAACAAAATCAGCTTTATTATTCATGTGCAAGAACATCTATGATTATGGTCAGCGATGTTAACGGTAATGACATTTTTAAGAATAAATTAATCGACAGGATAACAACACATCAATTCTGACATCATTAACACAATTTTTATTATAGTCCACAGCAAAATATATTATGGCCTTCACAAAATTGTCGTGATTATAATAACATGCTTCCCCTCCCACCATACTGCAGTTACGGTAGCGGTTTATTATAATGAAATAAAATAGTATACAGAATATGCTTCTTTTGTTTCAAGCGCGGATGCCTAAATATGTTTATAGATAACTAAACCATGTGGCAACGTTCAAATATGTCCTTCTAAGTCAACTCAATTTACGGTTGTAAAGTTGATAAATGGTGATTAGTTATGGTACAATTGCGTGTAACAAGTTAAGCAATTAGGATGACGAAAATTGACCTGCTGGAAAGAAAAACATGAAGGAGTGGAAGGAATGCATGAGATGGGGGGTCCCCTCCCCCAATACTGACAGCAAATTCTTGAGAAAAGGGTATCAAGTGTGCTAGTTTATGCATAATATAGGCACTTTTTAGAAAATGTGGAATTGTTTCAACAAGGCGATTATTTTACAAAGAAGGAAAAGCAGGAGATGTGACAAAATTGGCAAAGAAAAGAAGATCTCCTTCCCAAAGCAGGAGGCTTGGCCCACCCCCCCGGGATAAGGTCGAATATAAAAGTTAGGAGTCGAATTTAAAAGCCTCCCAGAATTCACGTCGAAGAAACTGGCGAATGTGACTAATTATGAACGAGACTGAGTCGTACGTACTTTTGATACCCAAGTTTGCTGAGCTCTTCACAGCCGTTGGCTGCTCGAACTCCAGAGCGGCAATACAACACCAGGTTGTCAGCCTCTTTCGACGGCTTAGGTGCATCGTACTTCGTCTCAAATTCATCTTCTGGCAGGTTGAAGGCTTCTGTGAGTTCATCAACTATAAGACAGCATAAAAATTGCGTTCACAAATATGTCATCAATATTAATTGACAAATATAATAATAATAATAATAATTAACTTCTATGGCGCCTATATCCTCAGGAATCTGAGCTCAGAGGCGCAACAAAACAGAATCATTACGCATAATCGCACAAAAGTCATTATCAGAACGAGAGACAACCGAACATTTATGGTGGAAATGCAATTTGGAATAAATATGTCTTGAATTTTTTTCGGAAGTTAGCTATAGTTTCAGATGTTTACAAAGTGATGGGGAGTTCATTTCAGAGCCAATGCGCAGAGACAGAGAAAGCACGTTTGCCCAAGTTAAGCTTAGTTTTAGGAACAATAAGTTGTTGTGAAAAGGATGATCTGAGCTGCATAGAGATATTTGAAAGATGCAAGAGACCAGCCAAGTAGGATGGTTTCTGTGTAAAATTAACATGATATGAATGGACAGTTTAAAAGTAATTCGATAAGTAAGAGGAAGTCAGTGTAACTGTCTAAGTAGTAGTAGTGATATTGAAAAACGAGACTCCCCGAGTACCACACGTGCCAGACAGTTTGTAACCATTGGAGTTTAGCTAAGTCTCTTTTAGCAATGTTGTTTGGCAGTGAATTACAATAGGCAAGGCTACTAATTAGTGTTGTTGATATTGTTTTAGTATTAGGTAAAGATACGTGATGCCGAATTCTACGGAGGTTACGGATATGGTAGAAACAGAATTAGCATACTTGAGAAATATGCTGTCAAAAGTTGAAGTCACTATCAAAGACAACACCTAAATTACGAACAGTATCTGATGGGAATGTATCACTGCCAAGCAGTTTAACTGGAAAATGGCTGATGACCCTATTTCGTTGTTGTTTAGTGCCAATAATAATAAGGTATGCTTTATCTGGGTTAAGTTTCAGCTGACTTGATTCCATCCAAGACAAGATGTCAGTGAGACAATCACTTAAAGTCGAAACAGATTCTTTTGTATTTGATTGTGAAAGTGATATGTAAACATGTGTATCATCAGCATACAGGTGATGACTGAGATCATGAGTAGTAACGTATATAGTATATAAGCTAAACAGAACAGGTCCAATGACGGATCCTTGCGGCACTCCGAACGGAAGGTGTTATGGGCAAGATGATGTGCCAGATATGTTAATGCTTTGGTGTCTGTCTGAAAAATATTATTTGAACCACCGAAGAGCTGAGCCAGAAATGCCAAAACGTCTATGAAGGCATTGCAAAAGGACTGAATGATCAATCGTATAAAAAGCAGCTGAGAGATCTAGTAAAGTGAATGCAGTAACTTTGCTGTTGTTCATGTTGTCAACTATACCATTGTGCATCTTGAGAAGAGCTACTTTGTAGAGAGAAATCGTCTATATGCAGACGGTAGTTCAATTGATAAGTAATGTTTATAGATATGTTTATGAAGGCGATTAGCAACTACTTTTACAAAGCTTTTCACTAATACTGAGATTGGAGATAAGACGATAATTCTTTAGGTCATTTTTACACAGAGTTTGTGGCTACCCGGAATAACCCGTGGCGCCTCTGGTGTATAATAAAACACCAACATAAAGGTGAAATCGCGCCACATTTCGACGGAAGTACAACACGTAATTCGCGCGAATCTTTTACCGTCAAATGAAGCAATCGCGTATCTTTGCCAACGCATGGTCAGTCGCGTTCAAAGTTATACAAACATCAGATCAGCTGATTTTTGCGTTCCAATGCTAGCGGTGTGATTTCCATTTAACATTAGTAAGCGTTATTGTTGGTACGCTGCATTCTCGCTGAAAGTAATTCTTCCCGACCCTTTAATTTGAAGTTAAAGCTGTACTTCCGTCAACAATCGATCCCAAGATGCATTGCATTTATACACGGACGCCGTCTAGCTAATTAATTACATATAACTTCCTATCAAAATCAGCTGTAACGATCACCTTGTACAATGATCCTACTTACGTGGCACATTAATGGCGTCGCCGATCTTTCCGGTCTCCTCCAGTTCGTTTGGATTACGCACGTCGATCAAAGTTCCAGTGTCGTCTGCCACAATGCGTTCTACATCACTCGCGCTCACATCCTTCGTCTGTGGCGCAATCTCTACAATACGAGAACGGTATTTAATGTAACCGACGCAACAAAAACAACACAAAGACAATTTATTTTCCAGAGAAAGCTGCGCCAATCGCGATGCTTCAGCCATTCTCAATACGCTGTGGTCCGCAATCGTGGTGTTTGTGTCTGGTGAACGGATTAACATAATAAGAGAGATTTGCAATATTGAATAGTAAAAAAATATCTTCCGTCGCCACAATGCAGGACTTTGCTAGCTGATGTAGTTAAATGGAGCTCATCAAGTCCTGTTAATTACGTAATTAATTAACTACAAAGTATTGTCTTATTCGTCATTCGACTAGCAATATGTCGGAAACTCTAGAAACTGATGGAGCAAAAGCGAAAATAGTTGAATATTAAATTGTTATAGATCCAGAATAAAGTCATTTAATACGTTGTTGTATGAGCACAAAGTAAAATAGTTGTATATTAAATTGTTATAGATCCAGGATAAAGTCAATTAATACGTTGTTGTATGAGCACAAAGTAAAATAGTTGTATATTAAATTGTTATAGATCCAGAATAAAGTCAATTAATACGTTGTTGTATGAGCACAAAGTAAAATAGTTGAATATTAAATTGTTATAGATCCAGAATAAAGTCAATTAATACGTTGTTGTATGAGCACAAAGTAAAATAGTTGTATATTAAATTGTTATAGATCCAGAATAAAGTCAATTAATACGTTGTTGTATGAGCACAAAGTAAAATAGTTGAATATTAAATTGTTATTGATCCAGAATAAAGTCAATTAATACGTTGTTGTAAGAGCACAAAGTAAAATAGTTGTATATTAAATTGTTATAGATCCAGAATAAAGTCAATTAATACGTTGTTGTATGAGCACAAAGTAAAATAGTTGTATATTAAATTGTTATAGATCCAGAATAAAGTCAATTAATACGTTGTTGTATGAGCACAAAGTAAAATAGTTGTATATTAAATTGTTATAGATCCAGAATAAAGTCAATTAATACGTGTTTGTATGAGCACAAAGTAAAATAGTTGAATATTAAATTGTTATAGACCCAGAATAAAGTCAATTAATACGTTGTTGTATGAGCACAAAGTAAAATAGCTGTATATTAAATTGTTATAGATCCAGAATAAAGTCAATTAATACGTTGTTGTATGAGCACAAAGTAAAATAGTTGAATATTAAATTGTTATAGATCCAGAATAAAGTCAATTAATACGTTGTTGTATGAGCACAAAGTAAAATAGTTGTATATTAAATTGTTATAGATCCAGGATAAAGTAAAATTAAGTTGCTTCAGTACAATGAATACATTACTACCAGCCAATTCGGAGTTCTCAGACTTGCTGAACATACTAGACCTGTCAACAGGTGTCACATTATCAACATGTAAACAACGCAAGCCACGACTCGCGAACAACAACACATCCCTGTCTGGTGGCGTGTTCGCTGTTAGAATGCACAATGCTTATTTCTATTGACACCGCCTGGATTCAACACAGATAACAATCAAACACACGACAAAACAGACAACAATCGCGGACTGGATTTCTTACAAGATTTCAGAAAGCGACAAATACTTGACAAAAACACATACTGTATATTAATCATACACATTACAGTATAACGTAAACATATTCACTTAAATACGTCCACACTCGAAATGGTAAATAGGACATCAACAACAGGACCATTCGCCTCCCGATTACACTGACAGATTGGGGGCTATTCCATTATATGTGATGTGATTGGGGGCTATTCCATTATATGTGATGTGATTGGGGGCTATTCCATTATATGTGATGTGATTGGGGGCTATTCCAATTATATGTGATGTGATTGAAGGCTATTCCAGTTCTCTGTGCTGTGATTGGGGGCTATTCCTTTCTCTGTGATGTATGTCAAATTTCGTGCATCACGTGTTCTGTGATCCTAAATATTAATCCGCTCCAATCTTTTGCATGATCATAACTATGGATATTTTTTTTTTAACTAACCCAGTGGAGTGCCATTTAGACAACTTAATAATATACACCGATTCTTCATTGTAACATTTTATGCGATTCACAGTGGTAATAACATAGCATGGTTTTCACATAAACAGTTCATAACAAGTTTTTGTGTTTCTATAGTAGACTAGGGGAAATACAAGAATTGCAGTAGTATGCCACTGTAGTATTACATTCAACATATTGGGCTGATACTATGGAGCTCTACCTCAGTTAATGTTTGATCTCCCAATAGTTATTTCGTGTGTGTGTGTGTGTGTGTGTGTGTGTGTGTGTGTGCGTGCGTGCGTGCGTGCGTGCGTGCGTGTGTGTGTGTGTGTGTGTGTGTGTACGTGCGTGTGTATTTTGTTTGCCGCGTGTGTATTATGTCTGTGGGTGTGTGTGTGTGTGTGTGTGTGTGTGTGTGTGTGTGTGTGTGTGTGTGTGTGTGTGTGTGTGTGTGTGTGTGTGTGTGTTTGTGTGTGTGGCTTTGTGTGTGGGGGGTGTGGGTGTGCGCGTGCGCGTGCGCGTGCGCGTGCGCGTGCGTGCGTGCGTGCGTGCGCTTGGGAGTGGGCGAGTGCGTAACCCCCTTCTCTCAAGCTCCCCCATCTCTCTGTCACCATTCACTCTTTATTTTTGTCTTGACACATCGCACTACGATCTGATATCAACCTATCTCGTCATTCAATGACCCAACATTGGAAGTTGATCACATCTGATCCTAGTCATTGCCATCTGTTGCACGTTCTGTCACTGCACTGGTTGCGTCGACGTCAACACTCTGGACGGCAACACAAACCAAGTACATGTGTGTGGAGGATACCACTAAAAATGTCTGTAAAGACTCAAACCACATATCACTTGACGGGGACTTACTCAAACCACATATCACGTGACGGGGACTTACTAGCCAAGAATAATTTCCACCAGGAAATCCTTCGGTTGATCTGTGATCTCCATACCTGGTCGTCGCAGTGACCATCTGCAATTAAAAGACACTCTGTATAAATGCAGCCAACATGATACGTTAGTGACATATCTATAGTTATGCATTTGTATACGCGTCTACATCATTGTACAACAATTAACGCAATGATACAGACCCACTGATAGTGAAAGATACACGAATTGTGTATTCTCCTTGGTGTTCTTATAACAAATGTGTTGGTGTGTTGGTGTATTGGTGTATTGGTGTTTTAAGTTATGTTAGATGTTATCATTGGCGGACCCTATTATCAAAATAAATTACGTGTTGTTGTAATACGATGAGCGAAAAATGGGAAGGTTGCAGGGACATCAGCAGTGCCCAGGCCATGCACCGGTGGCGAGGCAGTGTATAGATATAATGTTTACAAACGTGATCTTATGTTCGGCCGTATACTACGACATGTAGGTCAACCCAGTGGGGTAGACGCCGCGTGTCTTGTTACAAAGGCTGATGTAGTGACCTCGTTATCACCAACCCCATAATTAAGTACGGATAACCATCGGAAATTTGTCCAATGTTACAATGACCCAAAACACAATGACCAACGGAGAATAGCGTTCTGCAACAGCCTAATGGAGAATGGCACATCGGGCAATGACGCAATTTTAGCTTCTAAATGTCTCGTACTACGTTATCATATCAAAGTCACAGAGCGGTGCATTTATTGAACGTGTTGGCACTGGATATAAACCATTCAATGCAAACGTGTTGAAACATACAATTTGATTTGTTTATCATACCGACACATACCTTAAAATTTTGCACAAAACACATAATCCTCAGACAGTTATTTCTTAAAATACCCTCCAATTCAGCAAACCAACACCCCCAAAGTTGAGTATATTCCCAAATACAATCCCCCCACCTACCCGCCCGCCCGACCCACAATTCCATGCCTACACTGAGTTCCAATGTGAGACTGTCATGCCAACTTAATCATTAGTTCCAGATGAATGACTTATACTAGTATAGCACTTGAAATCACGCTGCCTGAAATGTGGGCCAACGGTTAAGTATAATAGGTATACTTGATAACGGTTACTATATAAAGCCGCGCGCAAATGTTTACATATATTCTGTCTAGTCATGGCAGTTTATTGGCTGGCGAAGATACTCTGTAAGCCAAGCGAGCGACTGGGAGTTTACCGGGTCATTGAACGCTAGAAGGATGAAATTATATAACAAAACATTACGGAGCCTTATAAATATTCACAGATTCCGGGTGAATGTTTAGTTATTAACATACAGCCAATTTGGACAGTTTGTCCAACGTACAATTATTGTACGTTGGACAAAATATCCAAATTCGTTACTTTTCTGGGTAGCTACCGGCAACGTTTAATGCACAGTGGTTGCGTGATTTATAATGAAACAATGAATGACTCATAATTGAAGATATGTATACAAATTGTCCCAATCTTGGTTGCATTGACATAACAATAAATAAATATGCAGGTGACGCCATTTGGCCTGACGTTCATTTTGAAACTTGGACGTAAACATTTAGCAAATTAATCGTTACGTAATTGTAATCCCGCCAACAATTGCGTAATAACCAGTCCACGTACCTTGCAATAGTTCGTTGCCTGAGTTCGCTCCGCGGGCGAGACCGTGGAAGTGAGCCGTGGGTCGGCAATATGACAGCCCCGGCCTCAACGCCACGCGCACGGCTGCCGTGGACGGCGGGTCGAAGTGAGTCCCCCGCGACCTCGTGACGGCTTGCCGAACAACTGGTCTTCCCAGCCGGCTGAAATGCCTAGTTAGCGTTGCCATTGTCTGGTGCAACTTCGGCGATTAAACGCGCACGTTCTGTGTGGGAGTGCACCGAGAAATGTGCCTCTCATGAGACGGACAGAGCTACTGGCTTCGCCAACGTTGATCGCTGCCGTCCAGTACTGACGCCGTCGCTAGCGCCCTGCGCGTTGTGCACTCAGTCGAACAAACTCGGTCCAGTGCCGACCCAGTTACAAATAACGTCGGTCGCGGTTATCACGTAATCTCTATTTCCTATACGTTACTATTCCGCCGATCTGACGTTTTTGGGTTGCACATGCGCGGGTAAACAGTCGTGTTGAATGAACAGCAGTTATGGATGCCCGCAACGGTCGATCTACGTGATTACCGAACGTCACGTAATAGCGCGTCCTTGGGTGCTTTACTAATGTCATTATTATGGGAAGGTATCATATTCGTTCCTGTAAATTTTTAATATCATTATAGCGGCAGAGTAACTCATTTTGAAGGAATAGAAACGAAGTCGTAATCTTTGGAGGTACACTTTTCAACGATTTATATAGTGCAACGTTGCACAACGAATTCGGTGACGTCACGCAAAAACGTCATAGGTGTGGAATCCCTAGGCAACTACAAGTTCTGTAAAATTACACCGCGTTTACAATCAGCGGCGAACAATATCTAACGCGCTTCCAGGTTTGTAGAAATGGTCGAAGTCGGAACCATAGTTTCTAGAGGTAAACAATATTTCAAAATGGTTTGTCGTAGGATGTGTTTACTTTGTTCAACAACCAGGCTTACGCTACTGCCAAATTCGTTCATGTTGGCCGAAGCCATTTGGACGGATTACCTTCATACGTTGACCCAATATCGTAATACATGTTAGAAAATGGGTAATTTATGTTTAAATATCTTACAGCGTGTAGTAATATATAAGGTACACGTAAATTCGTTCTTAAACACAAATGTGTTTCGAATTTGTTTAAGCTGACAAGGCGAAAATAATACACCAAGAATTACGTATTATTCTGTTATTAAAACAACAAGTTAATTGGTAGGCAATGCTACTATTGGTAAACTTCAAGGAAGAACAATGAAAACTCAAGTAGAGACACCAGGCGGGAATTCTCTCCAACAGCACTTCCTAAAATCACACATAAGTTATGTCAGAAAATATACCCTTCATTTAATCCTCTAAAGTCGACCCTAACCTCGTTTGCAGCTAAATCATGCCCATGAGCCGATATATCACTTGTTTGGTTGTAGGTTCCATCGCAAGAGTTAATTTGTCCAGCAAGAAAGAAACTTGACAGGTAGAAAACAAAACAGAAACTTGACACTTAGAAATGTTGTGTCCTGGTCATACAGCAAGACGCTTGGATGCTGTTGCAACGTCTTTGATGTACTGGGTATAAAGAACAAGTGGCCAACAAGACGTGGTAGTGAGGTGATTTTATTCAACAATCATGGGTCGCTGACGACGGTACGCATGTGTTAAATAGGCCTGCTGGTGTGAATTCCTGCTGCGTGCAGACAATTGTGGAGGTTTTCTAGTGAAAACGGGGTAAGCTCTTTGTACGCAAGTGCAGCTCCTCTTTTGCGTATGCGTCCACATTCGCACGTGCAGAAGTAATTGAATGAACATTTATACTGCGGTATGGGCAGCTAGTACCCGGCCAATAAAGACAAGTGCCCTACAAACTGATGGATTACGCTGCTAGTTCCACGTTAGCACTTTACTTTATGTAAAGTATCATATTTTGTCCAGTGGATGTTCCCATAGTGATATTGCTTTTGGCCAACGTAACTTAAATCAATTTACCTAATTTACTTAATTGAACACTACAGGTTGTGATGGATTCACGTAGCAGGTGCTCGTCACCTTGTTTGGTAAATATGTTGACTTTACGCAGAAGTAATCGTGGTTATTGATCATTACTTGGTACGATGGTCTTCGGCGGTAATTGTGAAAGTGTCACGTACAGTTAGTATCTACGCCGACGGCACTTACTGCGACGGTACCTGACAATCCGGCAGTGACGTGGCACCAGGAGGTCGTTTAGTCTAAGTTTCTCTGTCTCTCTGTGATGTCGTTCCGATTTAGGAATGTGAAAAGAATAGAAAAACGAAGAATGGAGGAGCTGATGGGCGACGTTGGTGTGAAAGAGGAGGTAACTAGGGAGCCGGCTAATGTGGGCTGGACACGTGGAAAGAATAGAAGGAGAACGGCTGACGAAAAGAGCGGATGCGCTTAGAGTGGAGGGCAGAAGGAGAAGAGGAAGACCGAGACTGAGATGGGAGGACCGCGTGAAGAGAGGGAGTGTGAGAGGACTGGAGAACGCGAACGAGAGAATGGATGACGGCAGTGAAACGGGATCAGTGACGAAGGAGGGGAAAAATCGACGACCTGTATCGGTGCCAGCCTCACCCCGGACTTCAGGGGTAAAGAGGAGAGCAACTTCATTTAATACAATCTATGCCCATAACACCCTAGCTGCTGGTCTTTACGCTGTATTTAACCAGGTTGGCCCGAAGAGGTCATGTACGTAGAAGCACCAGCTGTGTGTGTGTGTGTGCAAGGGGCTAAGGGCATCACCACTGACAAACGTAGAGCGTAGTGCCAGAGTGTCACTTCAGCAGCATGAACACGGAACCAACGTCAACTGTGGGCAGGAAATTTCCCAAACGTATCGTTGCTGTTTTTATAACATTCGTGATCTTCGCCGTATTCGCCGGTACATGTCTCTTTCTGTTGCAAAAGCGATTGCCAATGCTCGTGTTAGAAATGCTTCATCACTGCGATTCCCTCTTCCACAATATTGCTCTTCAGGAAATCGTGAAACTTCAACGTGCGCCAATTTGTTTGGCAAGAGTAATTAATTACATGGTCTCATCGGTCTGAGAAATCGACAAACCGCCGCTCACTCCTGCAAGAAAGCCCAGGCACCGTCGATCATCTAGACTTGGTTAACTATTAATTCTCGTATTTAAAATAAACGTCGGACCTGTGGCTTTCTCTGTTGCCGCACCAAACAAGCTCTCTTCATCTAGGAAGCCGTTGTCGTTGGTCTGGCCAATAGTCATCACCACTACGCCGAGTGAAACTTTCGCTTTTATTTCCAGGTGTTTTCGTCTCGGCGATCCCAGTGCATGTGATTGCATTGCTAATTAACCACCGATGTGGTCAGCAAGTCAACTAATATTTACTAACTGTAAGTTAAGAGGGGGTGAAAAACCATGCGTTTTCCTGACTTCGAATTCTTCGTTTTGACGACCCACTTGCTTTTTTTTAACCGGCAATACTATGACTACTTCGCCAAGATAATAATAAAATATGTTCTGTCACACACACCTTATATTACATATAGTGGAACCTCAATAATCCGGACTCGTACGGGGGACCAAGGTGTTCGGATAGGTGTAGGCCTATTAGCGTTTGGAAATTCCGTTCCCGTGAAATGATATTCGGATGCCAAGGTTTCCGGATTATCGACATCCGGATTAACGAGGTTTCACTGTACATGCACGCGTGTATACGTTGATAGTCTTCAATGTCATATACCTACTATGCTCGAGTAGCACCGGTTCACTTGAGTTCCGTAACGTAATAAGACATAAATGTAAGCCATTTCGATTATCTAATGTAATGTCTGTGACGTGAATACCACCGTCATAACGTGTGTGTGTGTGTGTGTGTGTGTGTGTGTGTGTGTGTGTGTGTGTTTGTGTGTTTGTGTGTGTGTGTGTGTGTGTGTGTGTGTGTGTGTGTGTGTGTGTGTGTGTGTGTGTGTTTGTTTGTGTGCTTGTGTGTGTGTGTGCGTGCGTGCGTGGGTGCGTGTGTGCGTGCGTGCGTGCGTGCGTGTTTGTTTGTTTGTGTGTGTGTGTGTGTGCGTGCGTGCGTGCCTGCGTGCGTGCCTGCGTGCGTGCGTGCGTGCGTGCGTGCGTGCGTGCGTGCATGCCTGCGTGTGTGTGTATTCCTTTTAACCTCGGCTAGACATCATGCCTTTCATTTCTACTTGCTGGTTTTTAGCGTTGTGAATGTTGTGAGGAATCTTTCTGTATATATGAATAAGAAAAACATTTACATTTTGCTATAGGTGTCAACATTAATGCTTTCGGGTGGAAATGCTGTTTTTTACCTTAGTTCCGCTTTCCCGATTCCCGGTAATTTCACTTTTTCTTGCGCGTGCGTTCACCGTAAACAAGAACGGCACATAAAAAGGCGACCCGTAAAACATTAGCGTTTAAAACGACGAAAAACGCTTAAAAACGACGAAAGATTAGTGGAGATAGGTATTTCCCTCTTCTTATGAGCACTTTCCCGATTTTTCACGAGCAGATGTTAATACGTATGTTTTGTGGCTGAGAAAACCACGTCGGTCCTGATAATGAAAGTGTATATTTCGTCGCCTAAGATAAGTATTTGAGGACTCCATCATCAAACAGTGGTCAGTTGCTAAGATACTGAAGAAAAAATACTTACGGGTGGCTCGACTTGACCCACAGCCCATGTCTTGACTGTATGTGTTTCGCTAATATATATTGGGCTTGCCAGACAGGTGTCTTGAGTCTTGAGTCGATGGAAACTACACTTCGACTGTTTTCAATCACCCAAGAGTCGTGTATAAATGTCCTTAGAGCACCAAGAATCGCACTTGGCCAGTGTGTAGATCTAAGCCAAGGCCACCAATGTCTTGTAGACGTTCCACGCGTTTCTATGTGGGTTTATTAGCATTGTTTCCCGTGATCAACTGGCACATTCTCTCACAACGAGCACTCACAGGTGTAGTGCATAATCCAAGACGCTATAGCGGTCTCAGCGCCGTTTAACTACAATAGTCCACGTGGTAATCGATTATTGTCGTTCCTGTATTAAGCGGGACCACTCAGCCGAATCCCACAGATTACACGAACGTTTGTTGGATTAATGACACGTTCTTCGAACGTGTGTGAAATCCTTCTGTTGCAGAACACAATGCAATAATGTTCTTCGTGTAACGCTGTGTATTCCTTTAGTACAGAGGCAACGTATATCTAATAGCATTAGTTGACATGTTTTGCTAACGTAACCACGACTACGTGAGCGAATTAATTTACGCGCATGTTATTTGCGTTGTTTTCTCTGCGTAGCCTTGGCGCTGGCCATCAAACATATCGATCAGCATAATTACGTCGAAGTAACACCATCGTACTTAGTGCAGAATTATCTGAATTCATCGTTCTAACGCGTTACAATTTTCCGCCGGCGATCGACATTAAATCATTTCGCAAGCTGTCCATTGACCATTCACAGACACCATATTAGATCGTCATGACTAAGCATTATACGGATATTCTTCAATACCAGTTGCACTAATCCACCTGCTACAGCAGACACCAATTCTAAGCATATTCGAAATGTTTTAATAAATCAGTCTCTGATGTTGCAAAGTAGTTCCATTAACATGCGTGTTTGATTCCGTTCGTCAACATACATATATTATTTATCGCATAGTTGGCTCGGACTTTGCTTCATGCCACGATATATGTTGGTTATATTTATTGGTTGATCCACTTCCATCGTTGCACTGACAATGTCAATCATGAATAACAAATAAATGATGCGTAGAAATGTCAATAAATGTCGGCATAAGTCTGACAGCGACAAGAATTACAGGATCAGTGGCATGTCTAGGATCTCGCACCGGGGTCAAAGGGTCGGCAAGCTTAGGCACCCGTTAGTTTACAATGCTACCATGTAGTGGCGCAACAGGTAACATAAAACAAATCAAACATTTAAGCCAAAGGGGAAATTACCCAATGCCACACCACTAAAGCCGCCACTGAATTGGTCAGACCTAGATGCGCACGAATTCGTTCGGTTATGTTATATATTATGTCCGTGACGTGTTTACAAACATTAGTGCAGTAGGCCTAATCAGCGATGATTTTTTGCAATCACATTAGTACAATTCCAAGCGACATCGGGTGTAATAAATCCAATGTGAGTAATGTACTTTTCATTGCGCATTGATCAAGCATCGTTGTTGTAGGTTCTATATATATAGAAGATGTCGTTATTGATGTCATGATATGTGTGCGTATGCTTGTGATTTATCAGAAAACAACTGTCGTGACTATAGTGACTGCATAAATAATATGTTGCCCCACAGATGACGGGACACAGGTTTCTCGGAGTAGGCCTAAAGCGATCTACCACGTTGAATGTGTTCAATACAAATAACAATATGGTTTTATTCTAAATCATGAGTGGGCTGTGTGTAGTAGCTACTTAAGATTTTAACGATGATACTCAGCTATGTAAATTTGTTCCTGGCCATAAGTAGTGGTTGAATAAATTGTGTGACGGAGTAGATTTCATGCAGTAATAGCAGCGCTGCTGAAATCGATGGATCCAGATTGTGACGTCAGAATCCGATTTAGGACCCATGAGCGTGCACCATTGTCTCAATTGCTAAAAACCCTGATACCGACCTCCGTCTAGCTTCGCATTAGTTTACATTTTGAGAGACGCAGTGACAGAGTTTGAAAGTGGTGAAGATACGTGCATAGAAGACTTGCTATTCGGACGCCAAATACCACGAGAGACTTACAATGGAAATGGATATACAGTTGTATGACCAGTCCACGCCATGATCATCTCAACGTGGACACGATAACTACACACACCTATACTTACATCTAGGCATGTTGTCTCAACTATTTTACTAGGGCAGCATAAAACTGCCAGCATTTTTCAATTGACTTTCTATCACATCTCCGCATAAAGACACACCTTCAACGAACAACACGACGGAGTGTCTGGCAGCTTGACATTTTGCAGCCATGTTTGTTGATACCTTGACGGTGCCTGCTGAGGTTGCTAGGCAAAACGTGACTTGATGGATCCATCAGTTGAGTTGGTGTTGTAAGGAACAGGTTGTCGGCTGGGAATAATGACATTGCCGCGACGAAGGTAACAGTGTGGTAATCAGGTCCATGCTAATCAACGGGATGTTGCTAGTGCCGAATTATGGAGCGGCGGTCTACTGGTTAGAGCAACCAACTGGCGATCAAGTGGACGGCGGTACGATTCCGCCTTCCGGTGTGTCGAAGCTTGGGCAATTTCGTTCACCCCACTTCGCCTCTGCCTTTCGGCTGAGACAGTAAAGGTCGTTAGTCCCTTCTACCTGGTGTTTATGCCAGAGAAGTAAAATATACGCAGGGAGTAAATGTGTAATTTATCGTGGCCTCACGCGCCGAGCAGACAGTGTGGACGGCAGTAATGTCGTAGCTGACTCAACGCAGGGTTCTAAAGCAGTATATGGATGGCGTGTAGAATTGCATACGGTTATCTTATTAAGCTCATCTGCTTCACGCTGTCCTCAGCCCAATCGACTGTTGCAAAGGTAAATGCGAAATATTCACACAGCGGAGAGGAGATAACGGTTGGCCAGACCAATGAGGATACAACAATGACATCCAATAGTTATGAAGAAAAGGAATGTAGTTTAACAACCATAGATACAAGGAGGTTAAGAGGGTATCAAATTGAAGTGTTTAGGATATTGAATGGGTATGAAATGGGTATGATGGAACTATGTTTTCACTCAAGAAAGATAGCAGAACTAGAGGAGATAAATTAGTAAAGAATCAGTGTATTTTGGATATCAGGAAGTACTCGTTCTCACAGAGGACAATAAATGAATGGAACAAATTATCTACAAATTGTATAACTGTTAGCAGCGTGAATATGTTTAAAAACAAGGTTGACACATATCTCAGGAGGGCGGGTTATACATTGATGAAAAAATGTTGGACTCTCGATAAGCCAATGGCTTCTTTGTCCACTCGCCACCTGGGCCTTTGCCTTGGGTGGCAATCATGTTAAATCTTGATACAACAGTGAATCAGCTGTACTTCTCCGGCATTGATTGTATTTTGATGTAACTCGGCGCCCGGTTTGACGGTGTACACTACAACGTTGACGATACTGAGTGTTGATGTCAACGAGCGTTGATGTCATTGAGCGTTGATGTCAGTGAGCAACGGACACTTGTTGGCGCTTGTTCCAGACCGCATAAATGATAATGATCTGTGTCACGAGGAAGATGTTGCAATACCTGACGGACGATGTTTTCAAAAAGTACCCACAGAGAGCTGCATCTTCCAGTACATTGCCGCGGTGCAGAAAGTGATGATTACGTACACAGAAACTTTCCCATCGCTGTACAAGGTTGTCACACGTGCTCAAACCTTCGGTGCCTCAACAACAGTGACTATTTCCCGCACACATACACCTCATAGTCTCGTCATCCTACAGATCTTAGACACAAACATCACCCACGATGAATTTGAGAAGCACTTCCTGTGACAGAGCAGACGTTTCGTGTCCTGCTAGATGAAAAAACAAACAAACGTAAACAAACGTAAACAGACGTAATCTTCTTACAACCGTTTATTGCTTATTGAAGTGTCCGCTGGGATCCTCGTTCGCCACGATGTCCTGTCTATTACGTCCTCCTCCGTCACGATGTCCTGTCTATTACGTCCTCCTCCGTCACGATGTCCTGTCCATTACGTCCTCCTCCGTCACGACGTCCTGTCTATTACGTCCTCCTCCGTCACGATGTCCTGTCGATTACGTCCTCCTCCGTCACGACTTCCTGTCTATTACGTCCTCCTCCGTCACGATGTCCTGTCTATTACGTCCTCCTCCGTCACGACGTCCTGTCTATTACGTCCTCCTCCGTCACGATGTCCTGCCCATTACGTCCTCCTCCGTCACGACGTCCTGTCTATTACGTCCTCCTCCGTCACGACGTCATGTCCATTACGTCCTCCTCCGTCACGATGTCCTGTCCATTACGTCCTCCTCCGTCACGACGTCCTGTCCATTACGTCCTCCTCCGTCACGATGTCCTGTCCATTACGTCCTCCTCCGTCACGACGTCCTGTCCATTACGTCCTCCTCCGTCACGATGTCCTGTCCATTACGTCCTCCTCCGTCACGACGTCCTGTCCATTACGTCCTCCTCCGTCACGATGTCCTGTCCATTACGTCCTCCTCCGTCACGACGTCCTGTCCATTACGTCCTCCTCCGTCACGACGTCCTGTCCATTACGTCCTCCTCCGTCACGAGGTCCTGTCCATTACGTCCTCCTCCGTCACGACGTCCTGTCCATTACGTCCTCCTCCGTCACGACGTCCTGTCCATTACGTCCTCCTCCGTCACGACGTCCTGTCCATTACGTCCTCCTCCGTCACGACGTCCTGTCCATTACGTCCTCCTCCGTCACGACGTCCTGTCCATTACGTCCTCCTCCGTCACGATGTCCTGTCCATTACGTCCTCCTCCGTCACGATGTCCTGTCCATTACGTCCTCCTCCGTCACGATGTCCTGTCCATTACGTCCTCCTCCGTCACGATGTCCTGTCCATTACGTCCTCCTCCGTCACGATGTCCTGTCCATTACGTCCTCCTCCGTCACGATGTCCTGTCTATTACGTCCTCCTCCGTCACGATGTCCTGTCCATTACGTCCTCCTCCGTCACGATGTCCTGTCCATTACGTCCTCCTCCGTCACGACGTCCTGTCGATTATGTCTTCCTCCGTCACGATGTCCTGTCCATTACGTCATCCTCCGTCACGACGTCCTGTCTATTACGTGCTCCTCCGTCACGATGTCCTGTCCATTACGTCATCCTCCGTCACGACGTCCTGTCTATTACGTCCTCCTCCGTCACGATGTCCTGTCTATTACGTCCTCCTCCGTCACGATGTCCTGTCGATTACGTCCTCCTCCGTCACGATGTCCTGTCAATTACGTCCTCCTCCGTCACGATGTCCTGTTTATTACGTCCTCCTCCGTCACGATGTCCTGTCTATTACGTCCTCCTCCGTCACGATGTCCTGTCTATTACGTCCTCCTCCGTCACGATGTCCTGTCTATTACGTCCTCCTCCGTCACGATGTCCTGTCTATTACGTCCTCCTCCGTCACGATGTCGTGTCGATGTCCTGCCTGAGGGTTTATTTAAGAGGTTTAATATATGGGGTCAAGGCTGATCGTGACTTCCTCTCGTCGATCACGTGATAAAAACCAAGGGCGAATCGTGAGTTTTCAGTATTTCCATTTTTATTTAAGTAAATTCTGGATCAAACATTAAATAATTTAATAGTTTTTCTGATGATTTCACACAACATTACATAAAAATTGCACAAACGAGGTAGCATGTCGTAGTGGTTACTAGGTAGGTTTGAATTTTCGCAAAATTAATTAGCAATGAGACGAGCAAAAAAATCGAATTGAGGATGGATGGTCTGCGATGCGTGTGCCACGGTGCATAACTATAACTCTCAGTGCTTTCTTTAAACGAAACGTTGTCATGTCATTTTTGTATTAGTCACATTGCAAACATACATTGGCCTAAGGAGAAGTTGATTCACTAACGGAAACTTCCGTAAAATCATAAATACGTTCCTGTATCCGGAGGGTGATAGCCACTGGGCGTTGACCAGTGCTAGCGCGGGGGGGGGGGTGCACACGCAAAGAGGTGCTGGCATATCACTTCGAATACAATAATAATACTTGAATGCAGCAGGTGTGGCCGGGCAGACCAACGGACCGGCGAACCGACCACATCGAGTACTGTGGGCTGTCGCTCAGGCGCGACGCGGCCGATTTCCATTGATCCGGGCAAGTACACAGCCGTCGACGCTCGCAAACGTTGTTTGTCTCAGTCACGATGACGGGGCAGTTCGAGCAAAATGACTAGCGAATGAATTATGTATAACTACGAGCGCTGCGTGGTGTCGCGAGACTGCCTCGTGGTTTGGTCCACGCTGGAACAATATAGTTCCAAGCGCCGGCCACTCCGCCAATTATATCGGGTCGTCCAAGCGGAACGCCTGAACAATATACATGCACGCGCGACGTACGTGCAGACATGCACGTCTTTATACCCAGGACATCTTCGCGTCTTAGAGTGCGGTAACCCTGATACGGTCACTGTCATTCATTTACACCCAAAGACGTTTAAATGAGACATGAGATACAATACATTAGAATACGATATTATTGAGTCGCAACACATATTGTTAAAAATCATATAATGATATTGTTTAACTTAATATGTCTATTAAGATAAATTAGTATTGTTAATGTTGTATTACTGCCTATGTGGTAAAAAAAATATTTTTATTCGTTATGCTTACTGGCTTGGATATTAAAGAGCGTAGTTTCTCTGTGATAAATAGACGGGTGTGACATAGGATTACTGGGAACCGCTTTCAACATTCATGGGTAACATCGTTTGACTAATGCAGAACTCTATAACGGATTAACCTCGATTATCCAGGTTCCTTGCTGTGGCGCCACCGTTTGCTGCACACATTCTGCATTAATTCGACTCAGGGCGTTTTTTATTGAATTTTCACTGGGGGGGGGGCAATGTCCTAAAAGGGCACTCCAAATGGTTAAAAAGGGAACCTTACGCATTATTAATGATTATTTACATAACCCTTAGGAATGTATGAAACCTATGTATATATATATATATATATATATATATATATATATATATATATATATATATATATATATATATATATATATATATATATATATATATATATATATATATATATATATATTAGTATATTTTTATCCATATGGTTGCACACTGACGACTGCATCTCGGTATAAAATTAATGTTACACTTATATCCCAGAATTTTTTTATTACAAACACATGCAGTAGTTAGAGAAACATGACACGTCTCTAGCAACTTGCAAGTCAGTACGTTTGACAGTCGTCTCAATTTCACTAGACGAGCCCCGTTTTGCGGGTGAATTTCCTAACGAATTCACTCTGCCCGTAGATATCCCAATCTGGAGCTCCGCATCTTCTGGCCTTCTCCAGGAATTTGACGACAGCGGGTCGAGGGTCAAAGTAGGCGGTGCCCACACCATTCAGTGCCACCATGAGGCGGGCGTTTCTCGTGTCCTCACCCATGCTGGTGCGCTGATTGTTCTTTCCGGGAATGGTCAATCCCTCATCAATCTCAACTTCTTGACGGCAGCGCCAGTCACAGTGAGAAGATCGCTGATGAACAAATCACTCCTTTGCAACTTCTTCTGGAGTGTTTCAAATATCTCCAGGATGTCGCCCACCAGTGAGGTTATCCACTTCTGTTGGTGGTTCCAAATTCTCAGAAACCCTTTGGCTTCAGCCTTCTCGTTTCTGTCGCTGGTACTTTCAGGTGCCTGCATCTGTTCCCACACCTTAATGCAGTCTGGTAGCACAGCATCCACCAGCTGCAGCTTGTGCTGGGCAAACCTGACATCGTGGTGCCGGGGGAACTGTTTGACATTCCCGGCTTGCGCTGACAACATCTTCATCCTTCTCGGCGTCCGGAAGAATCGTACGATCCCCAGTAGATTAGACTTCCAGATGCCCAGCTCCGGTATGGTGCTGACGACCGACTCAATGGCCAAGTCCGACCGGTGAGCAGCACACCAGAAAGTTGCCAGACCTCTCTGCACTTGGTCAGCAAGCAAACGCCATAACCCACCATGTCTGCCAGTGTTTGCCGATTCGCCGTCAGTGGTGACACCGACGAGCTTCGTGTCTTTACCTCCGGTCAGAACCAAAGCTTTGTTCACCGCTTCCAGTAGTCCAGGGGCGCCGTTCGTCTCTGGCGAATGCATGACGACGAACACGCACGTTACGCTACCATCACTGTTAGCCATCCGTCCATTTACAAACTTGTAGTCCAACATTTGCCTGTCACAGCTGCCATCAATCTGCACACTGAAGACTGTGCATCGGTTGAACATTTGAGACAGACACACTTTCTCTAGTTCGTATATGACATCCAGCATCTGCTTATAGTAGTTTGGGTCCCGGATCATGGCTGCTTGATGAACTGGCTATCGGGCGAGAATACGACGAAGGCAGTATCTCTGTGACTGGTGGTACACTTTTATCTTTGGGAGTGTCATCAGATGTGATGGCAGTGAACGGATCATGGCTGCTTGATGAACTGGTACTCGAGCGAGAGCACGACGAAGGCAGAATCTCTATGACTGGTGGTACACCTTTGTCTTTGGGAGTGTCGTCAGGTGTGATGGCAGCGGACGGATCATAGTTCCCTGGCGGCATTGTGGGTATTTCTGGCAATGAGTCATTGAGGCTGCGTCGAAAAATTGTGTCTAGGCGTTGACATTTTACGGCAGATTTCTCTAGCCCTTTTTGTTTTCGTTTTGCTTTTCTGTCTCTGTTAGGCATGACTGGCAGGATATCGACCTGGACAAGTTAGATGGTTAAATGTAATAACTAACTCAGGAAAAGCCTGTCTATTTGAAACACTTTTATAGTGGAATTACAATGCGAGCGGCGACATGCTCTAGACTCTAGACATAAATATACTGAAGATATAGGCATAAGGCAGAAAAGAGAGTAATACAAAACATGCATACCACGTCTATCAATCAAATGGTTGCCTAAGTACATAACAAATAAAAATATAGAAAATACGTACTTCCAAAACTGACATGTGCAAATGTTGATTACATTTTTTTATGTTAATATGTGGACCACCAAATTTTGAGTAACAATTTTCCAAAGTTGAAGTCCCTGCTGACCGCCAACTTCCCATCTCACATATAGACCACTATCAACTACTCATACATTTTAGAATTTATTTGTTTGGTATGTATACAATATGCTTCTTTGAGTTACCATGCTTAACATTTCGATTTCTCAAAGATGCGGAGAATGAATTGGCTAGGTTACTGCCTCAATAAAAATCTACTCTGACAGGCTTATGGCTGTTGTGATGTTTGTATCATCTTACCTACAAGAGGATCATTATTAAATGTGATTATTTTGTGATATTTGTTAAACGTTTCCAATTGCTTTCTTGGAAACTACACACACTTTGCCAGGTTTATTTATTATTTGAAAAAAAAACAGCCGACTGAAAGGTTGTTGATACATCGTTAATCCCCGCCAGCTCGCTCTCGACCAGTGGTAATAGCGAATGGGCGTGGTTTAGTCTCGCCTGGTACGTTTCGCAATTTCGCGGCCAGGACACCGGTTTATGTTAACAGCTATTTCAACATCACTGTAAAGAACTGGATTGCGCGCGGCTCAATCGTGTAAAATGTGATGGCGGATCTTGTTGAATTATACACAATTTAAGCAAACAGTAACATGCAGGTACATATATTTACATATACATAATCATTAGCTACTCTAGCACCGGAACACTGACGTCATAAGTAAACACTTCTATGGCTATGGTATGGCTATGCCAAAGCACGTTTTCAGTTCTTTGCATGAACTGTATGAAGAAGACATTCGGCAATACGTCACTGTTATTGCTATGATGCTATTACATTCCTCACTTCCTGTCGCATGCATTAACATAAACACACCATAACTCGGGTACTACTGCCTATGTCCATGATATTGCCATTATTCTTCGACTTTCGAGTCGAAAGTAAACCTCACCATTCGAGACGCATCGAACATGAAAATGGTAACATGAAAATAGTAACCTGGCATCTAGTTATGGAACAGGAAATATAAAGCCTTTTTTGAAAATGTAAGATTCCCCTCTGAGCCATATCAATAAATTGATCTTTTGTAGACATATTGCCCTTCTTTAACTTTGGTACTTTCTTGATTTTGCCACCAATGAAAATTAACTAAATCACACTAACAAAAAGAATACAAATTTTTACCTACATTAATACAAGGGGCTGGTTAAGGAGAATGGGGGCACGCATTGGGGGGGCAAGTTGGTTTGACTGGGGGGGCAAATGAAAGGGCTGGGGGGCATTGCCCCCCCCCACTTTGTATGTTAAAAAACGCCCTGATTCGAGGTAACCTTATTTTAATTATTGACACAACGTCAGACTGAAAAGTTAAATCAGGCAAAAAATGCTCTGTGTAGAATCTCGATAATGACGTTGATTGGCTGCTGGCGTTTCACTGGAACGCCTACACAAAATGGAGTGTTGACAGTGAGTAGCGACAAGCCACGCCTCTGAGGCCAGACTCTTTTCTCGACGAATTCACGAAGGCGAGCGAGAGTCGGATAAACGAGACTACAGCGGAATGAGCGACTTTACAGAAGGATACGGGGATTGTTTTGAGAGTTTTCGACATTGCTACAGACACTATGATGAACTGGCATCAAGGAAAATCCCGTGACCGCCAACATACGGAAGAACAAATCAAGACAGACCAGCCTTAAAATTTATCAGTCTAAGGGAAGATGGAGCCGGGTGAGCTGAAACGGCAATGATGGATATAGATGTGTGGACACATATTTAACAAGATTTAACAAGATTGTCACCCAAGGCAAAGGTCAAGATGGCAAATGGACAAAGAAGCCATGGCTTATCGAGAGTCAATCACTTTTTCATCCATGTGTAACCCGCCCTCCTGAGATATGTGGCAACCTTGATTTCAAACATATTCACAACGCTAGCATTTACACAGTCTGTAGAATTTGTTTCCATTAATTTATTGTCCTCTGTGAGAACGAGTGCTTCCTGATATCAAATTTACACTGATCCTTTACTAATTTTAACTCATGTTTTCTAGTTCTACTATCTTTCTTGAGCGAGAGAAAATATTTATATTAATATTTTCATATCCATTCGATATCTTAAAACTTTCAATTTGATATCCTCTTAACCTCCTTGTTTCTAGGGTTGTTAAACCACATTCTTTTAGACGTTCTTCATAACTAAGCTTTCTAAGTTCTGGAATCATGTTAGTTGCTCTCCTTTGTATTCACGTATCTATATCCTTCTTACGACATGGTCTCCAAGCTTGAATACGTTGTTCTAAATGAGGCCTAACTGTTGCTTTACACAAAGGTATAATTAGCTCTTTTTTCTTATAATATTATATATTTCTCCTAATCAACCCAAGAATTTGATTACCCTTTGAAGCTGCAATACCACACTGCTTAGTTTTATTCCCAAGTCCTTTTCTTTTTCAGTAGTACCTACAACAATATCTCCCATTTTATAGTTTACATCCAAGTTCCCGTGTCCTGTATGTATGCATTTACATTTCCCAAAATTGAATGACATTTGCTAATTTCAGCCATTTTTCAGACCCCAGTGGCCGGCACGAACGAGTAGGCGTTCAATAACTTGCAAGGTTTTATCAGCTTCTGTACGTCCGGAAATAGGACAACTGCCTGGCAAATACGGTTAATGTGCGCACCCAGATTTTGAAGTGGACGCTCTGGGTCAACCAGTTGACCTCGCATACTAACAGGCTTATACAATACAGTTAATTACTGCGGTTGTTCAGCTGACTTGGTAGAAGCTGATCCGAGATAAGAAATATTGGACATCGGGCTTAAGTGATTTCTACTGTAACGGTGAGAGTTTGCGCCGGATGACGCAGAAAATACTGTAGCGTCACATTTAGACAATTATATAGAATTACATTAAAAAAATAGTATTGTATAATTGTATATGGAATACTATGGAATACTACAGAGTCTATATACTTATTTTACGTCTACTTCAATTTTCTGTAGATTTGTATATCATTTAACAGAGCATATTAGAATATGGTATAAAAACGATAGAATGCATTGATTGTATACGCGTGTAACTTCTTCGACTGAGTGAGCTACGATCTATCCACCAGATGGCTCTGCGGTAGTGTACAAGAGGTCTTTGAGAGTCGTCCGGTTTTCAGGTCACGGTCACAAGCATGCAAACAGTCCACTGGTAGCAGTGAGTCTCGTGCAGTGGCTGTTCTCAAATCCGCCGACTGTCACTAATGATATTTGCATTCCCCAGGGGGCGCGGTGACGTCGTTGTTAAACAACTGGCTCTCACTCGAGAGAACCCGGTTACGAATCATCTTGCTGTCGTTCCGATGCTTGTGCAATTTCGTTTACTCCATGTGACTCCAGTTCACTCGGCTGTATAAATGAATACCCGGCTATAGACAGTAGTGGATATGCGAACGAATAGTCTTTCGCATTATTTGCAGCGAGGCTGAATGCTTCCCAGAGGAGCCGCGTTGGAGTTGGAGTGAACATGTATCCAGGACGTGAACTGTAGCGCACCTACGGACTGAATACCGCACTATAAGAATAGTTATATATAAGAGCATACCTTTACCTATATTCGACACTTTTGGCAGTCTCTTGGACCAGTTAGTGCTTATAAAGATGGCGAACGACCTCGTAGCCTGTACGGGAACCGACATCACAGAACGTTTCAAGCACATGTCTTGTTTTTTCTTGACAATTTGTACACAAAGATGTCAATTTGTTTTCATAAGAAACGTAAGTGGTAGATAGCAGTTGAAGGGTTAGGACATCCCGCACAAACTAGGGGATTGTCCTCTGATTGGTTCTTTCAATTATTATAATTCCCACCCGCTCGTCTTTCAATTCGTACACAATTTCCGCTATGCAGTTCTTAATATTGCAATCTCAACTGATTTAGCCTATCGCGAATCCGGTTCGATGTATGTATGTATTGTGTGAACAGTTTAAGTAAAATCCGCAGTGGGTTTAATTAAAAAGTGTATATTTAAAAAAAAAATCATCGAAAGAATTTACTTTAGTCGTTAAATCTGGTAAGGCGCAAAATAGTGGATATCCAAAACGGTAAACACTTTATGGGGTCAAGGCTGATCATGAGCGTGACTTTCATCCTCTCGCCGATCACATGACAAAGTTCTAAAATTTCACGAAAGGCGAAATTCGTGAGTTTTCAGCGTTTCCATTTTCACTTCAATAAATTCTGCATGCAGAATTAAATAACTTAATAGTTTGTCTGATGATTTCACAGAAACCTCACACAAAAATTGCACAAACGAACTTGCATGTTGTAGTGGATTGGGACGAGCATAAAATCGAATTGATGAGGCATGTATAAGGCTATTTTTGACTATATTGAAAATCTCGTTTATGATTTTGCCCCGCAAAATGTTGAGGTACCCACAGTGATTATAGGGCCTACCTGATTCCACTACTGACTGACCACTAGGAACAGATACCGTAAAATCGACATCGTATGAGCAGCTCAACGTGAGACTAATATATAAAGAGCTTCCCATTTGAACAGTACAGTACTCACACATAAACAAGTTCGCAGCATTTTATGGCAAAGCATCCTCAGTAATTTCACTTATAAATGAACAGTGGCGAAAACACAACATGCAGTTGGATTGGAATTGGAATCACTATATGTTATATTGCAGTTTAGTTATTTACTTCGTTTACATACACCGATTACAGATATATGTTAATGCATAGTCATTACTCCGTGTCCAATGTCATTAATATTGAAAAATCACGGTAGCAGACAAGCAACATGTTCAACAATTTACATAAATGCACATAACATAACATAACATAACACGACACAACACAACATAATATAGTATAACATAACATAACATAACATAACACAAAGTAGCGTTAAAAAATTATATTATCGCTTCAGAAAGGAACCGTCTGCAAATATGCATATGACGACAATGCGAAAGCCCCTTCTTTCTATCATGATTACCATTGTTGTCAATTCTAGTGGTCCCATAGTAAAATTACAAATGAATAGGTGTCCCTATGTCGCCCTGCCATAAGCTCACTGTCAACTGTGTGCGTACTTGGCACACATAAATGCAGTACTGTGCTAAATCAGTTGTCCCCATTTGTTGAACTGTCATGCAATTGCTCCTTCCAACGGATGCCACTTGAACGTCACACTTGGTCTAGTCATTAGGCAGGCGTCAGTTCGACTTATCCGAGCCACCGGTGTTCCTGGCCGACCAATCCAACCAGCTGCCGGCGTACCGCTTCACACTGCAAACATCCACAACATATACTGGCGCTGCTTCAGTTATCAAGGAGGAACGAACGAACGAACGAACGAACGAACGAACGAACGAACGAACGAACGAACGCAGCAAAAATAACACATTCCTACATAATTATATATAATCTTGTCCATCCGTATCTGGAATATGGCACCCGCGCACGCACGCACGCACGCACGCACGCACGCACGCACGTACGCACACCAACTTCAGTTCAACAAAAGAGGAGATCGTGACACAACGTAATAATTCGGAGTTGAAGAGTCAACACAATGGAAGTCTATGTGACATTGTGTACTTGCACCACGTGGGTGGTTGGGTATGCATCCTTTACGTTAACTTCTAACACACGGAAGTGGTCGTTCACTGTTTTCGTTCTTCAACAATATATCTGTCGAGTAATTAAAACAATGAAAATAAATGTTCAAGTTGATCACCAAACGTGTTTGGAGATCAACACTATATTCTAGAAGAACAAAGCTGAGACTATACCAAAGCTGTGTCCTCTCCACACTACTCTATGGCTCAGACTGCTGGCGTGTGACAAAACTAGACCTCAGATACCTTTCTACCTTCCACACAAAAGGCCTTCGAAATATCATAAGAATATTCTGGCCACAAAAATCTCAAAAAACCAACTGCTGAGAATAACCGGACAAAGCAATACGAACAACATACTCGCCACAAGAAGATGGAGATGGATCGGCCATGTCCTGAGAAAGATTGCACTAAGCTGGACACCTGAAGGTAAAAGAAAATGAGGACGGCCCAAAAACCT
>BSQZ01000024.1:2295000-2352500 GCA_033239005.1 Lamellibrachia satsuma
CCCTCTAAAGGTGCCCAGTGTACGTAGATCCCTCTGCATCCATCCGCCCGTCTCCTCTTCCACCCAAGACGACCCTCGAGACAAGATACGTTCTCCTTAAGATTACGCATTTAGCAAGAGTGACACTAAGTATGGCCGCGTGAACGACCGGGTCAGATTGTCATTAAATGCAAGTGGCGGTTTTCGTTGAGCAGCCGTAAGAGAAGAAGAACCCTGAGCGAAAATACATGAAAAACCAATAAAACTCACGAAAACGTCGAAGAATCATTGGTAGAACTGCATATTATATTTATAGTGTTGCAGAGGTAGAGGAAGTGGCGACAGCGTGTAATTAGGACATTGACACACTACGGACAAATAACACTTGGCGAAGTGGGTGACGAATGTAAACAGAAACAAAGGAGAAAGATGGACATTTCGGATGAACTTCACAGTTGTATGTGACTAGAAACAAGCAAGGACGACGATACGACGACGACTGACATACAAACACAAGGAAGAGGCGATGAACTCACGCGGGACGACTTTGGAGTGTGGGATCCGTCCGGTCTCCTTCACCTCGTCGAACTCCCGCACGTCGATGTAGATGTGCACGTCCTCCTGCTGCAGGCCCTGCACCACGTCCTCGTAGTCGACGTCATTTGGGGCGTACTCCTCGCCCGTCAGATCGCTCGTCTCTACAACGCAACGGCCACGAGTCAACTTAAAACTCAATTCGTAATTATTATAGTAAACACAACAAAACGTCGACACCAGACAAAACATGGCTTTGTCTCTGTTTTACGAACACTGTGGCTCCAGCTTTTGTGTGACAGTGTTAATGTCAGAAGAAGACTTCATCTCTCTTTTGCGAGCAATTAACTGTTCCTTGGTCGGTTTAATAAAACAGTGCGTACTGAATCATCGAAATAATTAACTTTGATCGTTACATTGGGTAAAGTGTAAAAGTATGAACAGCATGATGTCGCAAAACTATATATTATATATAGAGTCGGGCCACTTTTGCCCTTTTTAGCCGATTTTTTGTAGCATCCGGTCAAACATTATGTCGTAGTTTGTCCGATGAGTTCATCAAAACTAAATCTGTAAAACACATCTGTCCACAGAAGCTAACGTGTCGCGGCGATGATTTTATGTTTGATGATTTTTCGCGAAAGTTATTCTAGAACGAAACGAACGAAAACAATAGCGAGCTGAGGAAGGAAAATGAACCTTGTTGGCACACGCAGTTGAACTGTCTCTTACTTTGTAGCTATACTGACACTCACATAAGTCTCTTGGGCAAAGCTCGAGCTACAAACTTGCTACACGCTTGAGAGCGTGCACTGTCGCGTTATGCAGTTCAAAATCTTTCTGCTGTCAAATAAACCATACACGACAACCCTCATTTGTTTACCACCAGTCGTGGTGCACTTAACTAGCTGGGTCAGCATGACATTACTTCAGACTACTCACAATACGACGTAACTTTGTATGGCACTGCAGGCATACATTAATTGTGACACTCGGTACCATGCAAACACGACTATACAGCAATCACTCGTGCGCGCACAACCGCGACCGTATAACCCCGTGTTGGCCAGTATTCAACACAGGACAAAACTAGTGGTCCTAGGTATTATGTAAATGTGTGATCGTTGCTACACAAACTGTTATGACCTATTAATGCCACATTTCTGCAACAGATAAGGTTTTGTGTTTCTAAACGGACATAGACAAACAAACGGTAAGAAACCGCTGCGTCATCGCACGTCTCGCGAAACCTGGCGTAAGTACATGCTCGAATTGTGTTTATCTGCTGGTGTATATGATATGTGACCTAGATAAGAACGAACAACAAGTTGTGTACTTAGACAAGTGTGTGATTTAGGGCCACCTGAACGCAATAATAATATATATATATATATATATATATATATATATATATATATATATATATATATATATATATATATATATATATATATATATATATATATATATATATATATATATATAAATCGCATGTCTAACAATCGGCTGTTATCATTATAATACAAACTGGACCCAGACATGGTTGAATTGAATAATACAATTTTATTTAGCACTATACGATGCCAAACGAGTCCACCCATATGTTGCCAGACGTTTGTGTTGATGACTTGCAAAATGGCAAGCATTGTGTAGAGGTGTAAAGACACCTATAGCACCAGTGCAGTGAAGCTATTAAAGTAATGCGAAATAATGCATACGTCCAAGTAATGGGACCAAAAGGTGTCAACTGTTACATTTGTATGACTGACGGTAAAATTGACATTTTCTCGAAAAAAAACTGTACGTGTCAAATTGGCACGTACAGTTGTTAAAATATCGCGTGCACAAACTGCAATCATCGATCCCATGGGACGACAATACTGAATGGTGCGATTGCAAGAGTTATGTGTCTTGGCACACAACGATCAACGCATTGAGAAACCACTGAATTAGTTAACAAAACTTGGCTCTCACCCATGACTCGTTTCTTCATTGTGTAGCATCTGAACGTCGTGGGAGCTGCCAGCCTCCATGGCTGCAGCGTCTGGCGGGCGACGTCCGGCGACAGGCGACAGGTCGACCGGACCAGTCCCGATGTCACCGCCCTACGCCCGATTGACCAACATCTGCTGAACGACGCCATGACTGCTGAGACCGTGCAACTGCTGCTGTTGGTGGTGCTGGCACGTCTTTATAACGAAGTTGATCGCGCGTGTGACTCACGGACGACAGCGTTCATACACAAAGGACAGCAGCGACGATTGGGTGCGGTGACGGGGGCTGCCCAGGGTCTTAAGCCGAGGCCTGCCGCCGTATCGAGTCGGCGATCTCGGTAAACAAACTTCGACCCTCGGTGGAGCGGGCAAAACGCCGGGGCTTCGATAATCATGTTTTGCACGAAGGCGGATGCACAGTACAGGACGTGTTGATTAGTTCTGCTTACGCAATAATTCGGACGCGATGTTATACATGGTGGAATAATTGTTTATATATTATGCATAATTCGTTCAATTAAGTACGGGCCCAGCGGTAACTGGTACAGTGGTCCACATATCGCAGTCGACGGAATGCAGGTATAGCCTCCAAGAGCTTAAGAGTATCTAACAACGAAAGTATGTAAGTATATAATTAGTGTCAAATATTTATACTATATAGTAAAATTAGCATAGCACTACAAAACGAGAGCACCATAGCAGAAGTCGCTAGCATACACCGGCTTATACCCGTGCCAGTAGACACAGCAGAGGGTAATGCGGAGGAGGAGCCGGAGGATTAATACGACAAGGAGCTAGATGAGAAACCAGAGAATTAGTACAACGTGGAGTCATATAATTAGCACAAAGAAGAAACAGAGGATTAGTACAAAGAAGAATAAGAGGATTAGTACAAAAAGGAACCAGAGCATTAGAACAAATATGAGCCAGGGGATTTTGCAATTAGGAACCAGAAGATTAGCATAAAGAGGAACCATATGATTAGTACAACGAGGAGCCATAGGATTAGTACAAATATGAGACAGCGGATTAGTACAAAGAGGAGCCAGAGGATTAGTGCAATGAGGCGCCAGAGGATTATATCAAAGAGGAGCTAGACGATTAGTACAAAGAGGAGCCAGATGATTAATATAATGCGGGATCTAGAGGATGAGCCATAGAACGAATCGATGCCTGAAGATGAATTCGACACTTGATGTTTGTCACGCAGTGTCTATTACTGGTCTTTCTGGTTAGGCAGTCGTTTTTAATTGGTCATTAAATTAATGAAAGCAACAGGCAATAGTCGATGAGCCTGACATGTTGATCGGTACCACTTGTTTTGTTGTACTACACAAAGGTAAACTGATCTGGCATGATAGACATTCCAAGGTGGTGGCTTTGTCCATTAAACAAATAGTGTTATAGTGTTTTGGTTTTACACCATTCAAGCACAAGGATTAGACCTACACCTGCCTCACATAAGTGTACCCATTTAACCATATTAAATTGCATTTGTGACACCCACTGGCATAACTGTCATTTTGAGCCATGTGGGTGCAGAAATTCATTTCCTGACCAAAACACTACACCACGCCTGTAAGGTCGTGAGTGCCTATTTTGTTAAACAAATACGTATTAAGCTAACAGTGTAACCGTTTTAACCATACTACATTGTTTTTTGTTAATGTGACGCACACATGGATGACTCTTCATCATTTTGAACCGTATGGCACCTCACTCTGTATGTACACTAATAATAATAATAGCTACGTTTAATAAGTACATACCACTTCTATGACAACCAATGCCTATCCAAATGTTACAACGCAATAGTGTCATAATAGCACACAATCAAAGCCCATAGTCATCGTGCAAGGTTCGCCAAATCACGACGTCAAATCTCCGGTGACCTTTGTGTAGCCACGCGGAACGAGTCTACTGCGACCTCTGTGCAGCCACGCGGAACGACCACTTCAAAGACATCCCGAGTAAAAGCGAACTTTTGCTGAGGGTATGCGATCTAATAAGGTTACCTTCGGAACGTAAATTAATTGTAAATGAAGCAAAACAACGATTTTTCCGTATCAGAAAATCATAAAATTGTTATTTGCATATATTTACATGTTGCTGAAAAAATGAAACGCACACGATTAGTTTCCACACATCGTTTCCATTGCTCCATTTGTGTATTTCTTATCTAGCGCGTGCATTCAACGTGACGTGTCCAGACAACACAACAAAATAGAGTTATTTTAAGCTGTTGTAGCAAGATCATTCTTTTTCCGATCCATATGGTGTTGATCACAAATATATCATGAAATCTGTTCAAGCAAAACCCGAAGTGAATGGCAAAACGAAGCGCTAGAACGACAAGGCGTGAAACCCAGTTATGTGAATGGCACAAGACAATAACGAGGGAACACAACGAATCGGATGTTTTAATATAGTAATGGATGTATGTGAAAAGACCACAATCCCTCTAACCCTCTTTGTCAAGTTGATAATTTAAGTTATTTTGAATGCGAAACCCCCACGCTGAGCAGCCCTCTAACCCTCTTTGTCAAGTTGATAATTTAAGTTATTTTGAAGGCGAAACCCCCACGTTGAGCAATTATATTGTAGGGGGTCAAACTTCAAAAACCGAAAACCACATTAGTAATGTCTGAGTAGGGTCTACACACATTTTCGGATGAAAGGATGTAAATAAGCATGCGAGTATTATGTTCTGATGACCATCTAGCAGCAAAGAAATGAGTTATGAAGAAACGGTGCTGCCATCTACTGAACAACAAATCACGTATTATGGAAAACACAGTCGTTGCTCTTGTTATTTGTTTTTAAATGAACGTAGCACTCACTAGAAGCCAAGTAGAAGCTATGTAATATGCGCAAGATATGGGCCGGATCTTTGAATCTATGCAAACAGGTTTATATCGCAAACATGGCCAAGTGATTTATGCCATGCAGTGATGAATTAGCGTTGGCGACTACTTTTTTAGTTGGCAACTCAAATGTAGTCGTTGTGTACATTTTCTCCACCGACATGTTGGCAACTGAAGAATCGGTATGCGTCTGTCGGGGTTTAGTTGTCAACAGTTTGTCGACCAACAAATAGTTGTCCGATCGTCGGCCGACTCAAATTGTGACTGGCTGTTAATCAGACACGAACCGACTCATTCGCGACAGATTAACCATGAGACTCAAGCGTATCAATACACGTTATTGCAACGTTAATGCATGCACTCACGCACGCACGCACAACCCGCCCAAGGGCAGTCGATTCACACATCCACACAACACACATGATCAAACACTGACCAACAACCAGGCCACCAAACAAATACTGGATATTAGCGGATATCGACCAAGTGACGTCATACCTCCTCCGGTGATAACATCCAACCTCCTTCCCTGGACAGGTCCGCCGTGACAAGACAATCATGTCTGCCATCATACACCACGAACGACACTGAGAGACGAAACATTAGAGTTGTCAAAAATGTATTTTCAATCAGACCTTTTGGATATGGATATAATCATCTGACATATACTTTCTGCTGTACGTCGTCAACTTCGAAAATAACTCTGCAAGACGCAACTTATCTCACGTCCGCCTTAATGCAGATCTTCCGTTACACTCTCGAGGCTGGCGATGTAATGTAGTGGATCTTCCGTTGTGTTCACGGGCTGGCGACTGTAATACTGTAGTGGATCTTTCGTTGCATTCACGGGACTATTAATTTTAACTTGTTATATTGTGGAGAGTTAGTGTCGAGGCAATTACGATTGAATGCCTTGATGTTGATTATTATAGCAGTTGGCATAAAAAAAACTATTAAAATAATATTTGGCTACTCATGCTGAGACAAACCATGTGCTGTCTGTCTGTCTGACTGTATATACATGCATGTATGTATGTATGTATGTATGTATGTATGTATGTATGTATGTATGTATGTATGTATGTATGTATGTATGTATGTTTGTATGTTTGTATGCATGTATGTATGTATGTATGTATGTATGTATGTATGTTTGTATGTCTGCACCCCCCATGTTATGCTGTATTATGCGGCTGTAGTAATAAAAAATATGTCTTACAACAGCTACGTCTTTTACGACAGCGTCTTGTCCTCGTCCACAGTTAGCATCTCCCTCGGGGTTTTCCTTGATCAGATTGTACATGGCCCTACTTCGTTGAGGTCACCACGTAACACCCCTTCACCTACTCCAATTTCGCCTACTGATATCACTTCCACTTCGCCTAATCTTGTTTTAGGAAAGTTTCCCACTTCGGCTACTTTCACTGTGTCTACTGACAGTACTGTCACACGCTAGTACTGTCATTTCGCCTACCCAGCATTAGGTTTAAATATATTATCAGAACGACATGTCTGTTGACAACGTTATTTAAAATCACAATTAAATTTAATACTAGTAAAAATGTCAATTATGTAAAATAAGCTTTGCAGAAATCAGAGTTTCTCTTCAGCTAGCTTTTAGTTCTATTTCTATTGACAACATTTATTAAATATTAAAGGAAGTTATATTTAACTCACTAAGCCATCATATTTCTGCAAAGCCACCTCTTGTAAAAAAGACAAAAGAAACAACATGCTATTAATATTTGACTACGTTGAAGCCAAACTATGCACACGTAGCCAGGAGACCAAGTTATTTACCAGTAGGCGAAGTTGATGTAGTCCTTCCAAGGCCAGTCGGCGAACTGGGAATAAATCTCACAATTGGCCACACAACCAGAATAGGCTACGTGGGTGTAAGTGAAATGGGCTGGAATACCACGTGACATAGTGCGTCATTGGACGTTATGGTGTCCGGCTAACAGTGTCGAGTGGTGATGCGAAGACGTTTGTGGGGGCAGAAATATAGCTTGTTCAGAAATGCCCTTGGAGCTGTCCATCTGCTACAGCTGAACAACACCAGTGATGCATAGGCTGCGTTATACTAACGTAGTCTCTCTCCCTACTTCCCTCCCACTCTCACTCCTCCTCCCTCCTTCCCCCTCCCATCTTCCCTCCCTCCCACCCACCCTCCCTAAATTACGCCCTCCCTACCTCCCTTCCCGTCCCCCAACCAACCTCCCTCTCTCCCTCTCTCCTTCCCCTCCCTCCCACCGATACACCTTCCCACAGTCCGTCCCACACCCCGTCCCACCCTCCTTCTCTCACTCCCTCTCCTTCCTTCCGTCTGTCCATCCACCCCGCTCTTTCTGTCTGTTTTTCCCCCTCCATCCCCTGGGAAATTTCCTAATGGCCTCTTTCTCTCTTGTCATGCCGTGCAAACATTTATGGCCCTACGCAGTCAATAAAACTGATATACACAACCGATTGCCGTCTCAGACTCCATCTAACCCACCCATCACTGTCTAAGTATCCGAATGGTTTTGTTTAGACATGGTTTATAGCCATCAATAATCCTCATAGATTTTGCTCCATCATTAAGTTAGACAGACAGTTTTACTTGGTGGAGATGTCGTGCTACGAATACTATGAATTGGATGTCCGGTGTGAACAGAATATATGGTTTAAGGACTGTAGCCAGCAGTAGCATGAATGTACTGCACTTCCGGTAAAGGCTAATCTGACGTTGTGCGATTTACGTAAGACATTACATTTAGAGTCTCTGGGAGTTACTGTAGATACACGTATATGTATGGTGAAGCACATTTAGAGTCTCTGGGAGTTACTGTAGATACACATATATGTATGGTGAAGCACATTTTGTCATGCGACATTTGGTCACAAGATATTGGATCACATGATATTGGTCACAAAATGCAGGGTGCGATATGTGGTCATAAATAAAAACTCATAATGTTATTGTAGTAATCACAACAAGGCTTCAACACAAGACCAACACTTTTTAAAAAGAGTGACATTGTCTCTAATTTACAAACACTGCGTGCTATTTCTAAACTAGTGCCTTCATCTGCTGTGCGTCAGTGATAATACCAGAACAAATCCTCGTAGAAGACTGACTTCGTCTCTCTTAAGCCATTTCTTAGTTAGTGGCTTCATATGCTGTGCATCACTTAAAAGACTGGTGAACGCCGCGTAGCAGGGAAACGAACATGTTTTGCGTGCGTGCGTGCGTGCGTGCGTGCGCGAGTGAGTGCCTTTGTTCTTGGCTGTAAACTCTAACAACAGTATAGAGGAGATATTATGATGGTGATTATGACGATGATTATAATAATAATATTAATAACAATAATACTAATACTAATAATAATACTTATTATTAGTACTATTATTACTATTAATCGGGACAAAATTACCCATCAAATATTTAATAAAAAGCAAACAGTCTCCAAATAGTGTAAAGCAGTCTTGCCCTTGGTGGCGCCACCTGGTGCGTAGGAATCATCCAGGTACGCGATCAACGAACTGTCTGTCAGGCACGCAGACTTGACGTCATGATTTTCATTAACAGGTAATTACCGGGAACACGCCTAGGCACAAATGACCAATTGAAAATCCCATAGGAAGTGCTGTGGCGAGCGACTAACAGAGGCATGGCGTTTGTGAGCGACAGAAACGGGCCAATTACGCAGTTCTACGAACGAGACGTTTGTTCGCATGCAGGGGTGCACCATCTTTTGTTGATATTCCTTTACAAACGTCGCCGAAATTATTAAGGCTTTATGGGTAATTTTTGCCTCATTTTTTTATATCCCACTAATCACGACACATCGCTTAAAGCACACAAACTGCACACATTCTTATCAAAATCTTGAGATTTTGTGTAGTTTTTAGCCGTCCAAGAAGTGCTCCAAATTCCATCGGCCTCAGTTGTTAGCGCTTATTTCGGAAGCGCGCGTCGTAATAACCACAGCGGTTGATGCTATGTAGACCGCTACAAGAGCCCGAAAAAACAATATTTGATCAGAATGTACGCATATTGTGCATCAAAAACGATGTGATGTGATTGAGCGAGCATTTTGGGATATAAAAATGAGGTAAGAATGTTCTATACAGCGCTAATAATGTCAGCCAAGTTTGTAAAAGATTGCACCATTCATTTGCCTTTAAGTTCAGTGACGTCAATTTTAGGTATATGAATATGAATAAATAAACATTTGTATGTGGACACGCACGCACGCACGCACGCACGCACTCACGCACGCACTCACACACCAGATCAGCTGGCTTTTAAACAAGCACAGCAAATGATATATGTTCTACGGAGAGTGGACGGTGAAAGTGCAATGGTCACTGCTACGATGACGCAGCTACAGGGACGAAAAAACGAAGTTACACCATCACTGACCCACGACCAACCACGCACACTTTGTGTTCATTTCTACAGCCTTTTTGACCATAACCTGCCACGACACTGACAGTAACGCCATTTATCTTGGTAAGCCATGGTAATTCATTGTGTTTTGAAACCATGCTTCGTCAGAAAGACACAGGCAATGGTAAACCATGGTATACCATACATTACTATGCACAATATATGACAAAGCATGGTATGCCATGGCGTATAATGATATATCATTGTATGTAATGGTATATCATGGTATATCGTGATATAATTTCACAAAGGACGCAGATGGTGACGCCTGTGTAGCAAGGCCCGTGGAAGTCCGCTCCGAGAGCAGGTGGGATTCACCAGGTCCTTTGGGTTCATCTGTGGTGCGACTTTACGTGTGAAGGGCCTGGACAAAGCTGGCGACCTCGGAAACCCTTAACAGCTCAGGAAGGTGTCTAAAGTACGGGAGCAAGAAACGGCAGCAGTGATCATCGAGTCACTGAAGAGATTGCGCTTTGACAATACCTTATTCTGTAATTGTTCTGCAAGAACCGTCGAATTCTGCAAGAACTGTCAAGTTCTGCAAGAACCGTCGAGTTTTGCGAGATCGATCGAGTTCTGCGAGATTGATCAAGTTCTGCAAGAACTGTCGAGTTCTGCAAGATCGATCAAGTCTGGTTACCATTGAAAATAGCGTTGTAGGATGTGTAGCGAAGTAATGCCGCAAAAAGCATAATATAACATACTACCCACATTAAAGTGGATAATAGTTATCATAACAGAATAATTTATATTTAATATATTTTCATGAATCACTCACAGAGGACGATGAATGAAAAAAAGATCCTGTAAATTCTACCAACGTAAATGTGCTTAAAAACAAAATTGACAGTTAAAACGACAATGCCACGAGACGGCCGGAAGAATACATAACGAATGCAATGCAAACTTCCATGTGAACTGTCGTGCCTTGGCGGTAGTGCGTTCTGTTTATGCATGGAGGATGACAGCATTACTGAACAGCTCCCTGGTGGACAGTTTTGGCGCTAGCAGCGCCCCTGACGGCTAATGAATGAACTATTTTTCATAAGACAACGCCCCTAACACCTAGTAACCGAACTAATTCGCTTGTTAAAAACGTCAATTATCCACCCTTGCATATTTCCTGTTCCGCGCAAGCGCAACCACCCGCTTCCTGAAGCGGCGACATCTAGGGATTAGCGTATGTGGCACATTTCAGCGAAAGCACAGCAAAACGGAGCTGGTCTTGTGCCGTAACGCAACATTACAACAATATTGTGGAGCCCGGAGTCACATACAGGACTGTGAAGGCGCCCGCCGCCACCTATAGTGGTGCCACCCAGCGGTCAGTGGCGCCACATTCAGGCACCTGGCGCAGGGCTCCACATAACCACTTACATGAATCAGGTCTAAAACGGAATATTTTAGAATGTCATTGTACTGACTGACCTAATGTTTTTTTACTGATGAGTAGATATATTTTGTACAACTTCGCGCCAAATGCGCCGGTTTGAAGCTATTTTTAGACAATTTTAAACAATGTAGCAATATAGATGCAGCTGGTATTCAAGTTATGACATCAGGAACTGTTTTAATCTTCTTCTTTGATTGGTTGCTTTATGTGGCGTGACGTAGAATTGAAACAATGTTACACGCGCTGGGATTGGTAGGAATGTGTCACTTGGTAGTTATGATCACGTGTTTTCAGACATGTTTGAACACGTTTAGGAAGGTTGCCGAATAGTACATACGGGCCGTGGTAGCGACGAGCTCTTCATCATTCTTGACACGCCATTGTTATGACAAACGGCATGTTGAAGACACCTTTCTGCCGTGCTCGGGATGCAACTGAAAGCGACGAGGACGAACCGATCTGTCGGCCTTTCAAACCGACTTCCCACTTTTCGCCAGAACCCGTCGTCGACTTGACGTGGCTGGAACAACAGGTGCACACAAAACCAGTTACGTTGAAGGGGTTGAAGTGCACCATAACGCTTCGTTCTACATCGGCTGACCGGGTTGCAAGAAGCGCACGTGTGTCAACGGGTTCGATGCGCATTTCTGCGTGCGTGTGCGCGTCGTTAAAACGGTAACTGGTAAACAGCTGTGGTTGACCTTGTTTGACGAACGTATGAATAATCTTGTAGACACGAAAGCAAACGAATATGCTGTAATACGAGAGAAGTTGCAGTGTGACAGACCGAATGCTTTGAAATCTACTCGCGTTTGCAACACCCTCAAGAAATGGCAACGGGGTCCTTAGGTTAACTACAATATAAAACGCCTGCAGGTCGTGTAGATTCCGCACGGTGTGCTTCAGCCCGAATCTTCCGCTGTCGAGGCATCCGTCGACACGACCACCTGCTACACGAAAGATACCGACTTCCCGGTTACAGAAATCATGAAGACTCTCCCACGTCACATAGCGCAAAACGTACGACGCATCTCACATCGACACTGCTCTGCTTGCGAGAACGACGATGCTAGATTCAAAAGATTCACCACTCTCAGTTACCTGCCGACATTCTAATCTACATGCATTTTGACGAAGCTGTACAGGACGTTAACGCAACCGCGGTGTTGAAAGACTGGTTGATAGTTTTAGTAAATGCAAATGTGAAACTTTCGGACCTGACGGCTGATCAGATGTGCGCTGTTAAGTGTTGGTTACCAACGAAGAAGCGTGGGAAAATGTGTGAGGAACATGAATATGGCCGTGTTTGACGGTGACCTGTCATTTTGCTTGTAAAAATGGAATAACTATTCAAAACTTACCCGTATCTTGTTGCTTTGTCGTAGTATAAGTATTGTGCATTATTCGTAATTTGTTTGCCCATAGCGAGCACAAACGTAATATCTTGGCGATATTGGAAAGAAGCGCTTCATGTCGGAAGTTTCATTTTGCTACACAAGGCATGGGAGGGTCGTGACCCCCATCAGCTTGCACCCTACAGTTTGAATAGAAATAGGTCAATGCTGAACGTTCCTGAATATAGGTATAAATCAAATGATCTCTAACCTAAAATCTGCGGTTTTTCCGACACCGCTTCTCCTGTTTTATAGCACTTTCGTGAACAAATACAAGGAATCTGTGTCAATCTTGCATAACTAAAACAAGGGTAACGAAAATGAAGCATTTGTAATTTAGCATAATTGTAAGCCAAAAATTAAATTTGTATTGGGAGACTGTATCTGAGGATACGTTCAGAATTTGTCATCTGGTACAGAGATTTCGATATTTGGTCGAGCTGTCTGAATCGATGAATGTTTATACAACGGGCAGCTGCTCTGTCGTTACAGAAATAAATTATGTGGTGTTGTTCGACCTTTATAGATATCGGCCAATTTGAATCTTAGGTCATTTTCCATTTAGTAGAACGATACGGAAATTTTGACTTTTGAAATTCTTTCACTTCCGAATTTAGTTTTAATTGTTTCACTCGCTCCGATATCTCGACAACTGTGGTGGCAAAACTATTCCTTGTTGGATCTAGTTTCTTCACGGAGATCTTTTTCCCGTCGACGGAGTTAATCTCCAAATGAAGCCATCATTTGTGGGGACTTCAAAGTACACTATGCCAATGCATAATCAACAGCTGCATGTAACCTTGCTGGTCTACTAGATAACACCAGCTTCATCCAGCATGTATCAAATTCGACACACGTGAGTGGAAATACCCTCGATCTTGTGATCACCGCACGTGACTCCATGTTGATTGCATCACCCGTAGCGTCAACAACACTGGTAGCGGATCACCACGCAGTCGAGTGCAATGTGCGCTTCGACAGTCCTGCACACCTGCAATGCTGTGTACGGTATCGAAAGTATGCGTCCATCGAGAAACGAGCGTTCGCCAGTGACATCCGTGAAAAGTTCGCTACAAGTCGTACTACCGGCGATCTGGTTAGCACATAGAACACCATAATGGCAACTATCGTCGACAAACACGCGTCAGCCATCAACTGCGTCATCACGGTTCGCCCGAAAACGCCGTGGCATAGAGACGAGCTGTCGGAAGCAAAACGTAACCTCCACCGCACCGAACGCTGATGGCGAAAGGAGAAACTGGCTGTACACAGACAGATTTTCACGACGCTACGAAGCGCCTACCGACAAAAAACCCGCGCCGCCAAATCGAGCCACTATAATGAAACAAATGTTCCGTGTACCACTGCTCGACCAATCAACGCTATCCGACTCACTTGACTATTCGGCTCTTGCTGAGCGATTTCACAAGTTCTTTGCCAATAAAGTTGTTGAAGTACACCATACCATCGATTCGCACGCTGAGCTGGACGCCCTCGAACGGCGACAAGACAGCCGAATGTTGAAATAATGGCGTAATTCAGAAACTTCACGCCGGCTACGATGGAGGACACCATACCGATCGTTCTTCTATCTACCACTAAGACGTGCAATTTAGAACAAATGCCGACAAACATGCTGAAGGATTACACCGACCTGCTTGCACCGATACTTACTAACATCGTTACTGCATCTCTGCAGTCAGGCTTCGTACCGCAGAACACGAATCATACTTTAGTAACACCATTACTTAACAAAAGATGCCTTGACGTTAACGTACTCACAAACTATCGTCCTATATCACAGATAAGTCTCGTGTCGAAGACTCGCGAACTATACGTCGCAACTGAACTGCGCCGTCATATTGATGCGAATGACGTTCCAGAGCACATACCGTCCAAGACACGTACCGAAACGGCTCTAGTGCGTATCAATGAAGACCTGACTCAAGCAATTTATGCGCGACGCGGAGTGCTGCTCGTGCTGTTAGATGTCAGTGCTGCATTTGACACACTGGATCGCACCATTTTGCTGTAGCGACTCTGCGATATTGGACTGATAGATACGGTGATTACATGGTTTACTTCATATATTGGGGGTTGAACGAACTCCGTAAAGATAAGACAAAGCCCATCTGCTGGAAGAACAACACAGCACGGTGTTCCGCGGCGATCGGTTCTCGGTCCCATGCGGTTTAATCTGTACTGTCTACCAATTGCCGATATCTTCAAACGCCACAAACTTCGATGCCATATGTACGCTGACGACACTCAACTTTAGGCCGAGTGTCCATCGTCACAACACAGATATGCATTTATATGCATTGACGAATGCGGGCGCGAGCTGAGACAGTAGTTAGCCGACAACAAACTTCTGCTCAACAAGGATTAAACTGAGGCGATAACATTTCGGTCCTCCAGTGTATGTCGTTGTTTGCGGCGCGACGATTCGGTTAAAGATGGCTGTTCGCGATATTGGCATTTACCTTGACAGCCAGTTAGACATTTCGGTCTATGTGTCGAATGCTTGCTGTGGCGCATACTTCTATCTGTTTTGTATCGCTAAAATGCGCGCAAGCCTGACGACTTCGGCATGTAAGACCTGTAACGTCACGCCTAGATTTTGGCAATGTAGTGCTCTTTGGCATCACTGACCGCCTGATACATCCCCTAGAGATGGTTCAGCGCTCAGTAGTCAGAGTTGTCCAACCGATCCAGCGGAGTGACCGGCAACAACAAGTATCATGGCGTGACTTACATTTGTACACTGGTTGGCAGTGAAGTGGCGCATCGAGCACAAAATAGTGATTGTTGTATTCAGTGCCCTTCATAGCCAGACATCAGCGTACCTTGCATCACTGATCACACCCTACGTATCGCGCCGGTCGCTAGGATCAACAGGCAGCACACTTCTAACTGTGCCGCGATATATCCTTGTGCGATATGGCCGGCTATCATTCTCCTGTGCATGACCACGTCGGTGGATGCCTGAGGAACTGCGACTGACGACTTATATATATATATATATATATATATATATATATATATATATATATATATATATATATATATATATATATATATATATATATATATATATATATATATATATATATATATTATACATACATACATACATACATACATACATACATACATACATACATACATACATAATTTGACTTTTACATGATTGAATGATACACACACGTACACACTCAAGCACACGCGTGCCATAAAAAAATTAACAAGATTGAGCAAGACTGCCATCTAAGGCAAACACCCATATGGCAAATGGACAAGGAAGCCATTGCATTATCGATAGTCCAACAATTTGTCATCTATGTGTAACCCGCCAGTAGTTAGTTTACGTAGACGGCACATCAAGAACCGAGCCTTCCGGTCTTCCCGACATGCGTAGGGTAATTTCCGGTCAGTAAGGGTAATTTCCGGTCAGGTGGGGTTATATCCGGTCAGTAGGGTTCGTATCCGGTTATATTTGGTCAATTGGGGTAATATATGGTCAGTAGGGTCGTATATGGCATCAAAGGTAGGCAATCAAATTAACTAGGTCAAATGTCAACTTAATTAGGTCAAATGTCAACTTCATTATGTAATTTTGCTGTCATTTTCTTTAGCTGCGAGACGTTTTGCTATCATTTTATTTAACTATGTGTCATTTTGCTGTCATTTTCTTTAAATATGTGACATTTTTGTGTAATTTTCTTTAACTGCGTGACATTGTGCTGTCATTTTCTTTAACTGCGTGTTATTTGGCTGTCATTTTCTTTAACTGCGTGACATTTCTATGTAATTTTTCTTTAACTGCCTGACATTTTCTTTAAATGTGAGTCATTCTGCTGTCATTTTCTTTAGATGCGTGACATATTGCTGCCATTTTCTTTAACTGTGTTACATTTCTCTGTCATTTTCTTTAATTGCGTGTCATATTGCTGTCATTCTGTTTAAATATGTGACATTTTTGTTTCATCTTCTTTAACTGCTTGACAGGAGAACATACCTAAAAGTGTTGTGTTTTCACCTCCGGTCAAAATGGCGGCAGTTCTTAATTTTGTGCTAATTAGGTCAAATGTCAAATTAATTAGATCAAAGGTCAACTAAATTAGATCGCAGTTAAAAATTTATTAGGCTTTAAATCAAGTTAATTAGGTCAAATGTCAAGCTGTGAGTCAACAACGGATGGAAACAAATAACGACCGAATACACACTTACAGTGTATAGAAATGGCGTAGGGGGTCCTGCAATTAAGGGGCTTGCGGGGATTCCAGAGGCATCGAACTTAGGGGTGTGTGCATTACGAGGGACCGGATTTGCTATGGCAATTAAAAAAAAATCCCGGACGAGAGTGCAGCTTTCATAATTGCTTACGTAAAAATCCACACAACTGTAAGAACTGCATGCCTTGCAATAACCGATACATGTAGAATTAATAGTTTATTGTTTTGTTTTTGGTACACTTACTTTGGAGTTGTCCATCTGCTACAGCTGAACAACACCAGGGATGCTGCGTTATACTAACATAGTCTCTCTCCCTACCTCCCTCTCTCCCTCCCTACCTCCCATTCTCCCTCCCTCCATCACTCCCTCTCACTCCCTGCCTCCCTCCCACCCTACCATCGTCTCTCTCTCCCTCCCTCCCTCCCTCCCTCCCACCCTCATACCCGCCCTCACACGCGTCCTCACACACCCCTCCCGCCCTCTTCCGCCTGCCCTTCCGTCCCTGTCTGTCTCTCTCCTCTCTCATTCTTTCCCACGTGGCCTCTTTCTCTCCTTTCATGTGCTGCAAACATTTACGACCCTACGCAGTCAATAAAACTGATACACACAACCGATTAATAATAATAATAATAAACTAATATGGCGCCTACATCCTCAGAAACCTGAGCTCAGAGCCGCAACATGACATAATCATTATGCATACTCGTGAACAGGGACGTGCTAGTCATTATCAGAACGAGGGACAACCGAATATTTATGATGGAAATGCATCTAACACACCCATCACTGTCTAAGTGTCCGTTTGGTTATGTTTATACCTGGTTTTACAGCCATCAGTAATCTCATATACAGTTTTGCTCCATCATAAAGTTAGATAGCTTAGTTTTACTTAGTGGATATGTCGTGCTACGAATGTTCTGAATTATATGTCCAATGTGAGCTGAGTATATGGTTTAAATACTGTAGCCAACAGTGGCGCGATAGTACGAACTGCGTACGCACTTTTTAAATTAGTGGTTTCATTTTCTGTTTACCAGCGGTACTGTCAGAATAAATCCTCTTGCAAGACTGACTTCCTCTCTCCTAAACTGTTCCTTTGTTAATGACTTCATATGCTGAGTGTCACTTAAAAAGACTGGTGGAATGCCGCGTAGCAGCAAAAGCAAAAAGAACACCACATGTTGCGTGCATGGGTACTTGCGTGCATGGGTGCTCGCGTGCATGGGTGCTTGCGTGCATGGGTGCTTGCGTACATGGGTGCTTGCGTGCATGGGTGCTTGCGTGCGTGCGCATCTTTGTTCTTCGTTGTGAGCTCTGATAACAGTATGGAGGAGATATTGTGATGGTGATGATGATTATAATGATACTATTAATAACAACAATAATAAAATAATAATTATTATTATTATTAATCCCCATTGAGGGACAAAATGACACATCAAATACTTAATAAAGTGCAAACAGTCTCCAAATAAAAACGACACATCGTTTGACGTACACAAAGTACATATATTCTTATAAAAATTTTGCGATTTACGCCTTCCAAAAAGCGCTCCGAATTCCATCGCCCTCCGTTGCTATCGATCATTTCTGAGGCGCGCGGCGCAATAAAAACAGCGGTTGGTGCTAATAGGACCGCTACAAGAGTCCCAGAACACAATATTTGATCAGAACGTATGCCTATGGTGCATCTCAAATGACGTGATGTGATTGAACGAACATTTTGGGATATAAAAATGAGGTAAGAATGATGTAATAATGTCAAGCTAAGTTTGTAAAAGATTACCCCTTTCATATGCCTTTCAGTTCATTGACGTCAGTTTTAGGTATATGCATTTAAATAAACATACATTTGTATGTGGACGGACACGCACGTATGCACGTATGCACGCACGCACGCACGCACGTGCACACGCACACACCAGATCAGCTAGCTTTTAAACATGTACAGCAAATGGTATATGTTCTACGGAGAGTGGACGGTGAATGTGACTGCAATGGTCACTGCTGCGATGACGCAGCTACAAGGACAAAAAAAACGAAGTTACACCATTACTAACCTACGACCAACCACGCACACTTTGTGTTCATTTCTACAGCCTTTTTGACCATAACCTGCCACGACACTGACAGTAACGTCATTTGTCTGAAATCAACCACTGATGGTGGATTTTAGCTAGCGATGCCACGACACTTCTGCTTTAACAATATTGAACAGGATATTGCCGTCCCTAGCTACAAGCTCAACGTGGCATGTGGAAGGAAGTCAGTGGTTAATTGAGAGTGCAACCATTTCTACCTGAGCATGGCCCGCCCACACCTGGTTACTCAGGTTTACAGACTTTCACGCTGCTGACATTTCCACAGTCATCTATCGACCTTTGTGAGAATTAGTACTTTTTATATTCAATATAAGTTGTCTTTCACTGATGCGTCTCTGTGCTCTATATGTATTCTAAATTCCCTACGCTTGTGTATATATTACATACATTCATAACAACTCAGTAAATTATGTTTGGTTCTCCGTGTGATCTTCTCTCTCATAGATCATGTTTAGTTATTCTTCTTCGTTGTTCTCCGTGTGATCTTCTCTCTCTCTCTTTTAGAGCATGTTTAGTTATTCTTCTTCGCTGTTCTCCGTGTGATCTTCTCTCTCTCTCTCTCTCTCTCTCTCTCTCTCTCTCTCTCTCTCTCTCTCTCTCTCTCTCTTAGAGCATGTTTAGTTATTCTTCTTCGTTGTTCTCCGTGTGATCTTCTCTATCTCTTAGAGCATGTTTAGTTATTCTTCTTCGTTGTTCTCCGTGTGATCTTCTCTCTCTCTCTCTTAAAGCATGTTTAGTTATTTTTCTTCGTTGTTCTCCGTGTGATCTTCTCTCTCTCTCTCTCTCTCTCTCTCTCTTAGAGCATGTTTAGTTATTCTTCTTCATTGTTCTCCGTGTGATCTTCTCTATCTCTTAGAGCATGTTTAGTTATTCTTCTTCGTTGCTCTCCTTGTGATCTTCTCTCTCTCATAGAGCATGTTTAGTTATTCTTCTTCGTTGTTCTCCGTGTGATCTTCTCTCTCTCTTAGAGCATGTTTAGTTATTCTTCTTCGTTGTTCTCCGTGTGATCTTCTCTCTCTCTTAGAGCATGTTTAGTTATTCTTCTTCGTTGTTCTCCGTGTAATCTTCTCTCTCTCTCTCTTAGAGCATGTTTAGTTATTCTTCTTCGTTGTTCTCCGTGTGATCTTCTCTCTCTTATAGAGCATGTTTAGTTATTCTTCTTCGTTGTTCTCCGTGTGATCTTCTCTCTCTTATAGAGCATGTTTAGTTATTCTTCTTCGTTGTTCTCCGTGTCATCTTCTCTCTCTCATAGAGCACGTTTAGTTATTCATCTTCGTTGTATTTTTTACAGCTTATCTATGTCGTACTTCTGACCTTTGGCTGTGTGAGCCCACGACATGTTTTTTCCATTTCCCTGTGTGGGAACGTTTACTTCTTCTGGCATATAGAGACCAGGTAGACGGGATACATTTCCAAGTTTCGAAACGTCAGAAGGTGCGTAGCCTCGAACCTTGGTCCTCTCGATTTACAATTAATTCCGCGCTCTAACCGCCGAGTTACTGCACCTTATTCTTCATATTCCTCTGCAGATCACCGCTTATTAAATCATATCATGGTATTACATGGTAAAATACCATTGTATGCCATTGTAATATACCATGGTATACCTTGGTAAAGTATGGTATTCTAAAACCATGCCTCATCAGCAAGACACAGGCAATGGTAAACCATGGTATACTATACACAATATATGACAAAGCATGGTATGCCATGATATATCATGGTATATCTTAATATAATTTCACAAAGGACGCAGATGGTGACGCCTGTGTAGCAAGTCCCGTGGAAGTCCGCTCCGAGAGCAGGTGGGATTCACCAGGTCCTTTGGGTTCATCTGTGGTGCGACTTTACGTGTGAAGGGCCTGGACAAAGCTGGCGACCTCGGAAACCCTTAACAGCTCAGGAAGATGTCTATAGTACGCGAGCAAGAAAGAGCAGCAGTGACCATCGACTCACTGAAGAGATTGCGCTTTGACATTACCTTACGGGTGTTAATGGTAAGCTAATCGCATAATGCTTGCTTGACCCCCCATAAACGTTGTTCACAAGTAGGCCTACTCAAATTGAATTGTACCGAAAGCTGTTCACAAATGTAACGATATTCACACACACACACGCACACGCACACGCACACCCACACCCACACGCACACGCATACACACAAATACACACACACAAACATACACACACGCACGCACACACACACGCACGCACGCACACACACATACACACGCACGCACACACACATACGCAGACGCACACACACACATACACACACGCACACGCACACGCACACGCACACGCATACGCACGCACGCACGCACGCACACACACACACACACACACACACATATATAACGGTAACATTATACATTTTAAAACTGTGATTCATTTAAACAGTTTTAGGCGGTCAAGATGTTGGAATATACATAGTTTGTGCTGCATAACATGACGCTCTGATAAAAACGTCTATGTGCCTTTACTAATCCGATGGTGGTGTGGTTTGTACATCGCAAAGTAGCAAAATGCAAAATGCCTCGAAAACGGAGAATGCCTCCTTGATATCCCTGCCTGGTCTAAATATCTCTATTTGTCACGTGCCAAATCGTAAACAAACAATAGTTTTCCACTGGCGACATTTTGTTAGAGATTCGTGATAGAACATTCTCTACATGAAATGTCTTTCGTTGGTGATTTCCCGGAACTGACACAAATCCTCGGTGTGGTGGGCTTGTCACAGAGACACACGCAAATCCTCGGTGTGGTGGGCTTGTCATAGAGACACACGCAAATCAAAGTGAATCGGTAATTTGCGTGGTCTTGTTCTCCGGTAACAATCGATTTTATGTATAGGGTGACGTCACAACGTGACTACGAGTTTTCTTGTCTTATCTTATTCGTGTCTTATGTCGTCCAATTAACGTGGTGACGTCATGATCTGCTTCCAGTGGTTTCGGTTCTTCATGGCAATTAGAAAATTTGTCCCGCTAAGATTCGTGTCTTTCTGTACGATGTTTTGTAGTGTTGTCGTTGGTCGAACTCTTCCCCCGTATACGCGTTTTACACGCCCCAATTGTACTGTAATATGAATACGAATACTTGTATTTGAGGTAAAAAATACATATACATACAGATATGCATTAAACATATAATTATGTAAAAATACATATACATACAGATATGCATTAAACATATAATTATGATAAAAATACATATACATACAGATATGCATTAAACATATAATTATGTAAAAAATACATATACATACAGATATGCATTAAACATATAATTATGTAAAAAATACATATACATACAGATATGCATTAAACATATAATAATACGAGACAATCGAGGCATCATCGTTTCCTTTTCGTCTTGGCGTTGTACACAAAGTGCAAAGGAAATAACGAACAATAACCATTTTATACATCGTTCGAATATGTTATTGTTGGTCGTGATATGTCAATGCAAAAATTAGCTAAAGAAGACATGTACGATTAAGCCTGATTCTCCGAGCACAGGGTACAAATTAGAGTATATTTATAAAACATATTTGATTTAAATTTGGACAAGTTATTTTACTTGAGGCGTATTCTTGCTTCGACTCGACGATCGCATCCGTAAGATAGACAGCCGAAGCGATAACTGTTTTAAGATTTTATGAGATTAAGGTACGCCCTCAAATCATGTGTCTGTGATAGTGCGACGTCTGGTTGGCTTTCCTGTGGTTGAATAATTTCAGGCTGGACACCCTGTTCAACTAATTTTGTTCCTTTTGTGCAAACTGGCTTCCATGTACAGGCAAGTTAAATAGTGGAATCTGTGTATCTGTTTTTATCCGGTGATGTTTTGACTGTCATATAACAAAATACATCTTCATATTTGTATACTTCTTTACATTTAGTGCCTGTGTCAGTAGATAGTCATATTGACCTATATGTATATTGTTTATTGTGTGTGTGTGTGTGTGTGTGTGTGTGTGTGTGTGTGTGTGTGCGTGTGTGCGTGTGTGCGTGTGTGTGTGTGTGTGTGTGTGCGTGCGTGCGTGTGTGTGGTGTGTGTGTGTGCGTGCGTGCGTGCGTGCGTGCGTGCGTGCGTGCGTGCGTGCGTGCGTGCGTGCGTGCGTGCGTGCATGCATGACTCACAACTGAATGGAGCATTTATTCATACGCAAGTGTATATTACGTGATACATAAAATTGTTTTCTGTTGAAAATCCTGTCCTTTTGCTAACTGAGTGTGCCCTTCTCGTATCTTGCCTTAGAAAATAGCTCTTTTATGAACATGTTTAATAACCGAAAGTACCCTTTGGATCTTGGTACCTTCAGTAAACAGCCGCTTTATAGAACAGAGTGCCATCTGCTTACCATTAAAAGGCACCATTAGGTATGTGGTCCCAGTAAATTGTCGTATTATTGGAAAAAATTTAGCCTTTATGGTCAACGAAAGTCTTCTTGAGTCCTTGTCCACAAATGAACAACCTTATTATGGTAAATTTTGCCCGTTTTGACTGCTAATGGTCCTCTTGATCATTCAATATACTCATAAATACCAACTGAATGTGCACTTTGGGGGCCTTACCCCAGCGAAAGTTTACTGAAAGCGCCCCGACAAAAACGAATCCACATAAATAGGGGAAGGCATTGTAGGTTAATAAGGCAGAATCCGGGGAGGAAAGCTGGCCGAACTGGGAGGAGTGGGCACCAAAAAGGTCCGAGGGAAAAATTAAATATCCTTGTTTGCAGCAGCGTTAATAACGTTAATAAAGTGATTATGCTAGTGATAATGATGTTGTCTTTCTTCTTCGTCGAATGCTATTTAGCGAAAAGCGTTGTGCCGCCATTTTGCGACTGACGAGTCAGGTCCTTCGGCATACCCAGTTTTACGGCTGTGTGCTCGGTCTCGCCATGACACTTCAATCTCTACTAGACAGGGGCACCGCGTGTAGGTGCTGCTGCGGGCACGGTTGAGTAGTGAGAGGCCACATGCAAGTGACTCACAGCTGGGGAGCCAGGCAGCGGTCCCGCGGCGATCACTACCCCTGGAAAGGAGTGGCTCTGTGTTTCGCATCACTTTCCTTTGGTTGGTCAGGACGTCCAGCCCAGACCTCAACCACCCCATGCCGTCTTTATATAGCGACGGTCTCCACCTACACAAGGCGCTTTGTTCCATTATCAGACTGCTTAATTGAACAGCAGCTAATTCAGCGCCCATCCCACAATTGGTGAAGTGCGTGTTAAGCCCCTTTCACGGTGAGAAGTTAGTCCGGAATAAGTCGAGTTATGCCTGGAGAAAACCACTGTGAAAGCTGTTTAGTCCGGATCAGCTATTCCGCTAAAATACTCGGGTTAGTGTTTCGGGGCAAACGTTATCCCGGCATAACTGCACTGTGACAGGGAGAAGCTTCTTAGTTCGACGCTAGGTAGCGCTGTGTAAGCTTAGATCTCGCGCGAATTTGGACGCGTCCTTCACCTTGGTTTCTTCTATTTCGCATAACGACAACACAAGTGTCCGAATGCGCCTTCTTCTCGAATGGGAATCTATCAAACAACTGACATAGTCCTGGTATTGTGCTTCCGCCATCTCGATCGTAGTTTGCCACTCAATCTGTCGTCAAACAAAAATTCTCAAGGAATGAAACTGAATTAAAAACTGCGTGAACTCGACAACAAGAGACAATAAACATACCGCTCAGTAGCCTCCATTTTTGCTAAAATGTTCTCGTTATGCCATCACGAGATTATACAACTTCGCCATCTAGCGACTATTCTCGTTGAATATGGCGGCTATTCCGCTAGTCCGCTAATCCGAAATCACGTTTCACTGTGAAAGCGATTGCTTATCGCGCGGTAAAATTCCTCTCGCTATTTCGGATTAGTTAATCCGAAACAACTCACTGTGAAAGGGCTTTACACTTTGTGAGTCGATGACAGGTTACACAATTGTCCCATGTGGGGGGTCCTTTACTTCTTCTGATATCTAGACACCAGGTAAACGGGGCTAACAGTTTTATTGCCTCTTCCGAAAGACAATAAAACTGTTCGTTGTGGGGTGAACGAAATTGCCCAAGTTTCGAAACGGTAGCGGGTGGACCCAATCCCGGTCCTCTCTATCCGATGTGCTACAGTGCTCCTCGTCGGTACTGGTCAATTAGGCCGGTCAACCAGGTGTGTGCGTGTCACACACACAGTTGGCAGTTTCTTGTGTCGTGTGATACTCTAGACGCGTTGCATGTCACACTGTGTAAAATTAATGGGTCGACGCGCACCGGGTGCTCATTGCAGACTCGGTTGGGAAAACGCCCCGGAGAACATTTCCGAGAACTACTTGCGTCCAGTGGAAGCCATTACACGACGCGTTGCGGCATACTCTATCAGACCACCGTCGTTCGTTACCGGTGTTCCATTATGATTCCTTGGGCGAATATTTAATTTCATGCATCGTCAACGCGTGTGACGTTGCTTCTAAATACCAGTGCGCAAATTACAACAACAATAAATTAGCGTGAACACATAATCTCTTTCTAACCAGTTCAGTTCAGACAGTCTGTTTACGGACGCAACTTTCAATGGAAGGTTAATAAAATGATCAGTTCTGCGATTATCGAATAATGTGTGCTTATTAAAATTGGTGACATTTCTTGTGACGGACGACGTTTGTATCAGTGACTGTGTACGTGGCATCTGGCTCGTCAAGCACAACGTGAGTGAGGCACTAATAAGGGGAGTGGAATATTGGCTTTAAAAGTGGTCGGAAATTGGATGTTTTTCCCACAAACAGGTGGGAGATTGAGAAACCTGCCTTAGTTCTCCAGTGTCGTGTCCGCTGTCACAAAGGAACGGACAAGGAGAACTGCGTAACAAGACATTGTTAAGATCACAAGTTGAACTTAAATATTATTTATTAAAACGTAGAGGCACTTTATACGTGGATGTATGTAATGTTATGGAAGCGAGTGTTTTTGTCCTTTTGATCGTGAAGAACAAACAATCAAGAAAACCGCTGGAGCTAAATAGACCCGAAACGGAAGGAATTAAATCAAAGTGTTTACAAGAGAGGATATTAGTGGTTACATGAGAGGATACTAGTTATTTACCAGTTCCAGATGCTAAATTTCAGGAGGCTAAATCCCTATTTAGGATCGTTAATTGTAACTCCAGAAATGGTAGCTAAGAAAATAAAGGCAATGAAGGATAATAAATCACCTGGAGTGGACAGATTAGGGATCACCAGTAGATATTATTTATTTAGATTTTCAGAAAGCTTTAAACAAAGTGCCAATTCAAAGATTACTACTTAAATTAAAAGCACATGGTATCGGAGATGGAATAATCGACTGGATAGAATAATGGCTGACTGACAGAAAACAACGTGTTCTAATAGATGGGGAGATTTCAAACTGGAAACCAGTTTTGAGTAGGGTACCACAACGACCAGTATTAGAACCTATCATTCTTAATATGTATCAATGACTTGGATGATAATATAACAAGCAACGTACTGAAATTTGCCGATGACACAAAAAGTGTTTAGAAAGGTTAACAATGATGGTGATAAACAACATTCACAAAGCGATCCAGACAAATGAGTTAAATGGTCTGAAAAATAGCAGATGGTATTAAATTTTGGGAAATGTAAATGCCTACATGCAGGACATGGGAACTAGGCTGTAAACTATAAAATGGAAGATACTGTTCTAGCTTTTACTGTAAAAGAAAAGACTTAGGAATAATAATAAGTGTCCATACATGAAAACTACATAGCAGTTTGGTATTGCAGCTTCAAAGGGTAATCAAAGTCTTGGGTTGACTATGGGAAATATAACATACAAGGAAAAACGCTAATTATACCTCTGTATAAAGCAATAGTTAGGCCTATTTTAAAATACTGCATACAAGCGTGGATACCATATCGTAAGAAGGATATAGATACGCTTGAGTGAATGCAGAGGAGAACAACTAAAATCATTCCACAACTGAGAGACGTTAGTTACGAAGAACGCCCAAAAGAATTTTGTTTAACAACCCTAGAGACAAGGAGGTTAAGAGGAGATCGAATTGAAGTTTTTAAGATATTGAATGGATATGAAAATATTGATAGAAATATTTATTTCTCAGTCACAAAATGTAGTAGTACTAGATGACATATAATATTTTCACAACCAGCCTATCGAATATACAGAGTGGGTTGATAATAAATGATATAAGCGATCATTTGCCCATCTTCCAAATAACGGAATACACACATAATAAGTGCAGCAACGTAACCTACAACAACAGTAGAATAGTGAATCAACATAACATAAATGTGCTGATGAATGAGCTCAAGGAAACTAACTGGAACAAAATACTGAATAGTGAAGATGCTAATGTGATGTACAATACATTTACTGAAAAGTTGACAAAGATATACAACACAACATGTCCTATCGTTAAACAGAAAATCGTTAACAAACGGCCAGACAAGCCATGGATGACCAATTCATTAAAACAAGCTTGCAAGAAAACAAATCTACTGTATAGGCAGTTCTTAAAGAAGAGATCAATTACTAGTGAAGAAAAATACAAAAAATATAAGAACAAACTGACAAGCATACTAAGGTATTGTGAAAAACAACACTACACAGAACTTTTAGAAAAAAACAAGGGAAACATTAAAGAAACATGGAAAATACTAAATAGTGTAATTAACAAAAAAACTAAGGGTATAACATACCCTGCTGAATTTAGTAACAATGGAGCCACAATTACTGGCAACAAAAATATTGCAAATAGTTTCAATAATTTTTTTGTAAATGTAGGGCCATCTCTGGCAAATAATATTCCTAGAAGCAATGATGTCTTCACAAGATACTTGTCCGATAAGGTTGAGGATACATTGTTTCTAAAGCCTGTAACTGAAGAAGAAATTATAAAGCTGGTGAATAATTCAAAACACAAAAAATCAAAAGATCATGATGATATAGATATGTGCCTAGTTAAAAAAATAATACCTCACCTAGTAACACCCCTAGAACATATACTTAACACCTCGTTACAGAAGGGGGTTTTCCCGGAAGGTATGAAATTGGCTCGAGTTATACCGCTATTTAAAAATGGTGATATGAATGATTTTACTAATTACAGGCCTATATCTTTACTATCACAGTTTTCAAAAATTATAGAAAAGATCTTTCACAAAAGGATGATGTCATTTATAGATGACAAACAAATACTGTGTAAAAGCCAATATGGGTTTAGAAAAAATATGTCCCAATCACTGGCAATATTGGAGCTTGTTGAAGAAATTACTACCTCAATTGATGATTGTAAGTTTACTGTGGGTGTCTTCATTGATCTGAAAAAGGCTTTTGATACGGTTGACCACAACATTCTCGTAAACAAACTTGAGCATTATGGAATAAGAGGGATAGCAAATATGTGGATCTGCAGCTATCTTATGAATAGAAGTCAATATGTTTGTATCAATGACACTAATTCTGATTGCATGAATGTCACTTGTGGGGTACCACAAGGATCTATACTGGGTCCAGCTTTGTTTATCATATATATTAATGATATGTGTAATGTGTCATCATTAATGAAATCGATTGTATTTGCGGATGATACTAATTTCTTTTACTCTGGAAAAGATTTGACAGAAGTGTGTAAAACAGTATCAAATGAATTGGACAAATTATGCAGATGGTTTCAAGTTAATAAGCTGTCTTTAAATATTGCCAAAACAAATTTTATGGTATTCTGTAACAACAAGTGTGAAAACAATCACTTGGTCAGTATAAATGGTATGTACATTAATAGAGTGTATGTTACAACATTTCTTGGTGTACTCATTGACTGCCACTTGAATTGGAGTGAACACATCAACCTCATAAAAAATAAAATTTCGAAGAATGTATCTGTAATGTATAGGGTTAAATACTTATTGACTAGTTCTGCATTGTACTCTTTATACTGTACTCTCATATTGCCATACTTAAATTATTGTTGTGAAATTTGGGGCAACACCTATAAGAGTCGAATACGACCTTTGCATATTATTCAGAAAAGAGCTGTTCGTATATGTCTAAAGGCAGACTATAGGTCTCATACAAGACCGATGTTTTATCAGCTGAACACTTTAGCTATACAGGACATGGTGGACTTCAATAGCATGGTATTTATGTACAAGGTATATAATAATCTATTACCAGCTAATATTATGTTGTACTACCAGAAAGTTAATGCTAGTCACTATCACAACACCCGTATGAAAAATTGCAATTTCCAAATAAGATTTAGTAGGACTACTAAAAAAGATGAATGTATTAGTATAAAAGGACCAAAGATGTGGAATGACCTGCCTGCTGATATTAAGTTGTGCAATTCGATTTATAAGTTTAATAAAAAAATTTACAAAGCCTTACTCTTGCATAGATATGAAATATGAATTAATTGTATTAGTGTCATGGTTACGTGCTATATGTGTATATTATTTTATTGTCGTATCAAATACCATACCTTTTTGGGTAGTTAAGACTTAGCTTAATTAAGTCATTTTTCTTTTATATATGGAACCAGTGCAATTGTTTACTTTTGGGGAATGCAATTTATAAGTTTACAACTTGTTGCATTTCCCTTCAACATGTTCTGATTGTCGTTCTCTAATTATATTTTCATTGTACCACTTTAGTGGTAATTAGTCTTATAACTATGTATGTTTACAATTTATCGAAATGTACATTGATTATGTTGAATAAATTCAATTCAATTCAATTCAAAAATTCAATTCAATGAAGTAACATTAGTAAAGAATGAGTGTAGATCGGATATCAGGAAGTACTCGTTTGCACAGAGGACAATAAATGCATGGAACAAATTATCTTCAGATTGTGTAACTGCTAACAGCGTGAATATGTTTAAAACAAGGTTGACACATATCTCAGGAGGACGGGTTACACATAGATGAAAAATGCTGGACTCTCGATACGCCAATATCTTCCTTGTCTACCTGCCATTTGGGTCTTTGCCTTGGATGGCAATCTTGTTAAATATTGTTAATAAAAACTTGAAGGGAAAACAATATAAAGCATATAGATGAAAGACGAGGGCTACCTCAAGTGAAATAAGAGAACTTATAATGCATATAGTCATGGAGAAACACGACTCATCCTGAAACTAATAGTGATGGAAAAAAACCGAGATAAAACATGACAAAAAGGAACGATGTGTTCATGCGCACTGTCCATCGTCGTTTGAATCATGGGAGTACCTTCGTGTGTCGCATTGGCCATATCACGATACGTGGTTTTACAAAAAAGCGATGGTTCGCAGCCTGACCTTTCAAGGCAGACATCTCACTGATATGCCAACGTCATCAGCAACGCCTACCGAGGGCAGCGCCGCAAATGTCGCACGGGATCCGTTGATGTTGAAGAACACATTCGTAGGAGTTCTGTTCTCATTGCCACTCTAAGGCCACACCCACGTAAATGGTACACAAATAGTCACACGCAACCAAAACAACATGAAACAAACAGTTGTTTGGTTCATGTTATTTGCTAACACTATAGTTGATATTACATTAACACTGAAATATTAGTAGTATGGCGTTACGAACGTGGTATGTGTTAACTATTCTTATACGTAATCGCAGTACTGACTAAAGCAATATAATACAGTAAGAAAAAATACATTGCTGCAAAATCGTCGAAACCGCTCAGCAGCGAATCAGAATCATGTTTAAACATATAACAAAATCGTACACATCTGAAAGCGTGCTGACTAATAATATCATATATTAATGTGAACCAACTACTTATTTTTTACTGTTTGGCACTGGGATATTGGCGCTCTGGAGAGGACATGTTTTAACGGAAAATGACAAAACCTGGTTACTTTCTGGTTTGAACTTGGGATGTTTAATACATTTTACAACTAGTTTTTGGATCAGCAGGAATTCATTATTATTAGTGTTATTGGGGGATATGTTTTATTTAGCGGAAATGCACCATTAAATACGAATTGGGTTGGTGCTTTTTTAGTTTACGCGCGATATGTTGTTATAACCTGATACGTAAAAGTGCTCGAATGACTCTTACACTACACTTTAGGTGTCAAACATTCTGTAACACTAGAAATATATATATAATATATATATATATATATATATATATATATATATATATATATATATATATATATATATATATATATATATATATATATATATATATATATATATATATATATATATATGCACATACTACACAATACACACATGTTGTGCTTTAAAAGTACATGTAGAATATATATATATATATATATATATATATATATATATATATATATATATATATATATATATATATATATATATATATACATATACATATACATATATATATATATATATATTCACACATGTCGTGCAGTAAAAGTACATGTAAAACAAGTTAAAATAATATATATAAATATACACATCATCATCGGCGAAGATGATCCTACATTTCAAACAGTTCAGGTATTTCTTTCCAGCCAGGCTAACTCTTTGCCAACCTTTGCTTCTTTTCCACGCAATCTTTCCCAGTGGCATTCAAACTTTTATTGGTGTTTAAAGTTTAATTTTTCCCAAACGTATCCAGAACATACCACAATTAAAATGTTAAGCTACAAAAAAAATCAAAACAATGTATACCAGCTCAATTTCGGGACTGTTTCTGCATTACAGTCATTGTGTGTGACTAATTTCATTAATAGAAGGCTAATTACATTTTAGCAAGCTTCGTGCACGTTTCCACCGATGTCAGTCAGAGTCGCCAGATGTTGCTCAGCGTCCGGCGGGGGTGGGTTCGGTGATCTGTTAATTCATCCTCTCTCAAAACAACAGCTATCCCCATCATCAAATCGCTTTAAATGTGTCTCGCAGACAACCTGTCTCCTAAGTTATGACGCCGTTATGAATTACCATTGCTTCGGTGCGCTTTAAATAGGCGGCCGATGTCGCCGTAAACAAAAATGGTAAAACATTCAACCGGGAAACGTTGCAACGCTAATTGGTGTTCATACCGACATGAAAGGGAGGAGTGCCGCTGTGGATTTGTCCTTGATAATAGCGACTGGGTTTTCGTATTGACGCTACTTTCCAGAGCTACAGGGAATACTGGTGTGACCTTTTGTAGATGGCCTTCTCGTGAGAAATAAGTCGACAATCCCGGAACGCACTCTACTGGGAGTCGACGTACCACGGCGGACGTGATTTGTATTCATGTCGTACGGCGTGGGACGTAAGTGGAATGGATTGATACAACTGTTCTGATCCTGGCAACGTATCAGTGCTAAATCAAAGGTCCCGTCACTGTCTACTTCCGTATCATCTTAGTCGCAAGATTTAGTACGCCAGTATCTTTTTCAAAGGTGTCTCTTAGTTTCAATGGTCTCGTTGCCACTGCGACGAATTGTCGTGTGTTATATGGAATGGAAAATGTGCAATCGTCTCTTTGTTAATTTGGCAAGACGTCCCATAGAAAGTGGAAACTTGGCATAGTTTTCCGTTAATTTGGTGGGAAGTAGTTCCATAACAAGTGTCATCTTTCACACCGTTGAAATGGCACTGCGAAGAAGAGATACATACGAACAATTCCCTGTCAAAGTGCATTCGCGTCCATTTATGTGGGTCAACTTGACGTGGTTCTCCCGATCTGCAGTGACTGTCAGGTCATCTTTAATGAATGTGACGGCCATCGACAACGTCTCTCTTGTGGGTTTGTGCGTTCGTGTGTCTTACAAAGAACTCGTCCTTTTGCTGGCACGTTCCGCCGACGCACCATAACTCGTCTTACAACCGTTAGAGAGCGATGCCCGTTCAGAAGACACTGCTAGGCGCCATTTTATTAACATGCAAAACCAGCATGCCTATTCGGTCTTTGTGTGTTCCTGTGGACTTGACCGTATTCACCATCAAAAAACTACTGTCGCGGTCTTTATAGCTAATAAAATTTGTTGCTGCGCTATAGTTGCTGACTTTTTTTCTCACTGTTTTCACAGTGGTTGATACTTTCTAAACAACAGCCACGAATAAAGATAAAACTTGATCTATCTTGGTGTTGTGTAGCATTGTCGGTAACTGGTGAATTATACACTCTGCCGTGTCATTATGCGGGGACATTTTTTCGACAAATTGTGGCCGTGAACCGATAACGAATGTTCGGTCGTGTTGATAACATCATTCAGTGGCGCATATTGCGCTGTCAAATACAATGACTCTGTATGAAATTAATTACTCGATTTATTGTCTCGTTACTTGCCTTGCTGCGTTCCGTGCTGCGTCTGACGATGTCTTCATTGTACGTTCTTTTATAAATGCACTTGACGCTCTGTCAGGAGGTTCTTGAACCTTTGCTGGTGCAATAGCCTTCTCATGTTAGGTTTATCGCAATTTGTGTTACGATTTTATGGAATAAATCATTAATTGAATTGCGCAGGACACGAGTGATGCTCTACAGAGGGTTAAATGCTCGCTGTATCCTCAAAGAGGCACACTTCAATGGAAAAGACGACACTAGAAGGAATAGGAAGGAATAGTGGCAGGGAAAATAAGTAGAGAAAAATCACAGCAAAGATGGAAGAACGACATCAGAAATGTCTTCGGAACGTGACAGCGGCTGGTGCAATGGCTAAAGAAAGACATCGGTTTCTAAATAAGCGTCGTCCTGAACAGGATATGCAAACTGAAAAAGAAAACACACACAAAGTCAACGATATATGAACATTGTTCGGTGTCTTATATGACGCCTATCTTTGTGATGACATGCAGCAACAACCACAACAACAACAAACACTGTATGTGGCTTAGTCGACACTACGACACGTCAGAGAACGTGTGTGGCCCGACATAATTTCCTAACACTTAACTATGGTGTAATAAATATGTCAGCCCGAAGGTAATCTGCTCATTAGTTGACACACAGATGGCGTGGTAATTGCAACAAGACGGACACATTATGTTTTGTGAACGACTTCCACGTTCACAATCCCATTACGACTGCTCTTAATTAAGCTTGTGACCGCGGGCAATCATCACGTCACGTACAGGCCATTCCAAGACCAGACTCACGAGAAAAAGATCGAGAGGAGAAATCTCTATTGCTCGAGGCGCTGCAGGGTGTTGGCGCTGCAAGGTTTTGGCGCTGCAGGGTGTTGGCGCTGCTGTGTGTTGGGGCTGCAGGGTGTTGGCGCTGCAGGGTGTTGGCGCTGCAGGGTGTTGGCGCTGCAGGGTGTTGGCGCTGCAGGGTGTTGGCGCTGCAGGGTGTTGGCGCTGCAGGGTGTTGGCGCTGCAGGGTGTTGGCGCTGCTGTGTGTTGGCGCTGCAGGGTGTTGGGGCTGCTGTGTGTTGCCGCTGCAGGGTGTTGGCGCTGCAGGGTGTTGGCGCTGCTGTGTGATGGCGCTGCATGGTGTTGGCGCTGGAGGGTGTTGGCGCTGCTGTGTTTTGGCGCTGCAGGGTGTTGGCGCTTCAGGGTGTTGGCGCTGCAGGGTGTTGGCGCTGCTGTGTTTTGGCGCTGCATGGTGTTGACTCACGTGTTCCCAGAGCGGGCGGCAAATGCTAAGTGTTTCCTCATTGAAGCAAATGCTAACACACACGCACACGCACACGCACACGCACACGCACACACACACACACACACAAACACACACACACTGAGATGAGACGATTGTATGACGAGGGATTTGGCGGGATTCTGAGGGGAATGGAGAAGGGGAGCGATGGGTGGGGGAGTGGAGACGGCAGTGAAACGAGATCAGTTACATAAGAAGAAGAAAACACAAATCAGTGACTATCACTGCTAGTGTTATGTCTTAATCCTCTTGGCCCCTTCAGGAGCACAGGGCGTCAACCATGTTTCTCCACCTCACTCTCGTCTGAGCTAGAGCTTTGGCCTCTTGCCAGGTGACCCCCACGTTATCAAGATCTTGTAGTGTGGAGCGTCTCCAGTTGATTTTTGGCCTTCCTTGTCTTCTCTTTCCTTGTGGGTTATAGTCCAGTGCTTGTTTGGTGCTAGTGGCACCCCAGATAAAGACGACAAAGAGGAGAGCAACGTGTGCTACTTCCACGACAATCTCCAACTAACCACTTGGCACAATATATATCAGGATCTGAGCATGTTGTCTGTACACCTTACCACCAGGCGTCATGTCTTGTAGAACAGCGACCGTTTTACACTAACACTGGGCACTGACTACGAATGGAGGCCCGAGTCGAGTACAATACAGTCGAGTGTGTCTTCGACGCAATAAATGGCCTACCACGGCGGGATATCGACGAATTAGTCATCAAATGCCAGACAAACTGCCGCTTGAAAAAAAAACAGATAACTGTCTCAAATTTGTCATTCCGACAAAAACATTGGGATCAGGGTGTGCCGTTTCTGTTAACGGACCTATTTCTGTAACGAAATGTCAAAGAACTTTGGCAGTCAATCGCACTGACGATCTTTAGAGAAAATTTGAACACACTTATCCTTTTCGTGGATACGCATTTCTCACAATGAAGTATTCGCCTATTGTGTAATATATATATATATATATATATATATATATATATATATATATATATATATATATATTATATAATTTATATATATATATATATATATAATATAACAATATATATATTTTCAATATATATATATATATATATATATATATATATATATATATATATATATATATATATATATATATATATATATATATATATATATATATATATATATATATATATATATATATATATATATATTGTTTAATGTCTACACAAATGACCAAACACCAAAATGTCATAAATTTTCTGTATGCTGATGACCTTTTTATTGCATCCCAGGATCAATCCTTCGAAAACTGGAACAGTCCCTCACCGACGCACTAGTTGGATTAAACAACTACTAAGCCGTCGATCATCTGCTGGCTCATCAGTGCCTTTCATCTTAAGAACATGGACGCAAACCGAAAGCTGAATGCCAGCTGGAATTGGGAGAAACTGACTCACAGGACTAACACACCTTGGAGTTACTCTGGTCGGCAACTTCAGCGATAACGAACATGCCACCAAGACAAAGGCGTCGTAGGAGAAAGAAACAACATATCTAGGGAGCTTTTTCTAAATAAAGAAAAGATCCAGGAACCAGCAGCTCAATATGCATGTTATCTAGATGGGTCATTCCACACATGCCTAGAAGATGGATACAGTCATTCACATCGCCTGCGGGGATGTTACTGTTTATTTCAGACCAAAGCGAATTGAAGACCGAACAATTTGATATGTGGTGTTGCTCCACCGTAGCGCACAAGGGCATCCCTTTCACAAATCAAGCAGGAATGTGACACCCGCCATCCACGCTTCCAACTTGATCCAGCACATAATAGGTCGACGTCCAATGGTGGCTTCATTCATTCTGTTTGTCCACCAGAATCATGACCAGATGGTAAACCACACATCTGCAGGATGGATGGTAGACCAACGCATCCGCAATCAAGACCCACAATCTGTCACTGGACCTTGAGGAGTTCCTGCCAAAAGGAGCCAGTGAGACATGGTCAAATTGGTTGTGGCCAACACGCCTCGGGACTGGTGTTGGATGCCACAACGCCCTGGTGTAGAAATGGAGATTCGGTGTGTGTGTATATATATATATATATATATATATATATATATATATATATATATATATATATATATATATATATATATATATATATATATATATATATATATACCGAATGCGACTTAGAAGATGATCCTCCTTCCAGAGCCTTGCAGATCAGACGATTTGGAAGTTTTCAGCTCCTGTACCAGCCTGTGTTTTGCAGTGGCGGGGAAAAACATAGCAACGCGAGAGAAGAAGATTATTATTACTACTACTGTTATTTGTATTATTATTATCATCATCACCATTGTTACAATGAAATGCCTAATAAGGAAACCGTGAATCAGATAAATTTATAACATTCACAACATCAATGTTTGGCTCTTAATTGAAACACTAACAACTTTGGTTTGTCTTTCTGCACCAGCCTAATCGATCGTTATCAACGAACGAAAAGACATAGAAATAATCAGACAAGTACGCGTTAAGCAAGTCCCGTCGCTCTCGTTGTTGGATTAGCTGTGGTTAGATTGGTTAATCTACTGTTCCCACGGGTTGCGTGAATGTTTGTCAGGGGAAACATCCATTGATTCGCAACATTATCTCTATTGTGAAATGTCTTTGAACACGCTAAGTCACTTATACGACCAATAAATAAACATTATTTTCAATTCCGTTTGAGATTAGGTCGGAACCGTTCAACCAGATTGCAAAATGTCGTCGCGCATCGCGAATGCGTGTGTGCGTGTTCGTGTGCGTGCGTGTGCGTGCGTGCGTGTGTGGGTGTGTATGTGTGCGCACGCGTGTGTATGGTGGAGGAGAAGGTTGTGATGTTGTAGTTGGTGGTGGTGGTGGTGTTGGTGGTGGTAGTGTTCGTGTGTGCGTGCTCGTGCGTGCGTCTGTGCAAAATGTCAAGTCAACTCGGATTGCCGAGGTGGCACGCGTCTGGCTGAACCGCTCCAGGGGCTAGACACTCTCAAATTCTGACGACAATTGATACGTGATCGAGAATAAAGTTCTCACCGATAGCCTCAGGCCAGAACACAGGATGACTATTTGTGCTGTTTTGGTCTCCTCGGTCAGAAACCTGATTGGTTTCTGACCGAGGAGAGAGCATGCCAAGTAACAGATACACTGGAGACGTCGCGCGGTCAGCCGAGTACCCCGGACTGACCAGTGCAACTGTGAAACTCGAGCGGCTTCAGCAAATGTCGGCTTCAAGAAGTTGCTGACGGACAACGGAAACGCGACGAAGACTTCGGGGATCACAAGGGGCGATCGATATGATAGTAATTTTAGATGTACAAGTTGGGGTAAGCAGGTAAAAGGTTAATGTAATTTATACTGCGCGGTGTCTGGTCCAAGGTACCGCTCAAAGCGCCTTGCAGTTCATCCACTGGCACATATCTTCGTTCTAACATCAATTGTGCTATTAATAGATGTGAAGCATTCGACAATTATCAGCAATTATTACAGTGACGCGAAGATTATTCGTTCTCCGCCACTATCAGGTACTTATTTATACAGCTGGGTGAACTGAGGAAACGCACGCAAACACACACACACAATGATAGCGCGATGGTAAAGAGTGCGATGACATAAAGCAGGTCATACGCATCCTCTGTCGCGTCATGGATAACACATTGTTCAGTCATCCCAGAGGTGATTCCATGTCTTATTCTAGTTAGCTGTTAAACAATTTACGGTGGCGATGTTAGGCGATTCGTCAAAATGTACCAGAAAATCGTGTTTTTGCTGAACAATGCGTTTCAGTTGCACGTTCACGTTTCCTGTTTTATATATGCGCACTAGCGCTAATGAAGAACTTCCGCACTAATCTGTATCACCTTCGCTGATCCGTGTCTCTTTTCCCACATACTAGGACACTGGTCACAACGGGATGTGTGAAGAAGTAAATAGATTTGTCTTTCGACACGACTACTCCATCTCGCCATTACAAGAACCGTGTCGACACAAAGCCCTTGGGTTGCCATTTTGTCTGCGCCCATATCATCATGATCATTTCTCAATTATGGCAATGCACAGCGAGATCTGTCCTGCGGTTATTGCATTTGTTTGCCGTCTGCTACATGTGTTGACTTCGTAATTCCGCTCTACATAACGACATGCACCCGTTAGGATGTGATGTATGATATTGTTTCATTCCCAAGTCCATTGCGATCGTACGCGCGACCTTAATCGATACTTGGTCGTGTCAAGCGTGTTATTACTCGCCACAATGAAAGTTGGCGCGACAGAACTAGTTGTCTGATTGATAAATTACAACAGTCATATTAGGTTCGTGCTGCAGCATACTTCTACAACTAGTTCCCATGATATTAGAACTGTTGTGGCATCGTTTGTGGACGTAATAACTGTGGATTATCGTAAGTATGCCAGATATGTTTGGTCATAGGAAGTCAACAACCTAGTTGGAAGTTCAGGAATTGGCCGACGCTTGTTAATTCGCAGTGGCTCGTTATCCCAAATATAGATGTTCAACGAATGATCAGTGTGTCCGTCTACGGCCACTTAGGCTGCTCTTGTCGACCGGTCGGCAATTTATCTGACGACCAGCGTCAGTGCTACCCCACCTCCATCCACTTTTGACTCTAGTTCACACATCGAACCATCGAAGGAGGTTCTAATTTCACAAGACCTGTTAAATGGGGAGTGATTAGTAATACATACCGCCTCTCTCTCTCTCTCTCTCTCTCTCTCTCTCTCTCTCTCTCTCTCTCTCTCTCTCTCTCTCTCTCTCTCTCTCTCTCTCTCTCTCTCTCTCTCTCTCTCTCTCTCTCTCTCTCTCTCTCTCTCTCTCTCTCTCTCTCTCTCTCTCTCTCTCTCTCTCTCTCTCTCTCTCTCTCTCTCTCTCTCTCTCTCTCTCTCTGTGTGTGTGTGTGTGTGTGTGTGTGTGTGTGTGTGTGTGTGTGTGTGTGTGTGTGTGTGTGTGTGTGTTTAAGAAATCAGAGCGGCCAATCAGAGACAAAAATGGGAGCGTCCTGGTGGGGGCAGACAAACAGCTAAACAGATGGGCAGAGCATTTTGAAGAGCTGCATCAACCAGACACCCAGCCAGCTGAGACAGATCTCCCAATAGACTGTAATAAACCCACTAGAGAAAAGAAAAAAAAGGCAATCGCACATAGGAAAAATGGGAGAGTAGCAGGCCCTGATGGTATCCCTGCAGAAGCACTAAAGACAGATGTAAATAATTCAGTAGAAATGCTGTAGAGTCTTTTTGAGGAGATCTGGGAAAAAGAAAAAATTCCAGCAGAATGGAAAGAAGGTTACCTTATCAAGATTCCCAAGAAAGGAGACCTGAGCCGCTGTGATAACTACAGAGGAATCACGTTGTTGTCAGTACCTGGGAAGATTCTAAACAGAATAATCCTAGAGAGAATGAAAGGCAAAGTGGACCAAACTTTGCGTGAACAGCAAGCAGGCTTCAGGCAGGACAGATCGTGTACAGACCAGATTGCTACACTGCGAAGCATAGTGGAACAATCCATCGAATGGAACTCATTCCTATACATCAACTTTGCTGATTACGAGAAAGCCTTTGACAGTGTGGAAAGGAAGACACTCTGGAAAGTGCTAAGACACTATGGGGTGCCCAAGAAACTAGTCAACACGATCAAAAACTCCTATAAGGGAATGTCATGCAGAGTCATTCATGAAGGTCAACTTACAAAAACTTTGAGGTTAGGACGGGGGTGAGACAGGGATGCTTACTGTCACCATTCTTCTTCATTCTAGTCATAGTCTGGGTCATGAAAACAACAACCAAGGAGAAACGAAATGGAATCCAGTGGACGATGCTGACCCAACTTGATGACCTTGACTTTGCGGATGACCTTGCACTCCTGTCTCACAGCCATAGGCATATGCAGGACAAAACAACAGAACTGGCATTGATTTCAGAGCGGGTTGGGTTGAAAATCAACAAAAGGAAAACAAAGATCCTGAGAACAAATGCTACTTGCGAAACACCAATCATGCTTGAGGGAGAGACACTGGAAGAGGTCAAAGATTTCATATATCTAGGCAGCATAGTGGATACGCATTGAGGGACGGAGGCTGACGTAAAGAAAAGGATCAGCAAAGCAAGGGTAGCTTTCCACCTGTTGAGAAATGTGTGGAAGTCAAAGGTAATTGGAGAAACCACAAAAATACGCTTGTTTAACACAAATATAAAGTCCGTGTTGCGTGGCGTGAAACGTGGCGAATAAACAAGACCACGCTGATAAGGATCCAGACATTTGTCAACCATTGCCTGAGAAGAATTCTGCGAATACACTGGATGGACAGGGTGAGCAACAAAGACCTCTGGGATAGAACACACTGAGCCCAAATAGAGACATAGATCCTTAAGAGGAGATGGTGATAGCTCGGCCACACCTTGAGAAAGCCAAGCACAAACATAACCAGACAGGTCCTGACGTGGAAACCCCCAAGGCAACAGAAAGAGGGGGAGACCAAAAACACCTGGCGGCGTGACCTCGAGGCCGACATCAAGCAAACAGGGAATGGCTGGCAACAACTGGAGAGGATTGCCCAAGACAGGAGGCACTGGAGAAATGTTGTGGATGGCCTATGCTCCAGGAGGAGTTAAGGGCCTAAGTAAGTAAGTAACATGTAGTTCGGCGATATCAGTCTGTTGTACTATTATTGTGATATAAGGTCGAACAAAAATATGCCGAATTTCAAATATGTTTAGTGAAGTGTTCGATTATTAAGTCAATAATTCTAAGAATGATTTTGGTTTAACCTGATTGTGCGTATTCCGATATCGGAATACGCACAATAAGGTTAAACCAAATATCGATATCGGAATACGCACAATCAGGTTAAACCAAAATCATTCTTAGAATCATTGACTTAATAATCGAACACTTCAATAAACATATTTGAAATTCGGCATATTTTTGTTCGACCTTATATCACAATAACAGTATTCTTCTTTCGTACGTAGAATATAGTTTTAGAGTTGCAGTTTTATGTTTTAGATCCACTCGAAGGCTTCAGGGAAAGCGGAGTGGACCCCTGAGATTCCTCCACTGAAGTCGAACATACTGCTGTGCCTAACCATGTGGTCAATGGTTTGCTGGTCATGGTTGCAATTAACAAGATTTAACGAGACTGCCATCCAAGACAAAGACCCAGATGGCAAGTGGACAAGGAAGCCATTGACTTATCGAGAGTCCAAATTTTTTTAATGTGTGTAATCTGCCCTCCTGAGATATGTGTCAACCTTGTTTTAATCATATTCACGCTGCTGTCAGTTACACAATATGTAGAAAGAAATTACATTCATTGATTGTCCTCTGTGAGAACGAGTACTTCCCGATATCCAATCCACACTGATCCTTTACTAATGTTACCTCATGTCACCTAGTCTATTATCTGTCTTCAGTGAGAATGTCCTAAAAACGATAATTTCCTACTAACCGCTTTGCCTCTAGGGTTGTTAAACCACATTCTTTCAGTCGTTCTTCATAGCTAAGGTCTCTCAGTTTTGGAATCATTTTAGTTGCTCTCCTCTGTATTCTTTCAAGCGTGTCTATATATTCTTCTTATGATATGGTCTCTAAGCTTGTATACAGTACTTTAAATGAGGCCTAACTATTGCTTTATACAGAGGTATAATTAGCGTTTTTCCTTGTATGTTATATTTCTCAAAGTCAACCCAAGAATTTGATTACCCTTTGAAGCTGCAATACCAAACTGCTATGTAGCTTTCATGTATGGACACTTATTATTATTCCTAAGTCTTTTCTTTTACAGTAGAACCTAGAACAGTATCTCCCATTTTATAGTTTACATCCTAGTTCCCGTGTCCTACATGTAGGCATTTACATTTCCCAAAATTTAATAACATCTGCAATTTCTCAGACCATTTAACTAAACACTGTTATGTCATCCGAAAATTTTAGTACGTTGCTTGCTATATTATCGTCCAAATAATTCATATATGTTAAGAATAATAAAGGTCCTAATACTGATCCTCGTGGTACCCCAATAAAAACTGTTTTCCAATTTGAAACCTTTCCATCTACTACAACACTCTGTCTTCTGTCAGGCAGCCAGTGTTCTATCCATTCGATTATGCCATCCCCGATACAATGGGCCTTTAAATGAAGTAGTATCTTTGATGTGGCACTTTGTCGAAAGCTTTCTGAAAATCTAAGTAGATAATATCTACTGGTGATTCCTCGTCCATCCACTTAGTGATTTCTTCCAAAAAACATAACATATTTGTTAAGCATGACCTCGCTTTGAGATGGATTTAATAAATTATGTCTAAAAAGGGAGTCCACCATATGGTCTTTAATGAACCTTTTTAATTATTTACAACGCACTGATGTTAAACTAACTGGTCTGTAATTCTCTGACTTATTTCTCGAACCCTTTTAAAATCAGATTGAAGTTTTTAAGATATTGAATGGGTATGAAAATATTGATAGAAATATGTTTTTCTCTCTAGAGGACATGAGGTAAAGTTAGTAAAGGATTAGTGTAGATTGGATATCAGGAAGTACTCATTCTCACAGAAGAGAATAAATGAATGGAACAAATTATCTACGGATTGTATAACAGCTAGCAGCGTGAATATGTTTAAAAACAAGTTGGACACATATCTTAGGAGGGCACCTTACACATAGACGAACACTGATGGACTCTCGACAAGCCAATGGCTTCTTGTCCACTTGCCATCTGGGCTTTTGGTTTGGGTGGCAAATCTTGGTAAATCTTTACAAGTGGTACACTAATTTGTTCTACTGTTTCCTTTAGTAATTCACATCTTGCTGTACCTTTGGTGCGCCATTTGTGCATCAGATGTCCGCATCGTCCATGTAAAGTTCTGATGCCGTTGGTGGTGGTCCACTGGCGTCGAGGAAGATCAGGTCCAGTTGTAGGGTCCGGGACAAGGGTCTTGTTCCTGGTGTCTGGTGAGCCCCACTCTTCACCTGTCTGTCTCTGTGATGTTGGTTTCAAGGACGGAGGCTGCTTCGGTTCAGGCCGTCGCGAAGCGGGGCGTTGCGGGGTTCTGGGTTGAGTTGTCCATATTCGGAGCTTTTGATTGTGCTTGACCTTCTTGCATTCCTTCGAGGTTGCTGAATTTCTCCTAAATTATAGAGGGATGTAGGCGAGCACCTGCAGTCAACAGGTCATTCCCTCGTGGAATATACCAATGCGCGCGACGTAGTCCGCAGTCCGAACAGTACGCTTGGTTCGCGCGTGTGTTTTCAGATTTTTTCACCTGTAGCAGGTGCTGGTTGTGAGGTCGGGCATGCCGCCGAGATATTTCGGTAGATTCTCGTGGGCGAAAGAATTGCCGTAGAATTCGACGTTCAATCTTTCCTTAGTTGTTAAGGTGGACCGCTGAGATCTTTGTTGCAACGGCCTTGGCCGTCAAATGTAGAAGATGTCTTAGTGTTACGTTGTCAGCATAGGCGAACTTGCAGCTGCTTGTGATTGGCATGTCGCGTTGGAATTTGCGATAGATACCGTCAATTCCTTCTGCCGTGTCGGCTTTTGTTGCCGTCGGTGCAGTTTTGATATCCTCAGTGGAGACTCGGGCGGCAAGCGGGGAGTCGTTGAACTCATAGAGTGCTTTCTTTGTCGCCTCTTTGACAGCGCGGTGTCGCTGTCTGCTACCTGTTGTGTTTGCGTTGCGAACAACCTTGCAGGCCGTGCAGCACGTGCGTTTGATGCCTGGTGCTCGGCTGTTGCAGGTTTGTCGGGTCTACGCATTAGATTATAGGCTTTGCGGCTTTATGGGAAGTCGAGATAATCAGTTCGGCCCATATTTTGTTCCTGCATAGTAGCTTTGTAACTACTTCTGGTCATCGTTTTGTTGGTACGTTCAGCCAAGAGCACGGGTCTTTCGAAAGCCGAGAGGGGTCGATTCATTCGCATTGTTCTTTAGGAGCAAAACAAATTGCTCAAGTATGTCCGTGTTCGTGGAGATGTGGCGCGTGCGTTTTTACGGTGGCGTTCAATGAAGCCCAGTCAGCATTTCAGGGCATATTGGGTTTATTGTGCTGAATTGGTGAATTTGGTGCGCTGGTTATCACGGTGTCGCGTTAACGTTTATCCGACGTCAAATATTATCCGCTTGGTGCATTTGCGCATGCGCGTATCTTGAAGCTACAACAAGTTACCAACAAAATGTGCAAAAAAATTTGAATGAGTTGTTGAAGAATACACAAGAGTAAGTTGGAAATGGGGTGAACAGAAGTGCAATACTTATCTATGGTTCACCCCGTGGCGTGTTAAGCCGTTAACTGTATTGATACGTAATGCTATATTTGCATTACTTACAACATGTTTAGAGAACGTGGGCCATGTCGCAGAACTTTCAGAGCTGCAACCTTGCTAACGTCAAAGTATGAAGCCACAGTATCACAACCTGTGAGACCGCGAGCAGCTAGTAGATCTGGGACGATGGAGCTGTGCTCTTCTGCAGCTGTGTTGATATCTAGGACAGTTCGTCCTTGAATTGGCGAAACCATTAAAACTTTGCAGGGAATACTGCCCTGGTGACAGAAATACAACAAGAGAACAAAGATGTCGGTGTCGTCTGCAACGACCAGGACGGTACCATCCTCTACACGTGAAACTTGTTGCACAATCAGAGGGTCGCCCTCCTCCTGCGTTATAGCCATGTCTTGACGTTTGTTTACACAACCATTTGCGATTTCTACAGGAACCGGGTCTCTGCCAGTGACGACTAGTTTATGCTTTTTAGGACGACTTTTTGTGGTGGCAGGCGAGCTGTGCAACGTAATGTGTAGACCCTTGCCCCTTTGTCCATGCCGCGTCGGGTTGCCGCCTTAGTACTGCCCTCAATGTATCTGTCGAACACCAGATAGACGTCACTTTTTGCCAAGTGACTGTCTAGGTAACTGCGGAACCGGACAAGGTAGTCGTGTACAGTGCCAGATGTTGGCCAAGGCACTACCCAGAGGACAGCGCACCCATCGATGAACGCTGCCTGCACATCTTGTTCAGCCAGCCGTCTTGACACGTCCACCTTAAGCGCATTCTTGAGATTGGATTTCGTTTTGGCATCCCTCATATTTCCATTTCCGTCGAACATAGACGTTGGGATAGGTGACAGTTCATGGCTCATTAGCGTGGTAGTGTCAAGATCGCGTGCGCTAGACTGCAAGCCCATGGCTCTTGCATATATGGTTTCCTTGTCAAACACTTTAGCATCTCCGACTTTAACGTGTTTCCTGTATAAAGCCATAGTGGTCACAATTTTTGGTATTGAATCATGAAATCCACCAGGCTAACTGCGTTCAAAAGACTCCATCTGTGTTTTTCCCAGCAATTGCGCCTTGTCGACATTGACCGAGGAGTGATTCACAACTTGCCCAGTGACAATGTTCATCAGCCCATCTGGATGTTGCTCTGGGTCAAGTGGATCTATGCAAAGTTCCAATTTATCATGTAGAGCTTTCCTGTCTAGATCGTCTCCTTTGATTCTTGCGGCTGTTTCGTCTTTGTGCGAAGTTTGGGCAGATGGCTGTTCGTTATCTCTCATCTCGTTCAAATCGTCGCTAATGCCATGGCAGGTATGCAAGCTGCAAGCCCAAGTTTTCAGAATTTCCGGTTTCAGAGTTATTCCAATTATCCCACTCTGTCCATGACCATACCTCCTGAAGGTAGTTTCAATGGCCATGTCACTCCAAATGCCATTGAACAGACTAGCGTTGTGGAGCATCGTGTGCCATCGGGCGAGCCTTCCATAGTTCGCAGATAGTAGAGTGCATACCGGGCATAGTGGACATGCCTTGCAGCAAAGAACAAATGGACCAAATCCTTCAAATTAATGTTGTCATGTTCTTATGTTTTTTGTTCGCGGAACATGAAATATAGTCTTTTTTCGCATAGTCGGCAACCATTTGTAGCATACTCATGGTCGCCATCTTGTTTTCTTTACATTTTTTCATATCAATTATGGTGAAATCGAATTCCTCATGTCTGGACACATATAAAATAACATTTCAATCATGTCTGTATCTTGTCTGGTTGCGAAGATATGATAAAAAGTTGATTTGGGCGGCCATTTTGGATTTCGTTTATTTTTTTCAAAATGCTCAAGGGTGAGAACTCCACACCCCTGGATGTCATTATATACATGCTAGAGATTAATAATCAGCAACGAAAAAAACTATATCAGGCAAAAAGGGGTTACCCCCCTCGGCTGCTGGACTATATGTTTCAGACGTTTTACTCCACAAACTAACCGAATTACTCGTTTCTGTAATATAGTAATGCCGTGAATGTTTGTGGTGTAGGTGTTTCCCCACATTTCACAGCAATAACTTAAATGTGGTAAAAACAAAGAACAATATAATATATACATTCCATTTCGATCAATGAGACAATTTGCCATATACATGACTGCTGCAACTTTCGATAGTTTTAATCTAACCTTATTTATTTGATATTTCCAATTTAGAGATTCATCAATATATACACCTAGAAATTTCGTTTCATGTACTCTGGTTATTTGTTGATTATTAATGAACAGATTAATTTCAATACCAGGCGGACGGTTCCGGAATATCATGTAATTTGTTTTTTGACAGATTCAATATTAATGTTTCATAGCAATCCATTTAGCCGATGTGGCAAGTACCCCATTTATCATGCCTTGTAGTTCTTTTAAATTATTACCACCACGAAATATATTTGTGTCATCTGCAAAGAGTATAAATTTAGCTAGTTTTGATACGTTGCAAATGTCATTAATATAGAGTACAAATAGCTTTGGACCTAAAATGGATCCCTGAGGTACACCACGTGTTACATTTAACAGCTCCGAGGCGCACCCATTTATTTCAACAAATTGCTTCCTGTTGGTGAGGTAACTTTTTATCCAGTCATTTACTAAATTGATATCAATTACCGGCTCGCTCACGCGCAGATACGTCAGGCGGATAATGTTTGACGGCGGATAAATTTTAGCACGACAACGGGTATGGTGTGGCCGAATTCGAAAAACCACAGGTCTGTGGCCGAAAACGGCTGTGTGGGAATGGGTTCAAGTTCGGATGAATATGCCACACTTCACCCGGCATTACACATCCTCATTGATAATTATAATATATCTAAGTCTTGTAGATTCGGTCCAACGTGACTTTAGAGGCATGTATCGAGCTGGATATATTCATCAGAATGGCAGAGAACCACATAGATGTTATGGACATTACATGGATTGGGCTAATTGTAACAACGTGCCCGTAGTTTCATTTATAGCTGGAACTGAATTAATTACATATGGTATTATGTCATATAGTCTTATAGCACTCGTTGCCGATAACACGCATGCATTTCTGGAAACAAACAGCACTTTTTATTTTCAATGTGTAAATACAATTGAAATAATTTAAGAGGCACCGAATAAACACATCTAATCTAGTTGCCTTGGTTGAAAAGTCGATATCTGTTTTATTTCGTTAACTGAAGATTTCCAATCAATTTGTTATCAACATAACGCTAGTAGAATCTGAAAAGACTGCGTGAATGGACATCTTGCATATCACACAAATGGAAGCGAAACATTGTGTTAGTGAGAACAACACAATGCTAATATTTACCTAGCTTGTAGCATCAACAGTGCGTAGGGAAGATGTTGCATGTGATGAAGCCTTTACCAGCAGCACTGGAGCAAAGTGTCTGAACGAACTATATGACAAACATCACTGGTTGTGCCTTTTGAATTATACGTGTGTTTTGTCTCTTCATCTGTCTATCTGTTTCATGTGCGTTTTGATGCGACTTCCTTGAACCATGTAGCTATGTTCGTGAACATATCACCTTTGGGTGTTTCCTGCCGATCTTCGCGTTGCGTACATCACGGCTAATGGTTTTATGTGACGGACATAATACGTTGTACTGATGTACAAGACAACGAAACATATGACGCAACACGAAGCCGCATGCTCGTGAGACCACATGGGTTCCCCAAACAACAGAGGCAGTTAATGCCAAGTGTGAGTTTGAAATTGTTAAATAGCAGGACATCTGAATATGACGTATGTCATGCATAGTGCAGTACCGTAGCATTTGTGAGATGGTGCTCGGTCTCACTGTGACGGCCATTGTAAAGCATGGCCCGCCAGCCTCGTCTGTCCATGGTGGCGGCGGTCCGTGTTTCTAGTATGACATTAAATTATTACTCAGATGTCGTCGTAGAATATCTTTGAAACGAAGGCGTGGTCTGTCTGTTGTTCTTTTCCTGTCCTGCAGTTCACCAAGGAAGACCAATTGGGGAGTCTATTCGCCATTCTATGCCAGATACATACAGCGAATTATCTATTTTCCGAATGATAGACATGATGCGAAATTTTAAAAACGCATGTCAAATGAGTGCAACTGTTGATATGTTTAATAACATGCTACTTAGCTAAAAACCATGTTATAGACATCATCACAAATGTACAATTTTTAATCAAGCTTATTTTTGTTTCATCTCTGAAAGATTTTGGTTCTGGAAACGTAATTCCTCTCTTCGTTTGAACTAATAAAACAACAAATGGCGACGAGTTTCTCAATTCAAAAGCTTTGTAATTGAGCTATGTCAAACTTGACAAACACAAACAGACATGTAAACTGGGGTGGATGCTCCGATTTGATTAATCATATCTCAGGAACCAACTATGGTGCAGTAAATAATAGCACAAAGATGTCCGTGTTTCTGAAGATATACGCCACACAGTAAACCTAATATTAGAATTATGCGCAATTCCATGCCACAATAATGTGGTGAATTTGCCATTGGCACAATGTTCGTTGAGCTACCCATATGCATATCCGAGAACAGCGGTGATTTAGCAAGACAATAACAGTGAATCGTCAATGAAAACCTATAATAGCAGTTTATACATCATAAACTCGATTCCTTCAATCGGAAAGATCGCCAGAGCGCCATTCCACGAGCTTTGTGAAATGTAGTAATCCCCAATCCCTGACGTTAATCTACAACTTATGAAAGCAACTTAATGTAGTTGATCCAATCCTAGGATATAGTGCAATCCCAACAATCGTAAATGTGATCCCCAGTCAAGGAAAGTCTACATGGTTGGCTGGGGAATAGGACAGTTCGTAGCGAACTGAAAGAGCATGCAAGACGAAGTGACGTCATAGTTGACACCGACAACGAGCAAGGAACGGAAAGAGAGAAAGAAACACTTTTGACTTAGGACCAGCTGCATGCCGATCCCGTGGGAGGGGGCTCGGGGGAAGGGGGTTGAGATGATTTTATTTAAAAGAAATTTTTTTCAGAAGTCATCCGAGAAATCCCCGGCTGATTATGTACGTCCGAACCCACCCTCTTTACAAACCCATGCCTAGAATCATTGCATTGCTATTTGATAGTGCCCTTGTGTCTGTATGATGCTGATAGAAAAAAATATAAATGGCGACAAGTAATGTAGGGCAGTCGAGAGCTGACACGAGAAACAATAGAAAAAGAAATGCTAATCGTTTTGAGAACCTTGTAGAAACGGATACAGAGGTTCACGAAATATCCGTGCACGTCGGAGAAAGCTGTAAGTGACGCATTGAAAAACGTCAAGGCAAGCGACCCAACGAAAGGCGCCAAATCAAAATCTTCCGCTCGACATCGGCCGCATTATCGCCCAGGTGATATCTGCCATAGACATGGAACAGCCAAACCCATCATAGTCAAATTTGTTCGGCGCGACATGAAGACTGCACTCATGAAAAACAAGAGTGGTTTATGTTTACAACTATGTATGATTGAAAATGTACATGTATCGATTATGTTCAGTAAAATTCAAATTCAATTCAACAATTCAATTCAATACTGACTAACGATGTTCTGCATGCTTTGAACTTACGGCGTACTCTGCAGAACGCTGGCTCATTCGCAGCAGCTGTGATGGCCGAGTGGTTAAGGCGTTGGACTCGAAATCCAATGGGATATTCCCGCGCAGGTTCGAACCCTGCTCGCAGCGAAATATTTTACCTCATGATCAATTGTTGAAGATTTACAGTGGACTAACCTTCTCACGAAATTCACAAAAGCTGTGTGTATGGGGGTTAACGACGAATGTGTTTTAAATGCTCTAACTCTTGCTCTAACCCAAATGTATGAGTTATGGTCAAATGTCACGTGTTACCTATAGCTGTAGGCTTACAACAGAGTATGAGGCTCACTAGGTGGCCAGCTTCTTTCGCCCGAGAAAAATTTCTCACCCCCGTGAAAAAGTAAAAAAAATAACTATCCTTAAAATTTATATTTAACAACATTTCACTAGATTGCCATCCAAGGCAAAGGCCCAAATGGCAAGTGGACAAGGAAGTCATTGGTTTAAGAGTGTCCAATACTGTTTCTTCTATGTGTAACCTGCCCTACTGCGATATGTGTCAACCTTGTTTTTAAACATATTCACGCTGCTAGCAGTTGCACAATCTGTAGATAATTTGTTCCATTAATTTATTGTCCTTTGTGAGAAAGAGTACGTCCTGGTATCCAATGTACATTGATCCTTTACTAATGTTACCTCCTGTCCTCTAGTTCTACTATCTTTCTTGAGTGAGAAAAAATATTTCTATCAATATTTTCATATTCATTCACTATCTTTAAAAACTTCAATGGATCTCCTCTTAACCTCCTTGTCTCTAGAGTTGTTAAACGACATTCTTTTATGCGTTCTTCATAACTAAGGTCTCTAAGTTCTGGAATTTTAGTTGTTCTCCTCTACATTCGTTCAAGCGTATCTATATCCTTTTTACGTTATAGTCTCCAAACTTGTATACAGTATTCTAAATGAGGTCTAACTATTGCTTTATACAGAGGTATAATTAGCTTTTGAGTCTTTGTATGTTATATTTCTCCTAATTAACCCAAGAATTTGATTACCCCTTCAAGCTGCAATACCACACTGCTCTGAAAAGTTCATATCAGCATTTATTGTAACGTAAGTCCTTTTCTTTTAGGTCGTGCCTAGAACAGAATTCTCATTTTCCAAAATGTAATAACATCTTTTTCAAAAGGAACCACTCCCTGTTTTAATGACAAGTTGAACACTCTTGCAAGTGGTATACTAATTTGGCGGAATTCCATCCACTCCAGGTTTATTGACCTTCCTTGCCTTTATTTTCTTAGCTACCATTTCTGGAATTACAATTAACTGCCCTAAATAGTCCGATTTACCCTCCTGAAATTTAGCATCTGAAGCTGGTAATGAACTAATGTCCTCTCTGATAAGCACTGAACTTAAGTATTTAGGTCTTCCGACATTAAAAACCTTGTGATATTATATTTCCAGCACTGTCTTCTGGTGGTCCAATCTTGTCTCGTACGTTTTGTTTTCTCCTGACATATGCATACAAACTCTTGTTGTAATTTTTTTTATGTTGCACGCTAATTTTACTCGTAGATTCTTTTAGATTGTCTAATTTCAGTCGTAGCTGCATTAAGTGCTTCTTTGTAATTTGCATAGTCTTAATTCTTTCTGGTACGCCTATAAAAACTCCACATAGTTTGCTTGTAAGCCATTTTTCTAATAGCTTCTTTTGACAAGTGTTTCTTTCTAGACCGTTTTCCTTGTTTTTTCAAGAGAACAAATTGATCAATGATACTCTCAGTTTCATATTTTAGAATGTTCCAACGTTCAGTTGCTGTATTATTATTTTCTCGTATCTTTATAGTTATCTTTGTGGAAGTTTCTCCTGCATTTTTTTTTGCTATCTGATTTTACTTTGACTTCAAAATGTATTTGATTATGTTCACTGTTAGTATGTTTCATGTATTTTTACATTGTCCACTAATTCATTTTGTGAAGACAAAAATATATCTAATACATTCTCTCCCATTTAACAACCTATAGGACAATGTTTTATTTATCATATTTATCAAATACTTCTTGCCCGTCCTCAGGGGGATGGCAGGATTAGAACGAACTAACTTTTAAAAGAAGTTTGTTTAACTGTAAACATTTTTAGAAATCATCCCAGAAATCCACGGCTGATGGTGTACGTTCGAACCCCCCCCTTCAAAACACCGAGACCGGGCCTGAGATGCGATAGTTTACAACGATTGGGTTGACAACTAAAATTTTGCTCAAATCTTCCAGCCCGATCGATATTGTACCAGTTCTGATATTACAAAAAAATGTATTGTTAAATAAAATCCACGATAACAGAATAAGCTATTTTATTTTCAACAAAAAACAAAACAAAATGAAGACTGATCTGAGTCAACAACATTACATCATAGCATGGTCAATATTAATCACTGTCCATCTCTTCGGCATGGTCACTATTAATCACTGTCCATCTCTTCGGCATCGTCTGCTCTCATCTGCTCAATTTGCCCGAGCCCAGGCATACCACTGCCTCTTCACGAATGTCTGCCTCTTCCCGTTGCTTACATCAACAGTCCTCGATGTGTCACACTAGTCACGTGACATATGTTCACTACCAAAATACGTCTTGCTGTTTATACCTCGTATTACTTCGAAAAAGTTAACTTTGTCGGACGTTCATATTCCCAATGACCGAAATATCCTACTAGTTTCGTTTCTAAACATCATAAACTGATGCTACGATAAGCAAATACGTCTCTTGTCATTCCTAAATCCGCGGCGGATCGATCCGGAGCTTAGGTTGTCCTGTTTGCCGGGCGAACTCTTTTTGACGCACCAGCTGACAGTAGCAGCTAGTGTGCAAACGCTGTGTTTTGCTGACAGCGCAGATCGGAAAAACAAACCGGTTTAGTTGCTATATCAGAAGTCAGGACGAGAGTTAGTGAAAAAACCGCAACTCTGAAAGTGGGAGGAACAGTCCTAGTTAAAACGCCGTCTCCCTCAGCATGCTTTTACTGGCACGCTCTTGCCACTTCGGCCGGCAGCGTTGACCAATCCCAACGGAATTGCCGGCCATTTGTTGTCGTCCGTCGGAAGAAACAGGCGAAATGACCTGGCCGCACAACGCAGCACCTGAGCCGAGGCCTCGCTTCCACTGGTACACGCACTCTCTCGCGCGGCCGCCGGGGAACCATTCGCACCTTCCGCCTGAGCTCGAATCTAGAGCTGTCGATAACGGAAAGGGCAAGACTCGGTTCGCAACACCTCTTGTCTGGACTTAAGAACTGACCGAAAAACGTGACCGTGAATGACAGCGCTTGTACAATTTCATTTGTAACGACAGCTCAACAAGTCTGTCGTTTTTGTTCGGATAACGGGCTTCGAGAAAGATGTTTATTTGCCCACCGACAAAGCACTGTTATCACACCACGCTGAAGCGGCCATTCTATTTTACGAATACACTCGAGACAGCTTACTACGTTATTTAGGGAAGAATAACTGCTCCGGCACTCGTGATGTTTCTATGGCTGGTGTCACTCGAGTGATATCAACAAACAATAATGTTATTCCCGTTAAATAACGGCAAATTAACACTTGATCATATTTTTTCACTTCCTATATTTGTAAATATGCTGCCGGGCCGGTTTCACGAAGTATTCGTACCGTACGAAGGAACTGATGCGGATGTCTGACGTAAATTACGTCAATCACAACATTCACAGAAAACACGCAGACCGTTCGAACAATTGCGTGTATATTATTCAGTCGCGTTCGAAATTATTCAACGTCAGATGGATTCTCAGAACGAGGCAGCCGTGTGTTATCTAGGTTGATATATCACAGTAAAATGCTCTAGATCAATCAGGTAGTCTTGTTACCGTGATATATCCATCCAGATAATGCACGGCTGCCTCGTTCTGAGAATCCTGTTAAACACACGCTTGTGAACGTCGACTCGATATCTGCACGGCTAGCCGTTGTGCAACAATTTATATGAAATATCAGTTAGATTGAAGTTGCGATATTAATTAACGCGTGTCTTTTTGCTTAGAACGGTGTTATCATACTGAAACAACTGTTGACAACGGAACGTTTAACTTATAATAAGATTTTTCTTGGTATCAGTTTCACGGCCAGTCTATCAGAAATGGCAGCAGCATCCAATGTTTCAGGTTGGGTATCGTTTTAGAACATCTTTGAAGCAATTGTGTGAATTACAGCAACTGTATGCTAATGACAACAAAAGAAACATTTATTCATCACTCCAAAAAACACACAATAAAACCACCCATTCTTTGCCTTTGAAAACACGAACCCAATCCGGGCGATCTGTATAACCTAACCTGAGTGAACTAACGACATTTCCGGGATCGCTTAGAAAAACTAACTCGATTGACATCCTTGACACGGACAGCCTTGGCAAGCAGCGCCTGACGCCGTCAGTGCGGTGTCAGTCGCCCCGGGGAGTGACCGTTAGAGACGCAGGCAGTGAGCAACAATCGTCGTCAACAGTCGTTACGAAAGCAACTACCAAACCGGTGTGACGGGCCGAAGATATCCCGTGCCACGAGTAGACGCCCACTAGGACCGTGCCAGAAGTAGGCGCCGATACTAAGGTGGCTTGCGCTAATAATACGCTTAAGTTTAACAGTCTAATTGTTAGAATACATAATGTCAACATAAATTGAATAACTTGAGCAATTATTTGCTGGACAAAGGAAAAAAGAAGAAGAACAACAAATAAACTAAAAATCAGCTACTTCTGGCGCACCAGCACAATTAATGGGGTCAAGGCATAATATAATTGTTCACTGCGCTTGCGGGCGCATGCGCAGTATACATTTGCCTACTAAACTTGGCAAGGGATGTTTTCGGCCCGGCACACCGGGACCGCTTTTTTCAATACTGCACGATGCTCTATTTCCACATAGCGTGTCCTGTCATACAACACCTGGCACAAAGCACTTGCCCTTCATGTACATATCCAATATCCCAGTCCACAAATCCGTGTGTGTATTTGCTAGGCAGGGTACTTCAAAATAGTGGACCAACGTGTGTGTGTGCGTGCGTGCGAGCGAGGGCATTAGTTATTGTACGTCTCGTAACGTTTGGAGTGCAAGACAAGATGCACTTTATCTGCGCTAAAATCATATAGAATTATTTACGTCTTGTCGATGTGTCTGATCCGGGCATATACGCGATAGCAATGCTTGTTCTTACATAGCGCGGTATCCAGTCCTTGGGACTGCTCAGAACGCATGTTCATTCCAACGCCAACCCGACTTCTCTGGGAAGCATTCAGCCACGCTGCAATTGCTGCGCGAAGACTGTTCATTCACGTAACCACCACTGTTTATATCCAGGTACTCATTTATACAGCTGAGTGAACTAATGCAATGTGGAGTGAAGGAAATTTACCAATAATCGAAACGGCAGCAAGATGATTTGAACCAGCATTCTCTCGATTGAGAGTCCGACGTTTTAACCGCTACGCCACCGCGTCACACTGAATCTCAAGAACCTGGTCAAACGGTGCAGGGCGTTGACATTGATATATCACGCCGTGTCGTTATGAGCACGCCTAAAAAGGTTCATCCATATCACCCAAATCAAGACATCGTGGCCAAAACTGACGATGCCATTATTTAGAGAATAAATGAGAATCCACGAGTATTATCAGATTGTGTATGACAAGTTGTCAGTGCATGATAAATAAAAAACGGAACGTCGTACATTGAGCATTAGCGAAACACATGTACGCAGTTGTTGGTCGACAAATCATGAAAAATTGCAAAATACTGATTTTGCTGGTTCGTGCGTTGGGAATAAATATAGCGGATATTGCGTCCAGGGACCAACGTGGCTGCTAAATAAATGCATCCAGGGTTTCGCAGTCTACGTGACAGTCCGTTACATCGGCCTCTCGCTTCTCTGCTATTCCTTCTGAGTTGCTACCACGGCCTTATTTGCCCTTACATAAATGTCACGTTTCCCGAGAGACTTTCCCAATGTGGACACTGTAGTCGAATGGGTCGTTGCTATGTTTCATAGATACTTGTAGGTTCAACGGCTTGTAGCGTATCTTCCGAAAGACGCGGGCAATGTGGGAGAAAGAAATTGCCGAAATTTCGAAACACCGGAGGAGGACTCGAACCCGGTCCCCTCGATCGACAGGCCGGTGCTCTGACCGCCGAGCCACCGCGCCCGATGGTTGCAACGATGAACAGCAAGAAATTGTGGACGGAACATATAGTTGCTGCTTCCATTCCGTCAGAGGACGATTGGCGATGATAATGATGTTGATCGCTACTGCATCTTGCGGTCAGTTAGTCAGACGGAACAGCGTTAAAAATAAGAACGTTTCAGAATGCACACCAACAGACCGGTTATCAAGTTTCCGGACGTCGTGAAATAATTATATGCTTCAGTTTTTGTTTTTGACCGCGGACGCGCAATTCGACCTTCGTTCTGGCGGTTTGTTATTCAATCTCGTGCACGTTTTACAGCTCTGTACAACGACCTATAAATTGAATCCTATATTCCGAAACAGACAGCATTGTTACATTTCATGAGAGAGAACATTCTGAAATGATCGCAGTTGATATGATGGGCAGAGATAAAAGCATATGTAAGGAGCATAGTGCAGGAATAAATGACAACACAAAGAAACAGTCTAACAATGAAGATTTGATATACACATACAAGTACGTACTCGTCCCGCATAGGACGATCAATGATATGAACAAATTGTCCGTCTACTGCGTAAGTGCTAGCAGAGTATAAGCGTTTAAAAAGGGAAAAAGACATGTCACACAGGGCTGGGCCAAACGTAGCTGCATCGATCACGATGCTTCGGGGACTTCCAGCTTAAAGGCCGGTTTACACGAACGGTTATGCTCCAATTTATCGGGCGACACTATGTCGCACGATAACGCGCGACTAAATTGTGCGCGCGTTTAGACGAACGACAAGACCCAAGTCTTGACTCGCGTCAGCTTTGACGAAAGGTCATGGGGGTAGTAGTAGAGTCCTCGCTTGTTAGTATTGCGCTGGTGTTTACGCGACCGATTCTTGCAATGCGAAATTGCGCGACACCATG
>BSQZ01000024.1:2355000-2412500 GCA_033239005.1 Lamellibrachia satsuma
CGACTTGACTTGACTTGACTTGCCAGTTTGTGATTTGCCAACGAGTCTGGTGGCTCGAAACGTACTCTAAACGAAACCACGTTGTTGTGATAGACGGAACAGGATACAATAATTATGAAGTACTTGCTATGATTGGTTATGTTGTGGGGGGACAGCATCCGCCTAACTTTCCCGGTAAGAATTACCGCATAAAAACACAACTATCATGAATGAATGAATGAATGAATGAATGAATCTTTATTTTCAACAACAACAAGAATAGACAAACATCACAGAACGACATTTTGTAACTATAAAATTGTCGAAAAAAAGCCAAGATAAAGTGTAATACTTCATTGCACTATTATAAATAAAAAATGCATAGTACTGAATAAAATACAGTAAACAATTGTACGCATTTGAGAGATTGTTTTGTTTTCAAAACAAGGTACGTCAGACTTAATGTTCATATCCATTTATGGCAGGCCGAACTTTAATTATGTTCCAAACCAATTTCAATTTGCAGTCAATTTAACGAAAACCACTTCAATAAATTTAGATCAAAAGTATTACTTTATAACCCTAACCATTTTTTCACCATAAATAGTTCCATATCAGACACATAACTATTCAAAATGTTAACTTTAGAATTTTTTTTTAAAGATGAACATTCCGACAAAGTGAACTGTTGAGATAATTCCAGACTTGTACTCCTTTAATTGATAAACTCATACTTTTCACATTAGTACGTGCAAACGTTTGAGTAAATGTGTAATTTTGTCGGGTTGCATAAACAGATTCGTGCTGACTGAAAAACTGTTGTACATACATTGGCAATATATTGTGATATGCCTTAAACATAATAATACCAATTCTTAACTCCACAATATCGGGTACTTTAAGAATGCGAAGATTATAACATAGCCAAGATGTGTGATACAACCTCTTAGCACCACAAAGTAACCTTACTACCTTTTTATGTAACAAAACTAAACACTCAATATTTGTAGCATAAGTGTTGCCCCATACTTCAACACAGTACATAATATAAGGCAAAAGGAGTGAGTGATATAATACACTCAAGCCACATCTGTCAATCAAGGAAATGTGATTTTTCCACGTTAACTTGTCATCAATCAGAATGCCTGAACATTTAGTGTTTTCAATTCTATCAAGTTCTTCTTTGTTGATCTTTATGGTGATGCTTGTATTCAGTTTGTGATTTTCAAACATCATGTAATTTGTTTTTGTAACATTTATTGATAACCTATTTACAGCAAACAATACACGCAGCTGTTTGTCCTTCGGATAAGTTCATTTAAATTACTATCACAGTAAAACAGGTTTGTGCCATCAGCAATAAAATGAACTTAAATACCTTTGAAACATTACAAATGTTATTCATGTAGATGATAAATAGCTTTGGTCCTAAAGTAGAACCTTGAGGAACATCACAAAATACATTTAGTATGTCTGAATAAAAATGTTTATATTAAACAAATTGTTTTCTATTTTCCAAATAACTCCCTCTCCATTCATGTGCAATACCGCGCACACCATATAAATGCAATTTGTTTGCTAGTATATCATGATCAACAGTGTCAAAAGCTTCCAGTGCATTTGTAATTTCTTCAACCAATTCCAACAGAGCATGAGAAGTTGACATATTAAATCTAAAACCATACTGGTCTGAGTACTTATTTAATAATTTTTCCAACTTATCATTGTATAATTTCTCAAGTATTTTTGAGAATTGAGGTAACAATGAGATGGGTCTGTAATTTGTAAACACACCCTTTTCACCAGACTTAAATAGTGGAACAATTTTCATTTTGCCAGGAAATATTCCCGTTTTGAACGGATACATTGCAAATATGACTAAATGGTTTTATAATTTGGGAACTATTTTTTATCATATTCATGTCACTATAATATGTTTACATTTTATTTTTAAAATCTTGAACAGTTCTAATAATTTCTTGGTCATCAACAGGACTTAGAAACATACTACTTTCCATTCCTTTTCCCAAATAGTCATAAATAGATACATTCTTATCAGGTAATGAAATATGTTTTGCTACATTTGGACCAACATTTATAAAAAAAATGTATTAAATCCATTTGCTATCTGTTTCTTGTCTGACATTGGTTTGTTATTCTTCATAAAAAAATCTGGATATGTTGGTGTGCTTAATTGTTTGTTGATTACACAGTTTAATATTTTCCAAGTACCCTTAACGTTATTTCTTTATTTCTCTAACAATGTGCTGTAGTGTTGCTTTTCAGTGAGTCTTAATATAGCTATTAATTTGTTTTTATAATTTTTGTATTTATGCTCAACTTCAGCAGATCTAGATGTAATAAATGCTTTATATATTCTCTTTTTCTTGGCACAAGCACATTTTAAACCTTTGGTGAACCAAGGTTTTGCTAGTGCGATGGTTTCTTGAAACTGCTTTTAATGGGTTATGTTTGCAAAACATATTTATAAATATGTGTAAGAATTTATTGTAAGCATGATTAACATTTTTGGTGTTTAGAACATTTCCCCAGGATTGTAGACTTAATTCATTTGTAAGTGTCTTCATTTAAGGTGTCTTCATTTATCATTCTAATATGTTGAACTTCTTTTTTACATTTCTGTTTATACGATACTCACACAGTGTAAACACTGGCAAATGATCACTAATGTCATTGAAGAGAATACCATAAGTTAGGATGTGTCGCATTTCATTAGTGAAAATATTGTCAATTAGTGTAGTTGAGCTCTCTGTGATTCTAGTTGGTGTATCGATTAATGGGTAAAGACCCAAACTGTACATCATATCAAAGAAATGTTAGATACCACTATATACTACTTAACAAATCTATGTTTAGGTCACCACACATAAATATAATTTTAACCGATATGTAGAATAGTTTCAATGTTTTCACAGAAGGTGTCTAAACATTAGCCTGGTGTTCTATACATACGGTTGACAGTAACATTTTTGTAATTCTCTATGGATAATTTCACAGTAACACATTAAAAACGTATTATCTACTGCAATTGATTTAGTTTTGACCAATTTGTATGTTAATTCTTTATTTGTGTATATGGCATCACCACTACCCTTTCGGTCACCTCTGTTTAAGTGGTAAGCATTGCAGCTGTCTATATTAAAGTTATTTATTTGGTCTAGTTCGGCCCATGTTTCAGATATGGCAATTTTATCAAATTGCAGATTAAGCTCTAGAAGATAATACTTAATTTTGTGGAAGTTTGCTTTCAGACCTTTTGCATTAAATTGTATAAATTGTATAAATTGTATAAATGGTAATCCATTTACTTTACCAATTTTTTCGTTCAATTGTAAGTCAGTATAATACTCACATTTTAATGATAATTTATTATTGTTAATTGGATCAATATCATTTTCAAAGTCTAAAGTATGATATTCTGAATATTTGAAGGAATTAAAATTAAAGTGTGAACATTTATCAACTAGTTTGTAAATGTCACAATTTTCCTCAGTTTGAGAATTTTCAAATATACATTCATCATCACTAATATTTTGAAAAGGAAAAACTTCACAACAGGAAGAACAGGGATATAAAACAATTTTTCTACGGATTAACCTAAATTGATGTTCAGTTAATTTTGCACAAGTTTTGTGAAAAGTAGACTCACACAGTTCACATTTTACTACATTATTATTTAACATTTGGTTACAAACTAAACATGAGTCTAGTTTTATCAAGCTATTGGTCATTTAAATGGTAGATTATAATTGTTTGGTTAACACTACTAGAGTGCACGTTAACCACTCAAAGTAACACACACTGCACTTGTCAGTGACCAGAACAATAATAGTAATACTAAATATGCAGTGTCCAATGGTACTAGATTGAAGTCACAACATCAACAAAGTTATACGGAAGTTTAGGGTCATAGTTCAGTTGTTTAAAGTCTAAAGTCACGAAATCTTGCACGGTTCTTATGATTGGTTCACCCTTGTGACTATGGACTTGACTTGGAGTTCACATAGATGAATCGAGACTTGACTTGACTAGCATGTCAATTACTTGAGACTTGACTTATATTTTTGTGACTTTCCAAGATGTCTGGAAATGTCAGCTGAATCACATTATGTCAATATTTAATTACGAAACCCGAAATTACAGGCAGTAGGAGTAAAGACGTTGAAGATAGTTGCACGGTTATGAAACTCGGTTGTGAACATTGTGTGTCCTTTCTTCACCTCGAGACGAACGCCGGCCACCTAGCCACATTGAAGATCGTATTTTGTGGATTGTTTTTCAAAACCACGACGATTGTGACGCTTCTGCAGTAATGTACCTTCTGAATCTGCACCATTGCTACACCAGAATGTTGTCAGAACGTGCGATATCGTATATCGTTTGCTGTAAATAAAGCATAATAAATACCTAGATCCTGATATTTCAGAACCTGAAACATTTTTTTCTTTCAGACAGTTACGATCTGCTTATCCGAAATGCAGTATCACTACAAAGTGTCATATCATCGTTGTCTGGATACGTTATCAGGAATTTAGATTACAGACGCTCGAAGCAGGCCAATAATAAGACTCTCCTTTACTTTCAAGTTGATGACTTAGTCAATGCCAAGATAATTAATGGGGAGGAGGAACTAGAACTAGTTGAACCAAATATGGATCACTATTTCCTGTCCGATAGAACAACTAGACGGCACGAAGTAGTTTTTTTTATGTAGGACAGTGTAGATTTTTTTTAATACCAGGATATATTCAAATGGGGCGTGAAATGATTGGAATAATGTTCTGGTTCGGCAGAAAAGAACGTTTTACAGATTCAACTGAAGAGGGCTGATAATAATAATGGTAATGGCAATAATAATAACAATAATAACAACAACAATAATAATAACAACAATAATAAATATAATAATAGCAATAATAATAATAACAATAATAATAATAAAAACGATAATAATAACAATAATAATAACACTAATAATAATAACAATATCAATATCAATAATTATAATTTTTTCAGACAATAAGCAGTATGCAGTACGCAATTTCGACGTACAATAGGGGAAAGTGCCTAAGACGCACCCCTTAAAGTTGAAGACTCGTGCAGCCCGACAGACCGCACTAATAGCCACATAAACAAGAAAAGCTGATTTAGTTTGTAATCATGTTTGATTAGTGGTCATTTGTATGCTTGGTGGTCTTTTACATGTATGATTGGTGGTCATTTCACATGTATGATTGGGGGTCATTTCACATATATGATTGGTGGTCATTTCACGTGTTTGATTGGTGGTCATTTCACATGTTTGATTGCGGGTCATTTCACATGTTTGATTGGTGGTCATTTCACATGTTTGATTGGTGGTCATTTAACATGTATGATTGGTGGTCATTTCACATGTTTGATTGCGGGTCATTTCACATGTATGATTGGTGGTCATTTCACATGTTTGATTGGTGGTCATTTCACATGTTTGATTGGTGGTCATTTCACATGTTTGATTGGTGGTCATTTCACATGTATATTTGGTGGTCATTTCACATGTTTGATTGGTGGTAATTTCTCATGTTTGATTGGTGGTCATTTCACATGTTTGATTGGTGGTCATTTCACATGTATGATTGGTGGTCATTTCACATGCATGATTGGTGGTCATTTCACATGTTTGATTGGTGGTCATTTCACATGTATGATTGGTGGTCATTTCACATGTTTGATTGGTGGTCATTTCACATGTATGATTGGTGGTCATTTCACATGTATGCCACGTTTTGTGTAACGTTATGAGAAAAATATTATTTCGGGGCAAACTGGGCGTTTTGGGAACACTGGTCACAAAACGCACCCCATCATATGTTGTATTAGTCCAATAGCCCCAAAACGCACCCCCAGGAACAGCAATATTTGAACCTTTTCTAGGCCTAGGCCGAAGTCTACACTTTATTGTAAATTCACTCAATAATATAGAACTGGGAATCGACATGTCTTAGCCCTGAGTGAGACACAAAGACTGTCCAGTTGGTGCTCCATTTGAACGTTTAGCTATGACAATACTATTATTAAAAACACCATACTGTCCATCAGTGTTACTGCATGGCTAAATCAAGGTAGGCTGGCCTAACTGTCACATATATCACAAACACTAAAGCTGCTGTCACACGCTTCATGACACCACTCTGCACAAGACTGACACTGCAACCAGTCCACTCGTGGTGGATCAGTGTATTTCTCCTGACAGTAGATACAACAATAGTCTGGTGCTACTTCGTTAACATCTACAATATTCTGAGCTGCCCTGGCTCCACCACGTATTCTCACCCCTCTGGTGTTGGTATGCCGCCTCTGTTTCTACTTATGACCCTTGTCCCTCCCACGGCCATCAGTCTTCCTTGGGGCCTTCCCCTTTCTCCGTCTAATTTTTGTCCTCTGACATTAATCATACCTCTTGCCTTCCCTCTTACTTCTCCTCTCCCTCTTGCTCTCCTTCTTCCTCCTCTTAGTAACTCCCTCCCCCTATCTCTTCCTCTTAATGCCACCTTTTCAATTAACACATTTTTGTAAGGGGACGAAGTTAACAGCTCTACTATCTGAGCTTGTCGATTCCTAACCCGTGGTGCAGCCTTTGGAATTGGTGAAAATACTAGAATTTGCTGCCCGATAGGTTGTGCATCTTGGCCTAGCATGCCTACTACCATACTCACCTCCTGGCCATCACCTACTACCTGCTCCTGACCAACTACAACCTGTTATAGACCCACAAACAGCCTGCTCCTGACCAATTACATCCTCGTCAATATCCCAAACAGCCTGTTCTGGTAGGATGATTCTATATTGGCATCTTGTAGGTCGTCTTTTACAGCCAGGTTTAATATATAAATAATAATAACAACAACAATAACGCCAATAATAATAAATCGATATGCAATGCTATGTCTAATGGGTGGAGAAGCGACGGAGCTAAAGGCGAGAACGCCCGGAACAGTGCAGTGTGATTAGCTGTCAACATGAATCGTCTGAAGCGACGAGACAGCGGTCGTCGAAGGCGACGTCGATCCGGCCGTGAATCGTGATGTGTGCGGTCAATGATTCGACAAATGAGCCTACCACTTTGATCATGGTCCATCACGCACGGTCGCCACGTGGAAGTGCAGAATCAATGCCGAGTATCGCTCACTTAACCACGCATTGCGTCACCTGATTCCCCGTGACAACTGTCCAGCGATGCGCACAGAACCAGATATGTTATTGCAGCGAAATGATCATTCACAAATAATGAAACGATAACAATAACACCAATAATAATAATCGTAATCATAACAATCATAATCGTAATAATCGCAATAATCTTAATAATAACAATACTAGTACATTGCATTTGATACAGCGTCAGATCAATGGTTGTTCGTGACGCTTCGAACAGCATATTACAATTAATAACACGGTCTAACATTGCTAAATAAATAAATAAATATATTAAAACAATACGAGTACGTTGATAGATACCTGGTAAGAATTGGTATCGCACGTACATTAGTCTCTATTGGTTGGTTGGAAGCAGGTGCACGTGCTAGGGATGTCACGATCCCATATGTCCGATAACAAAATAAAGTTTGTTTGGGCGACAAATGCCAGGGAACATTTTCGTGTTGGTTTTCACAAAAAAAAAACTGTATGACTTGAACAATTCTAAATCCTAATTTTTTTTAGAAAGTGAAATGGACTTATTCATGTTGACATTGGTAATACAAGTATATTGACCCTCGACTAAGACGCCATCTGACATTTGAATGTCATAACGTGTCAGTATGTCAGTAGTACACATGTCAGTAGTATCCTACGGAGGCGAATCCAGAGATTAACCGGAGGGGTCGATATTTATGTATTCGTACATAGCGTATTAAAGAAGAGGGGTGCAAATCCCGCGTACAATTTTTTTTAATGTCGGTTGCGTGCGAAATAAGACCATCGTTGCAACATGCAGCGACGCGCGGTGAATTGTTACTGAACTACTATTGTTTTAAATCGAGTCGGACATCTTGGAAATTCACAACTTCGTGGAAAACAATTATCGTTATGACGCCATGGAGTTGTTAGAAAAACATCGTTATGACGCCGTGGAGTTGTTAGAAAAACATCGTTATGACGCCTTGGAGTTGTTAGAAAAACATCGTTATGACGCCGTGGAGTTGTTAGAAAAACATCGTTATGACGCCGTGGAGTTGTTAGAAAAACATCGTTATGACGCCGTGGAGTTGTTAGAAAAGTACAAAGCGTTAACGTAGCTATTGGACATAACTGTTTGTAAACATATTCCGATGGTTATTAGTGTGTAACCTGTGCACGCACTGTGTCATGTATTTGTTACATATACGTTTCAATCTGGAACATTATCAACATATTAAAGTACTAATTCGGGGTGGGTGGGTATGATAATTAGTACGCTTTGTATGAATAATGATGTAATGATACTGATCGTTGTGAACGGCCCCTTACAACTTCGAGGAAAATGTTCAGGTGTTCTAAAATAGGTGTTAAAAAAGAAGTTCGAAATTAGTAGGGGGTATCCATCAACTGGATATATCATACAATAGGACATATATCGAGTTGTCTTGATCAAACAATCACATCGTGTCGCCCCGTGAATTTTAAGCATAATGTTTACACAGCATTATCTGTGTACAAGCTGGCTTGCTTGGCAACGATCATCGTCGTGTTATAAGGCTCAGAACAACGACGCACATTATATAGCAGGCGACGTTATTGTTTTGCACTGCTTGCTGCCCAAGTTCAATGCTGGATTGTAAATCGATTTTGTCCCGTGTCATACGTGGTTATTGGTATAAACGACATGCCGTCAACTTTGAGAATGCTATCAGGCAATGTGTGTTTACGACGTAACGAATTCTCGCATTACAAAGGCGCTTTAATACACGGCCACGACCCAGACAGTCACCTTAGTGTCGATTGTGAATGGGTAGATTGTCCGACAAAGAGGTTGTTTATACACACGCATGCACGCACGCACGCACGCAAGCACGCACGCACGCACGCAAGCACGCACGCACGCACGCACGCACGCACACACACACACACACACACACACACACACACACACACACACACACACACACACACACACACACACACACACACACACACACACACACACACACACACACTGGTGTGTTCAGACCGTCACATGCTCGCACATGTATTTAATAACAAATCAAACCAACCGTTGTACATTCATCAATACAAAAAATTTACTGTTGTGCATTTAAAAACCTTGCAAACATCATTTCGTTAAGGTTTTCTTTTAAGCACAGCTATTCAAATTTACTGCTCGCTAGACAAACAGGCTGTCCCATATGTGTGGCTGAATCGGTTCCTGAAGAAGAAGGTTGACGTAAACGTTGAGTAAACTTGCCTACCTGTGCTTAAAAAAAATCATGACTAAATTATTTTCCCAACTTGAAGAATAGTTTCACCTACAAATATAATTTTAAAGTCAGAATGCATAACTCTTTGAATGAATGAGATGAATACTATTGTATAAGCATTTATTGTTCACCAGATGAAAGCATAGATGATACTTAACCAGTGAACAGTATTATTATAACATGACACATGGGCACGCACGCGCAGTCGTACGCACACATACTCACACCCTTGTACGGACATCTTAGACGACGGTGTCGTGACGGGACGTCGAGAGGCAGCTAAGTCCCCTCCCGTGGGGACGTGTCGCCAGCAGTGAGCGGGTCGGGATCGATGCCAGCCATCGCGAGGCGGTTCAGCTGGCTTACGTGAAACCGCACCACCCACGAGCTGCACGGTCGGCTTCGTTGACAGGTCGCCCGCAGGCTCGGTCAACTAAAACATGATGCAGAAATGTCCCGATCATGCAGTTGCAATTTATCAATAAAAACCTTCATGTAACCGAATTTCTGAGGGCATAATCCATCGACGAAAACCCATTTTAACAATATTTAACCATATTGCCATCCAAAACAACACAGTTCAGACGGTAAGAGGAAACGAAAGCCGTTGGCTTTGCGAGAAATATATGTAAATTTTGTTCTTAAACATACTACTGTAGCATTTGTTAAGCAATTCAGGAAACCGTAAAAACTGTCAAATTGTATCGGCCATCAGGTTTACCATAAGAGTCATTCGCACACAGTGAACGTGTTTTCACGACAGAATAATGTCTGTTCAACGTTTCTGGTTAGTCTGCTTCAACAAACATCGATCGACACAACTGCTAACGTGCCGTATCATGACTTTTGGCGCGTAGACGGGCTCAGCAGGGAGTCGACGGTTCATAAAATCGGAATTGTGATCCTGGACGAAATCCTCGTTCACAAACGGGAATATAAGGTTTATAAGGTGACTGATGACCCCGATAGCGGCGGGCTACGTACACGTGGGAGCCGTCCACTCATACCTCGGACAACCCACGGTGTCTAGTCGCATGGCAACGATCGTGTTCGTTTTATGCCAGCGTGCACACAACAACAACATGCACATTAGGTCCGTGTAAGGGAATAATCACGTTGGAAAATTACCTTAGCTTCCAGTGATCACGAAAACCACTACCGGTAATACCAATGAATGAGCTCTTAGAGGTCAACAACGAACTGTTGCTGCTTTATCGCTGGTAGTTCATGCATGTCCGCGCGCGCACGCACGCACGCATGCACGAACGAGCGCATGCACACGCAGAACGCATATACATATATTGGGATACGCTGCTTTGTCAATATTACAGCACAATCGAAAACATCGCGAACACAACGAAGTGACGAACTTCGTCTAATCCCAGCTATTGGGATTTACTTACTCAACGCTGTGACTAGAAGAAATCCGTTAATTCACTATTATCTATCAACACAGCATATTGAAATAAATATATAATATTATGGAATAGTTTCCTTTTGATGCTGAATAGTATTCAGTGTATCATGTACAGTGTTTTTGTTTGTTTATCATATCATGCAATAATCAATAATAATCAATGCCTCGGTGAAAACATTTCGGATTTTGCTATTTCATGGTTATAGCTTTTTATATATATAAAACAGATGACGTTTAAGTTACGTAAATGTCCTTTTTCAATTCACGTCTTGTTTTAGACGCATTATACGAAAAATCAAACCTATCTAGTATCCACAGCGATATGCTAGCTCTAGTATCCGCTACGATATGCTAGCTCGTTTGTGTAAATGTGATATTTAGTTTTTTGCATGAAATCATCGAATAAGTATTATTTTCGAGCGCATCCCAAATTCAGCGAAAAGGGGGCAAAAGTGTTCGCGCTCTACTAATCTATATGATACTACGACATAGAGCTACTCACACTTTCGCAAGTTACCAGATGTAACGATCAAACTGAACTCTTTCATTGATTTTAACAAAAGTACGCACAATTTGTTTAACCGACTACAGACTTGAACATTGACGAACCTGATTCGCGGTGGGTTAAAGGAATTGAGGATGGACTTTTTAACGTGTGCTGCGCCGTCCTTCGGTCGCTGACGTTCGGCGGCGTTGACACTTGTGTTGTGGGCGTGCGCTAATTGTTCCGCGGAGCACACTGGTGATGACGCGACTTCGCGCCGTCCAATCAAAGCGCGGCAGCAACAAATCCGCGGTGCCGCTCAAGCTAAATAGTGCGTCGGCGCTCGGCATGTCTTAGTAGCAGCGTTGGCCAGAGCCCCGTGCAGAAGTACTGGACAAGCCGTTACGATCTGCTAGTCCGGTATTAAAGCTGGATTAATCGGCCACTGAGTGTTTGAACTAACCATCCGGTGGGAACAGCCAGCGCGTCTTGACCACGGTATGTATCCATAGTCAGAATGTGTTGTATCTTAAATGTGCTTGATTTTCTAACTTTTGTTATATTTTATATTTATATACACGCTGCCATAAAATAGTTTACCTAGATATGGTGATAGCGGCAGAAGGCGTTAGGGCAAATTGTGATTTGTTTCACTTTCTATTTTGTATAAAGTTTATTTGTATTGAGATTTCCGTTCTTGCATTATGAGCTTTATAGTTGATGATGACGGAAGAAGCAACAAGAGAAAGGCAAAGTTTTGCGAAAATAACTGTGTGAGAACTAGTCCGGAAGTTAAAAAACAAAACAAGCGAAGAATATGGGAGGTGAGGGAGGAGGTTGAGGGACGAAGCTGGTGTGAGAGAGAGAGAGAGAGAGAGAGAGAGAGAGGGAGAGGGAGAGGGAGAGAGAGAGCGCGCGCGCGCGAGAGAGAGAGAGAGAGAGAGAAGAGAGAATGAGAGAGAGAGAGAAGAGAGAGAGAATGAGAGAGAGAGAAGAGAGAGAATGAGAGAGAGAGAGAGAGCCTCACGAGGAAGCTGGTGAGGAGTCGGGTAAAGTGGGCTGGCCATGTGGAAAGAATGGAAGGGAAACGGCTGACGAAGAAAGCGGATGCGATTAGAATTGATGGTAGCCAGAGTGAGCGTGCGTGCTTTCGTGCGTGCTTATACGTGGGTATAAACGTTCGCATGTGTGCGCGCATGTGCTCACACACACGCACACCGCGCAAAATGACGCTGATTATATTAATATGTTGTTAGCAAAACGACGACTTCATTTTAACGTTGCTCACTGTGCATTGCAGATGAGGGTGACGTTACCTTGTGAAGTGCTCGTGGCTGCGTGCTTCCTGCTGATTGTCAGCGTCGTCCATACGCATAGGTAGGTGGCTGCAGTAGGCATGCATCCATTGTGAATATGGTTCGTTGATCAGAGTGCTTACCTCTGTTAAAATCATCAAAATAATTAAATTTGATCGTTAGATCGGGTAACTTGCTAAAGTGTGAATATCATTGTGCTATGATATATATATATATATATATATATATATATATATATATATATATATATATATATATATATATATATATATATATATATATATATATATATATATATAGAACCGGACCACGTTTGCCCTTTTCTCGCCGTATGTTGACAGGATCCACGTCAACAAGTTTTCCCGATGATTTCTTCAAAACTAAATGTCACATTTGCACAAACGAGCTAGATGCCGTAGTGGATACTAGAGCTAGCATATCGTAGTGGATACTAGAGCTAGCATATCGTAGTGGATACTAGAGCTAGCATGTCGTAGTGGATACTAGGTGGTTATGAACTAAGTCTGAAACGAGACGAGCAAAAAATAGGAAACGTGGAAGAACCTTTAAACTTTAAGTGATTTTTTATCAGATATCAAAAGTATGTGAAGTAGGTCAAATCAAAAGTAATTAAGCAGCAAAACATGTCGTTGTGTGACAAACGTATTTTGCTCAATATTTATGAGCAATAATGTAATTAAAACTATTTTATAGCGCCGTTATCTTTAAATTTGATATTTGTCTGGCTAGGATATTCCACACATGAGCCATTGTGACATCAAGCAGGTTTAAAATGGTTACCAAGGGTCACAAACGTTACACCGTACCATATTACATGTCTCGAATTCGAATTCTTTTACGTACATAAACGAGTTACAAACAAACGCAATTTTTAGTACATATCATATTTATTATGCGTATTTATTGTGTGTTAATGGAAACCATTACTGCGATGCAGATATGAAAGATATGACGAGAGCATTTATTTCTTTCTATATAGAAACATCGAAACACATATTATTTACTCTTAGGGTTGTTTATCAATTCAATGAGTATAAAAATTCCGCAAGCGAACAAGGCCATCTCTCTTTACACACTTTCGTCGTGGTCTGCTTGTTTCAATCGATTCCTATTGTGCACTGTTATCCAAGCGCAACGTCATAAACAGACGGTCTCCGATATGGCCAGTGGAAAAAACATACTGCAATATGTGTGCTGCAGCAGGTCTAATGCACTAGTTGTACTGTAGTAGATGTACTGTAGTAGATGTACTGTAGTAGATGTACTGTAGTAGATGTACTGTAGTAGATGTACTGTAGTAGATGTACTGTAGTAGATGCATTGTGATATATGTACTAGAGTAGATGTATTGTAATAATTGTACTGTAGTAGATATATTGTAATATATGTACTGTAGTAGATGTATTGTAATATATGTACTGTAGTAGATATATTGTAATATATGTACCCTAATAGATGTATTGTAATATATGTACTGTAGTAGATGTATTGTAATATATGTACCCTAGTAGATGTATTGTAATATATGTACCCTAGTAGATGTATTATAATATATGTACCCTAGTAGATGTATTGTAATATATGTACTGTAGTAGATATATTGTAATATATGTACCCTAGTAGATGTATTGTAATATATGTACTGTAGTAGATGTATTGTAATATATGTACCCTAGTAGATTTATTGTAATATATGTACTGTAGTAGATGTATTGTAATATATGTACTGTAGTATATGTATCGTAATATATGTACTGTAGTAGATGTATTGTAATATATGTACTGTAGTAGATGTATTGTAATATATGTACTGTAGTAGATGTATTGTAATATATGTACCCTAGTAGATGTATTGTAATATATGTACTGTAGTAGATGTATTGTAATATATGTAACCTAGTAGATGTATTATAATATATGTACTGTAGTAGATGTATTGTAATATATGTACCCTAGTAGATGCATTGTAATATATGTACTGTAGTAGATATATTGTAATATATGTACTAGAGTAGATGTATTGTAATATATGTACTGTAGTAGATGTATTGTAATATATGTACCCTAGTAGATGTATTGTAATATATGTACTGTAGTAGATGTATTGTAATATATGTACCCTAGTAGATGTATTGTAATATATGTACTGTAGTAGATGTATTGTAATATATGTACCCTAGTAGATGTATTGTAATATATGTACTGTAGTAGATGTATTGTAATATATGTACCCTAGTAGATGTATTGTAATATATGTACTGTAGTAGATGTATTGCAGTAAATGTAATGTCGTACGTGTACTGTAGTAAATGTACTGAAGTATATGTGTACTGTTGTATATGTATTGCACTATGTGTATTGTATGTAGTAGATGTAGTGCAGTAGGTGTACTGTAGTAGATGTATTGCACTATGTGTGCTGTAGTAGATGTACTATCGTACGTGTACTATCGTAGATGTACTGCAGTTTATGAACTGCAGCAGATGTACTGTAGTAAATGTTCTGTTATAGATGTACTGTAGTAGACGTACTGCAATATATGTACTGTAGCAGATGTACTGTTGTAGATGTGCTGTAGTAGATGTACTATAGTAGATGTGCTGTCGTAGGTGTGCTACTGTATATGTACTGCAGAAGATGTACTGCAGTAGGCCAACTGTAGTACTGTGGCAGGTTTAGTGTTGTGATGGAGCCTGGAGGACTGCGATTGCACGCGCTGAAGTTGCGGTCGTTTAATCAAGACGAACACGGGGCTAATGCACTGTTAAACATCGCTTAATCAACTCCGCTCTTTCGGTCTGGCGTGAATACCGATGGCGTCGAATTGGCTGGGAACAGGACACTAAAAGTGTTACGTTACCATAATATACTATGTGTCACGTTTTGGGTCCTATCTATGGAAGACGTGCACAAATAGGGATCTGATTTCCCTGCCTCTTTGTATTCATGTCTGCACGGTATTCATTTATTAAGCGAGTTTACATAGCACGCGTGCTGTTTAGTAAGTTTGATAATCTACCTAGCGGTGTTCACTGACCTACACCATAGTGGCGTGTTCTGCTTCTAGCCGTAGGCGTAAATATGGTTTAATATTTGTCAGAGTCCCCGCGGAAGATGGAAATTGTAGAAATCTACAGTGGCCATCATAGCCAATTTGTGATGCGTCGCACATGCAGCGCATAAGCTCTAGATATTGCCCACTTTCGCTCATCTCGTTGACCTTCGCTGTGAGAACGGGACAAACAACAATTCCACGACGTTCAAGATTGATTCCTATATGACAATGTCGGCCGAACGCGATAACATGCTTTAATAACGAAGTCAATGGTGTGTCGCCAGCACGTCTTGCGTGTCGACGCATCTCGAGAGATGACGCCCGGCTCGCTCTGAAGCATGTTTCCTAATTGACGCCAAATAATGAATAGAGTGTCGTACGAAAACTCGACTGACTGTCATGGTAATTAGCGATGCAATTAATTAACAATCCCGTCGCGACGAGATGTATGTTAGGAATGCATTCATTCCAGTTAAGTAATGTAATTAATGAACAATTACTGTTATGTAATTCCTTAAAGATTAGTGTAATTAATTAATAACGTAAGTAATTAACGATCCATTCGGGACGAGTGCTAATTCTGGAACGACAAAAGAATAGAAACGTGGTCTGATCATTGGTCCAATTTGTTTACGAATTAATTTACCGTTGTTACAGGAAATGATCAACCGTTACGACATGATAAACTATCACTGGTTTGTTAGTAGCAGACAAAACGAATGAATTTATTTTAGCCAGACTATTCTTTGGGAAAACATAAAAAAATTACAATGAGAGTCTACCAAACAAAACGCCAATACCGATATCAAATAAAATAACAATAACTGACCGATCTTGTAAGCGATCACTCAGTAAAGCGCTCAACTGCTTATGGCAATTTACCAATATGTATATATCCTCAATTAATGTGGCCCACCTCGAATCAGAGTCGTTGAAGTTCAATTATGTAATGCGTGAATGGTAGAAAGTAGAGTCTGGTGCGCGGTCGGTTTAATAAAGGAATGCCTACTTTTCTTTCGAAAATATTTTTATCTTCAGATCAGGTAACCTACGAAAGTGTCAACGCACAGCTGAGTCACTGTTGCCATTTGTATTAGTTTGTCCGACGAACAAACGCATTTAGATTCTGGTCTATTCTGTTTTGTATCACCAGATGCCCGGGTATCCACCTTCATTTCATATCAATTTCATATCAATTACAGTATCATAACTGCCAACAAAGTATTTATTATTTTCTCCTAAAATAACTACTTTTGAAAACCTGACATTTTAATGTTACATTACATCATAACACCAATTGTGATTGTAATGTACACATGTGCAGGTTCTCTGTATAGGATACGATCGCAAGTTTAAAAAATAATACTGGTATTCATTAAAATAAAATAAAAACTGTTTTCGCTAATGTTTTATAAAAAGGATGTTACCCACGACATGATTTCAATTTATTCCTATCAGCCATCTGGTAAACCTGCTTCAATGACACAATTTAGTCAGATGAAACATAATCCTCGCGTTCCATAAAGTGGCCACTTTCGAAGAGTTACGATCGAGTTCCGCTAATGGCGCCTAGCATAACGACTTGAGTTGTCATTTGTCCTGACTGCACACATAGTGTTGTCCAATGAGCTGAAGGAAGACCTTGGACCGGTTGGAGGACAACAGCTCCGAAATAAAGACGTCATCGGGTTTCTTCTAAAAAGCTGGTGAGCCAATGTCAACACCTTGTGAAGGTGAATCATCGAGCCGACCAGCATGGCGTGCGAGGCTTCATGTACCGAGGTTAGTGGACGTCCAACGAGAACTCAACTATCTGTAGAGGATAAATGAAATATTCGTCGGACCCACGATTCGAGTACACGCAGGCGCCTCTCATCACTGGATCTGTCGGCTCTGCAAGCGTGCCTTTCTCTCCAATGCTGGTATCGCCTTACGCACTCGCCACACACACCCCGTGGCAACCCAATCGTCGCCGTCTACCAGGACGGACAGCCGATGATGATGGTGATGATGATGAAGAGGAGGAGGATGGTGATTAAGATTACGATGAGGATGATAATGATGAAGAGACAGGCAAGATAAGTATAGTGTGCTCTCATTATACACTGTGTTTCACTGGTGCTGGTGACGAATATTGCGAATTCCGTGGTCTGTAAAGAGAACGGACGAATCAGTTGTACAGGAAATAAAACCACCAGCTGCCCTGAACATGAGGATTCTGACTCTCTGAGACAAACCTTGTCATACTTCGGTTGATGTCCAACAGGCAGAAGGAACGTGGACGAAAGGAACCCTAGCACGAGGTCGCTGGCTGCTCTGAGAGCGCAGTGCAGCCTGGAGACGGCTGGATGAAGCTGATCGTGCAAATCATCAGAAGTCAACGACAACCTGATGGGATATGAGACACGAGACGTGAGACACCACTTGTGGCTGCGTTGATTGCGACAGCCGTCGGTCCCGTTATCTTTCAAACCCGCGTGATGTCTAACTCAATTTGTTGACATATTACTTCGTATGCAAGACACACAACTGAAATACCTCTTAAGTAAACCTAGGAACCAGTAAATTCAAACTATATTTATGGCTAACAAAAAAAAAACATGACAGTGCCTTCATGATCATACATGGGTAGTTTAATTACAATCCCGTTGTTATAACAATAATCAACCATGGTATATAAAATACAATATTTCCCTAGCAGATATCAGGATCGATTGTACAGCCACAATCTCAGTATATGCAACATCTTTCAGGAAACAACGGCCTAACAATCATTAAGGCGATTCATTATTAGAGTTATACTGATAAGTACAGCATTTAAACGGACATTCATAAAATACATCGCAGGATATCCATATATTTATATTAGTAAGATTTTATTAGTTACCCGGCGTTGCACGGGAGAAAAGGCGGCCGTTGCAAGAGCTTATGACTCCTTACAGTACCCAGTCAAGTTTTGACAGGGCAACGTCAATAGCAATGATGGATATAATTTGATGCCCTAAAAATCATGTACCACTGCCGGTTTCACAAAGCGTTCGTACGAAGGGGCTTATGTGGACGTTTGGCGTAGATCGCGCAACCCGGAACAATCGTAGAAAATACGTATAACGGTGGAAACAACTGTACGTAACTAAGACCTATTGTAGTTCCGAGTTACGTAATCTACGTCAAACATCCAGAGTAAAATCCCCACCCCCGGCGAATCTGTAAGAACCCTCTCCATAGGGCTCCGAGCACGTCGTCAAAATGTCAGCCACATACATGCCAAACTAACGGATATATGAAAGAACAAACACTCAGACAATCAGACAGACCGACATACAGACAGACAGACAGACAGACAGACAGACAGACATACAGACAGACAGACAGACAGACAAAACACACACTCACAAACTATTTTATAGTATAGATAAATAATACACTTCTGTATATCCCTCTTCCAATACATCGTTATTTGTTTATTGCGGACTTTCATTTGCATTACGTAGCAATGAAGTGTATATTCGTTGAAATGGCATAAATGAGCAATTTAAAGTTATGACTGCATCTAGTTCGATTTACTGCTGTTCAATATAATATGCACCTGCACGTTATGAACATAACTCGATGTCCTTTGTATAAAGGCTTCTCATAAAAAAACTGCTTGTACAAAACAGAAAATTCGCGCTAGGTTTTTATTACATAATAAACACATGTCATATAAATGTTTTGTTTAAACCTAAATTCATTCCTTTAATGTCCAGAGTGCGCAGCAAACTGTTGACAAACACGGTCAATGACGAAACAGCTGAAGGACGGCCCATCGGAACAATTGAACGGAAAGATCAATCAATTCTTTTATCATATCCTAAATGTGTTTTATATACCTGTAGAGTTTTCGTCACGTTGTCAAGATGACTTCACTGTTACTTACTACTTACTACTCGTGATGCCATCTTGGCGAAAGCTCTACAGGTAAATTGTTGTAGATTGTTTGAAAACGAAGTATCCTGAGAAATGTTCAATAAACTGAATAGCAAATCGTAACCGAGAAACAGCAAGAGGCAGGCCGAAGGTACGACGACACGTTGATATTACCAACTACGCATGAGCACTTTGGACAAGAACAGCCAAAGACAGAGAACGATGGAACGGTCTAGCAGTGGAAGGACAAGAACAGCCACAGACAGAGAAAGATGGAACGGTCTAGCAGTGGATGGACAAGAACAGCCAAAGACAGAGAAAGGTGGAACGGTCTAGCAGTGGATGGACAAGAACAGCCAAAGACAGAGAAAGGTGGAACGGTCTGGCAGTGGATGGACATGGTCTACGTGAAAGGTGAAAACAACACGATAACGTTGTTTAGCGACTGGTCAGCTGGTTCAGTCTGACCGATCACACACCGGGGACACGTAAGACGAACGGCCAGTCGCTACCGAAGACGTTTTTGACAGACGTGAGCTAGGACTCCCCTGAACAGTCGTCCGCGGCGTGGGTTTGATGAATTGGGTCGAGTCCTCTGGGCATCGTTACTCGCGTGGGTGTGGCGAACAGGATAGAGCGTAGCGTCATTATCTTCCTAGTTGTCACCTCAATTGCACATTGCTTTACACAATTAGCTAATTGTGCATTAAAATTAAACGCTACCTGAAATACCCGTGGCGCCTCTGGTGCTTAATATGGCACTAATATTAGGGTGAAGTCGCGATAAGTTGACGACGGAAGAAAAAAGTATCAACGACATCGACAAGGATGCAGATATTTAACGAATGATTGTCTCAGCAAAGAATACACTGTACTAACATTGACGCCTACCGATATTAAAGAGAAATCACATCGCAACGCCAGCATCAAAACACAAAAATCGGCTGATCTGATGTATGAATAACTTCGAACGACACTTAGCACGTCTTGGAGTAGATACGCGATTGTTTCAGCGGACGGCAAAATAACCGCGCGATTGTTTTCTGTAATTAACTTTTAATTAATTTTATTAAAATTGTGGCAGCAACTTATGGATTTAGATATACCACGGCAAGTCATCTTAACTGTCGCTCTTGTTCTATACTGTGGTGAAAATTGGTATGTTCTAAAACATCAAAAGAAACTGGTGACTGTGTAAGCCGATGGTTGATGCACACTGGCGTCCACTAATAGTACAGTCACAGGTGGTGGCAGGTCCCTGCGGAGGTTGAAACATAGACCACTAGACAACTACATGCATTTGATAGAACATCCTGTCGACATCCGACGCATTCGTCATCTGGCGATTAACAATACGACATTCCGGGTACTGTCTATTGTGACAATTTACGTACATGTGAGAGTACGAGAATATACCACCGGACACGCATTGGTCTTCAAGCGATACCCACAGGTAATGTGATACCCGAATGGTAATCCAACCGTTCATCGATCAAAACTGCCACTGCCTGCAGCTAAATATAATACTGTCTGACGGATCTTTCTGTCACTGTAATCAGGGTGAGACAACGGATGGAACGTGTCAATACAATCGATACACAGACATGGTCAAAAGCTAAGCCAATGTGAAAGGCAATTTGCTCTTCTCACTTCGTATTGTAAAGGCGGACATATCAGTGAAACAATCTTTCACATTTATTTACATATATTTATTTGTATTATATTTGACATAATTGTATGTTGCGGTACGTGTTGTTGTCATGGTAACTGATGAGGAAGCAGAGGCTTAACGGGATAGTTAAGGATATTTGGCCAATTGAATACTATAGGAATACGCACTGAAAGGCAACATGCATATATTAAGATAAGGTGACGATTGGGTATAAAATGGTGATACAAAATGTGTCTAATTGTTTTTACTTTTTTTAGATATTCAGCAGATTTGTTAAGACAAACATCGTCCCGATTTGCCCCAGATTTGGGGGGAATGGGACTTTTTTACTCCTTTCATTAATATATTTTACATGAAGTGTTCAATACAGTCAGGAAAACACTCTGCCCCGTTGGAACTTGTCCTCATTATCGCTCAACACTAATCAGAAATTATTGATTCCATATCAAGCTGTGATGCAATACTTTCCTTTCATAAGCACTGTATTATTAACGGTTACGAGTTACTCTAGGAAATCTCTGCAAAAGCAATTGACCACATTAGATCATAAAACCAAAAAGACAACAATTTACTGTGCTCGGAGAACACGATTCCTCTGGCAGCCACGCCACGCACGTGTTACGGTGGAAAGTTTACATAGTTAATATTATTTAAAGGTGGCAGCACTTATTTATGAGAAAATTTAAAATCCCACATTAGTTCAGTACCCCATTGTGCCCCTACTTCCCCAACTGTTGTTGCACCAGTCGTAATACTTAATATAATATGCCGTTTAAAAAAAAATTAAGAAACGTTTGAGAGATCAATATGTTAATTCTATGACAGTCATTTCATCGATGCAATGCAAACAAATTGTTAGAAAAGTTGTTTTTAGTAAACAAAATATAAGATTATCGAACGATGAATACACGTTTCGAGAAGACGACAGTTGCTACAGTTTGTCCGTCTAAGTATGTGACGTGAGGGTCATATACCTAGACGGGCAAACCGCAACAACGGTCGTTGATTGGGTATTCAAGAGTCGCGAATGGGAGAGAGCAGCGATTGCGTACGCCGCTATAAATAAACGGTGGCCATACGCCCATGTACATACGTTATGTTTTTACGAGTCCTTTCGTGACTTAGTCAATTCATTGATAATGTTGTATCAGCTTAATCGCGGAAATGCGTCTTTGTGACGTATACAGTGAAGTGACGTTACAAAGCAACAATATGACGTCACACGCTACGTATTATATCCCTTGACTATTCTCTGACCATATACATTGCCACAATGTCAATGCATTTGTGTGCCGTTGATATACCAACAACAGTGGAAAGAAGAACATCAACTGTTTCTTATTAGAAGTAAAAACTCGTTAATTCGGACGCCAATAATCCGTAAACCTGGCTAGAAGGACATAATCTTGCGGTAGACTGTCCAGAATATCGCACTCGCCAACCTTGTAGAATACTGCGGCGGTATTTGGATGAGCTGCAATAAAACAGCAATAAAGAACATCACTAATGAAAGATATTACATGCACGCCATTCCATCATATCAGTGTGCGAAGGTATGGTGCCATAGTCTAATTTCTACGTGTCTAATTCATGAGATTTGTCTTGAATTAGGAAATGGCCAACTGCAACGCGCCTATTATGCGCAGTTGTGTTTAAAATCAGTGTTTGGGCTACCGTTGTGGATAGCGTTAGAATTCTTAGGCTTAAAGCCGCTTCCACAATTTTATGATTCGCTCGTTTCGTTCGTAAACATTAAATTTATATAATATCGACGACCACATACTAGCTAATTTGTCATATGTATCATTAAGTTTCGATTAATTCGTCGAACAAACTACTGCATTAATTTTAGCTGAAATTAGGCGGTGTAAACTGCATGTGTAGCCTGCTACTATATGCTATACACATAAGGCTATTTACACTTTCGCACGTTACCCGATCTAACGATGAAAGTTAATTCTTTAGATGAAGCCAAGCCAGCTAAGTGAATTGCGGGAGCAGCTTTATTTGAGTTGACGTAAACTGCACCTGACCGACATGTTCACAATATGACAGTTCTTATTAACACGTCCAACAGCTTAAACACCTATAGAGATGTTCACCGTCTTTCCAAGATGCCTTCTTCGGGACACTACTGACGTCAGTCATACCGAAGAAGCCATCATGGAAAGACGGCAAAAGTCTCTACAGGTAATGTGTTAATAAGAACCGTGTTGTTGTGAAAATGAACTATCCTGAAAAATGTTCAACAATCTGCTCGACATGCTGCACCTTGTTGACCGTTTGGCGGTGATGACTTACGACGTGTTGTTTTGTTCCAGCCTGGCGCAGCTGCGAGACCAGGCGGTGGAATCGAGGTGGACGCCGCGAGAGAGCAAGCGCATGTTGGACTCGGTCGGGAGTTCACTGCTGAAGAAGCGCTGGCGGACGGCGGACGCGGACGGTCGGCCACCATCAGCCGACAAACGTGTCCTCGACCGCGTCGGCAGCAGTCTCATCCGGAAGCGGATGTTGGACACCGTCGGAAGTTCGCTGCTAAAAAGGCCGATGCCGCAGAACAAGGGTTCGATCTTGAAGAAGCGCATGCTCGATTCGATCGGGAGTTCCCTGCTCAAACGCAACGACGACGTGACGACCGGAAGTAACGTACAGTTAAACAAACGGCTGCTGGATTCGGGAGGCAGCTCTCTGCTTCTGAAGCGACAACATGGTGGCTGGAATGATTTCAACGTCGACGACTTGTGGTCGAAACGTATCTGGCGCTCGAGCTCGCTAGATCGCGTTGGCAGCAGTCTCCTGAAGAGAAACGGGCCGCGGCGCGGGAACAACGCAGACGACAACATCAGTCCCGCAGACAACGGGCAATGGCCACGGCAACTGGATGAAATTATGGACGGCGTCATCGGCAGAGACACTAGTACCACTCTTAATCACGTGAAAGATGTTTAATTGATCTAGTCGATCTTGCCGACAAAAAACGTTAATTCACTGAAATAACGCGAAATGACACGTGAGCCATTGAAATGGTGTTTCTTTTGCATGCCAAGGCTGAACTATACAGCGAGCAGGAATATGCATGCAAGTCACCCTACTTACGTAATACTATAGAAGATTAATTATTTTCTCTTGAACACTAAAAACTAATTTTAAAGACAAATATCGACCAATAAATCCGACCAGAACTATTATACGATATGACAAACTGCATGAAACATAATTATTACTTTACATAATCCCTGGTCGGTGTATTCTCTATTAACTTTAATGTAATATTATTACGTTAAAAGGCTGCGTCCTCAAACAAACAATCCATGTGCACTTGCCCTGTACGTGTGATTACTTTTGTGAATGTTAAAGGAATAACCCATTGAAGTCTTGTTTATCCGCACACTTTGGTTCCAATGGATTAATGATTAATGAATCACGGAACAATGAAGTAATTGTTCCCACTAAAACGTGCGAATAACTGAAGAATATGGATTTGCGAAGAACGGATAAACGAGACATAAGTGTATATGTAAATATGAATGCATTTAAGAACGAATACAATGCTGGGATATACCGTAAAATGTTGGCATATACCAGAATGTACTTAAGCAAGAATAAATTGCTGCATATACCAGAATGTACTTAAGCAAGAATAAAATGCTGCATAAACCATAATGTCTTTAGGCAAGAATAAAATGCTGGCATATACCAGAATGTACTTAAGCAAGAATAAAATGCTGGCATATACCAGAATGTACTTAAGCAAGAATAAATAAGTCGAATGCTGCTCCGGTTTATTTTTAAGCGTATCTACGAGGGCGCACCCGACAGTAAAATTGTTTATCTACAATATTCGTTAAATAAAACCGCCTCAGATCAGACCAAGACCCGTGTGCTTGTCAATGGGCATACCTGTACTGTTGCTCTTACATTTCAAACCCAAGTCCTGGATACGACAAAATTCTTAACCAGAAAACAGAACATTAGATATAAAACGCCTGAAATATGAGAGTTATATAATAATAATAATAATAATAATAATAATAATAATAGTAACTTATTATGCTTCAATACGCATCCTTAGGGTTTTGAAAAGGGGTTCGGGCGTACACAGTCAGCCGTGATTCCTGGGATTACTTCTGGAATATGTTACGGTTAAATAACATTCCTCAAAAGGGGGGTTCGTTTGTTCCTTCGTTCATTCGTTCGTTCGTTTGTTGGTTTGGTTCGTTCGTACTACAATTACTGCTGCTGCTGCTTGAAACGTTGCGGCTACTACAGCTGTTGCTGCTGCTTGTGTTGCTGCTGCTGCTGCTGCTGCTGCTGCTGTTGCTGCTGCTGCTGCTGCTGCTGCTGCTGCTGCTGCTGCTGCTGCTGCTGCTGCTGCTGCTGCTGCTGCTGCTGCTGCTGCTGCTGCTGCTGCTGCTGCTGCTGCTGCTGCTGCTGCTGCTGCTGCTGCTGCTGCTGCTGCTGCTGCTGCTGCTGCTGCTGATGATGATGATGATACTGCCGCCGCCACTTCATGGGCGGATCCACACCCTGACAAAGAGGTTGGGAGGTAGTGCTCAGTTTCAAAGAAAGACACCAGGTGACAGGACTTCTAGTTTTCCAAATTTCTACAAGATATACGCTCGCACGCACGCACGCTCGCACGCGCGCACGCACGCGCGCACGCACGCGCGCACGCACGCGCGCACGCACGCACGCACGCACGGACACTTGTCTTCACGGCCATATTCACAGCATCATCATATCGGTCGTACAGTACTGACTTTAAGTTTTATTTGTTGACACGATACGTCGATAATCCTGGTCGGTGTATTCTCTATTAACTTTAATGTAATATTATTACGTTAAAAGGCTGCGTCCTCAAACAAACAATCCATGTGCACTTGCCCTGTACGTGTGATTACTTTTATGAATATTAAAGGAACAGCCCATTGAAGTCTTGTTTATCCGCACACTTTGGTTCCAATGGATTAATGATTAGTGAATCACGGAACAATGAAGTAATTTACAGTGTACTGAGATTGTTCCCACTAAAACGTGTGGATAACTGAAGAATATGGATTTGTGAAGAACGGATAAACGAGATATAAGTGTATATGTAAATATGAATGCATTTAAGAACGAATACAATGCTGGCATATACCGTAAAATGTTGGCATACACCAGAATGTATTTAAGCAAGAATAAAATGCTGCATATAACAGAATGTACTTAAGCAAGAATGAAATGCTGGCATATACCAGAATATACTTAAGCAAGAATAAAATACTGCATGTAACAGAATGTACTTAAGCAAGAATAAAATGTTGGCATACACCAGAATGTACTTAAGCAAGAATAAAATGCTGCATATAACAGAATGTCCTTAAGCAAGAATGAAATGCTGGCATATACCAGAATATACTTAAGCAAGAATAAAATACTGCATATAACAGAATGTACTTAAGCAAAAATAAAATGTTGGCATATACCAGAATGTACTTAAGCAAGAATAAAATGCTGGCATATACCAGAATGTACTTAAGCAAGAATAAATAAGTCGAATGTTGTTCCGGTTTATTTTTACGCGTATTTACGAGGGCGCACCCGACAATAAAATTGTTTGTCTACAATATTCGTTAAATTAAACGGCCTCAGATGAGACCAAGACCCGTGTGCTTGTCAATGGGTATATCTATAATGTTGCTCTTACGTTTCAAACCAAAGTCCTGGATCCTACCAAATTTTTAACCAGAAAACAGAATATTAGATCTGAAACGCCTAAAATAGTAGAGAGCTATAATAACAATATTTAAGGACAATGCGCTTGGTTGTTCTGTGTTTGATACATCGCAGGGCTTTTCACCGCTGATGGAACAAGAAACACCTTCTGCGATTGTTTCTCACACTGGTTGGCAAGTCTTAACCACCGCTGATCGGTGAACATTCACTGAACAATGCACTGGTAAGAAGAATATTCATTTGCGTTTAGTAATAATAGTACGTGGATACGGCAGGAAGGGGGGATCAGAACGACGGGGGACAAATGGTAGTAATTGTGACAATGTCCCTACTTTGTATGTTGCAAATGTCCTCATCTGAAAAACAAGTGCAGGAGGGCGACACCTCTCGGTGTTTCGACAATTAATTATGACTTGATGAAAACCATCCGGTCGAAATGAAGGGACACCCAATGGACACCCCTGGATGTGTCCAGGCACCTCTACCAATTGTTGAAATTATGAGAGTGACATTTAACAAAGACCTATAACAGGTAAGGCAACAGCCCACTATGTCGGTTATTTGTCGAAACGATTTGCAAGTCTGTACGTATAAATCACTTATCCGGAGCCGTTAGTAACGCACAGTTGCCGTACTTTTGTTCAAATGATGCCTAGTCACGCATAAAGGCCATAGAAAAACTCGTGTCTAACCAAGGTTCCGCCATTGCTCATTATATTTACAACGCAATAACCATGTTCGTAATTGTAGTGCGGGCAAGTTCGTGCTTGCCTTTGTTTATTGTTCTTCCGTTCCTTGTCGATAACGCTTACGTTTAGGCTACTGTTCCAATAAATCGGGACTGATTGCGAGACACACATCCAATGACATGCGCTTTTTAAGTGTATATGGATGTTTTTCGTGCCTGTGTTATGGGATTTCAGTTCATCACGTTGACATATTTGCCGTAAATGTGCCCTCTGTTTGCACATTTATTTGACAATGTAATGGAAATCTCGTAAACACGGCAATGATCAGTTTAATTCCTATATAGGTCCTACTTATTAAAATCATTTGTTTTCGACGCGAAGCACGCACGTCTTTTATTACATCGCACCACACATAAACACACACACGCGTACGCACACGACACGCACACGCCCACACAGTCGCCCGCGCACTTCTGCACACTTCTCCCAATTCATAGTCCATACTTCATAGTGTGTTGGAAAAATTATATTTCGCGATGTATGACCATTCGAATCGTTTCTGTTCTCACATCAGTAGCTCTGCTTCAATATAAAGCAGGCCTGTTAACATACTGTCTCGGAAGATCTAGTAAATGTTCTGTTCTAATTTATTGCGGTATACTCCACAAGACAGAAAGGCTCAGACTGCACCGACATTCTCAGAACTACCCAATTGGATTTTTAATTAATCACCAAATACTATATCCATTCTTAAATCAATTACGGTATCATAGCAGCCAACAAAGTATTTATTGTTTTCTCCTAAAAACATTTGAAAACATTACATTTCAACGTTGCATTTTCGAACTCCCGTAATGATGATGTTCTTTTTTTTCATAGTTTGTTCGAGTTCGTTAACCTGAGCTTCGAGTTTGTTACTGCGATCGTCTTTTGCTTTGATGGTGTCAAGGAGCTCAGATATGCGTTTGTCCGAGGTCATGTTTCGAATTTTGTATTTCTTCAAAGGATTCGCACAAGAAATCCGTTCTCCCGCTTTCGGCATGGTTGGCGTTTTGTGTTTGCGCGACTTCGTGGATTGCCTGTGGCTAACTGTCAGTGCATGCTACTTAGCTGTGTTTTGCGCACAGCTGCAACCTATGTCATGGCTCACTTCAGTTGCTATTGTTCGTCGTTGGAGCGTTCAGGTGAATCTAACGATGTCGGATCAGTGGGGGTGAATTTTTCCGCTCTATGCTGTTCAGACGGGCGATATTACCAGTAGAGTAGCGCAGCATTCAATATAAAGAAGCGGTTTTGGCACGTGCTTCGTGGTAGAATTCGCGAATTTCTTCTTCGTCGAGGTGACGGGCCACGTACTCGTTCTAGACGAGATCAATCGTTGCGAAGCTCGCAACACACAAGTCCAGTGTACCCTACATGACGGCAGTCTCATACATAATCACCGCGCTTCATAAAGTGGCCACTTTCGAAGCATTACGAACGAGTTCCGCTAATGGCGCTTAGCACACCGACTTGAGTTGTCGTTTGTCCTGATTTCAAACGTAGTGTTCTCCAGTGAACTGAAGGAAGACGTTGGACCAATTGGAGGACAACAGCTCTGATATAAAGACGTCCTCAAGTTTCTTCTAAAACGCTGCTGAGCTTAACGTCAACACCATTCGAGTACACGCAGGCGCCTCTCATCACTGGATCTGTCGGCTCTGCAAGCGTGCCTTTCTCCTCAATGCTGGTCTCGCCTTACGCACTCGCCACAAACACTCCGTGGCAACCTACTGGTCTTCGTCTGCCAGGACGGACAGCCGATGGTGATGATGAAGCAGAGACAGGCAAGATAGTAATAGTGTGGTCTGATAGACACACACACGCATGCGCCTACGCCCACGCAATCGCCCCACGCAATCGCACACTTCTAACATATTAACTAAGTGCGCCTACAAATTCATAGTTCATACTTCATAGTTTGTTGGAGAATTACATTTTGCGATATACGACCATTCGAATCGTTTCTACAATCACTGTCTACCCTTTCCGCCATACCCTGCTCTTCCAATGTGTGTGTGTGTGTGTGTGTGTGTGTGTGTGTGTGTGTGTGCGTGCGTGCGTGCGTGCGTGCGTGCGTGCGTGCGTGGGTGCGTGCGTGTGTGTGTGTGGGGGGGGGTGCGTGTGTGCGTGCGTGTGTGTTCGTGCGTGTGTGCGTGTGTGTGGGGGGGGTGCGTGTGTGCGTGCGTGTGTGTTCGTGCGTGCGTGCGTGCGTGCGTGCGTGCGTGCGTGCGTGCGTGCGTGCGTGCGTGGGCGTGTGTATGTGTGTGTGTGATTGCGTATGCGAGCGCGTGCGTGCTTGCGTGTGTGTAACAGCTGAGATTGAAACAGCAATTCAGCTTTGTTTGTTGCGTTTCTGGTTACTGACAATTGTAAAACACACCCAAAGTACGCTCATTTGGTTTGTGTTTAAGGATTAGAAGACATAAAATACAAACAACATTCTGCCAGTGGTCTACAGGCCAGAAAACAACACTCGGGACCGGATCTGGTTCACTGGTTTATTTTTGATCATGTCTTCCGGTAGTGAGGCAGCTAATCATATTTCATATTAACTTTTACCGGAAATTTTTTATAATCCGTTCTCGCAGATCTTACGATGATACATAGCTTTGATGGATATTAAAAAAAAATTGGCTGTTTTCCTTACAAAGGTACAAAAATAACTAAAATGTTGGTTACATCTTATATTGTTTCACTCGTTGTTGGTCGTAATAGTTTATGCTGAATCATATAATGTACTATTTTAACAAATAATTAATACATATAGAGGTCAAAAACAGTTATATTAATATCCCTTCTTCTACAAGTGTTTCGATAAAACCGGCATGCGCCGACGGGTCAACAACACTGAGATTTTGATCTCCCACGTTTGGCACCTGTCTAGTTTCAATCATTTCGCATATTCATTCTTCCAAATTGGGCGGGCTTTCTATGTAGTTTTGGTGAAATTATTATATTATTTTATATTTTATCCAACATTAATTAAAGTGAAAATGGAGACCAGACACAAACTTCGCGCTTGGTTCGATCATAGACCTGTCTGTGTTTCACCGTTTATGTTATTTAAGTTTCCTGCTTTCGCCAAAGACACGTGACAGACACGTTCAATGAGTCGGCTCCGTGTTGACTTTGCAAGTTACCAGATTTAACGACCAAAGTGAATTCTTTCGACGATTTGAACAAAAGTATGCATTTTTTTAATAAATCGATTGCGGATATTATTTAAACTTTAATAATAGTTCTCAGTCCTCCCTATCTACAACAATAGGAACTTCACAGCAAAATACAATTGTTTTTCATTGAACAAGAATATGACACAATAATATGATTGAGATTAACATTACAGTGATTAGGAGGAGAACGTAAACTGTGATTACGCTCAATTAAACACCAAGAACCTTGCGAGTCTTGCGGCTACCAAAGTCATGGACGAACTCGTCAAAGTCTATTTGTCTCAAAATGTCATGTTCTATGCTCATTACTATTAGACAGTCGAGGCGTTCCTAAGTCATAGTTGTTCGGAGCCTACTTTTGATATATTTTAGTTTTGAAAATGAGCGTTCACCGTTAGTGATCATAAGCATATGATATATTCGAAATGCAATTTCGACATTTGAAAATGCACCCTTAACACTCTTGTCAATTATTAACTAATACATGAAGTGTTCTCTACCTATGCCATCGCCTTCCTTTTCTTTGAACATCTTTGAGAATTCAGAGAATGGGATAAGCTCAACACCGAGGCATTGGTCCAGATCATCTTTCTAGATGTTGACGAGCTTCTTCGCGGCATTCTGGATCTCTTCACGACTGAGCTTTTCCAGTCGACCCAAGAAACCAAATCGAGAACAGATTAGCTCATAAGCAGCTCGCCGTTGTTCCAGAGAGCTGACAAATTGATCGATAACGGTATGTTATTCTCAGCACAAAACCTTTCAGCCGCACGTTTCGTCGACGCTGGCGAGTCGTTCGTACTCACTGATGCTCTCAGTTTTGTCTCAACAAAACTTCTCGGCGACTTCACAGTTGCCACCGCAGTGTATAGATCTAGTTTGGGATCATGTAGCTGTTTATTCGTACCATTGACCCTGTCTAGAATCTCGTGTCAGAAGACTGAGTATATATCGTCTCCAGCGTACACATGCGCTTATGTAAGCCGTTTCCCTAGCAACGTACTTTAGGCATTTCATCCGGGTTGTCAGCAACTTTGGCCAGCACGTCTTTGATTTGACGATAATCCTGCACAAGCGCTTTACTGGCGTCAGCTCTGCACGAGCAGCGCGTGGTGGTGACCCTTTTGGTACGCAGACATTTCTGCCAGCTGATTTGAGCAAATCAGTCAGCATTTCATAACGACGTGGGAATGCAGTGAAAAAGACCAAAATTGCTTCGAGAAAGTCGAAGAAACCCACAGCAGCTGGACAGCATTCAGCGGCTGTCTTTCCAGCCAGGTTTAGTGATTGCCCTGCACGAGGTATCGACGTCAGTAGTAGATATAGGTTTCTGACAAAGCAATTCCGGTGTCCATGTGTCTGAACGACATCCGGTTGCGCGCGCAGCCAATCAGAGCCCCCCCCTGAACACACATCCAAGAGCGCAGTGCCTTCTGGGTAACCTAAGCGCCCCCTAGCGACTGGAGCTAACCCTAAACGTCTAGAGCGCCCCCTGGCGACTGAATTAAATGTTAATTTTATTTTATTTTATTTAAAAAAAAAATTTTTTATTATTATTTTTTTTTTATTATTATTATTAATTTTTTTTTTTAGTGATTTATTTTTTTTTATTTTAATTTTAACTGTGCGCGCAGCCTCACAACATTCTGGGTAGCACGAGCGCCCCCTGGTCCGTAACCCTATCCATAACCCTAGAGCGTCCCCATTGGTAAGTCGTTACAACGAAGCAATAGAAAAGCTACGCAATATTGTACACAAACGTTAGACAGAGGACTCTGAAGTCTCTTGCTATTATCATTAACAGGGTCATAATAATAACTGAGATCAAAGGACCTAACGAGGAGACGAGAAACTAACAAAACACGATATCGTACTATATTTTCTTTATATGTAAATATTTAAAAATAATGCGCTCTTACACTTGATCCATAACTCCTACAGTTTACCCATAATTCCTACAATTTACCCATAATTCTCCTATTGAATAAGAGTACAAGGACATTTTATTAATTTTTTTATATTTTTTTTTGGAAAATAATGACACAATATCGTCCACTAACGTTAGACAGAGGACTCTAAAGTCTTTTGCCATACGCATATTTTCATTATATGTCAATATTGTTAAATAGTGCGCTCTTACACTTTACCCATACCTCCTACAGTTTACCCATAATTCCTACAATTTACCCATAATTCTCCAATTGAATAAGAATACAAGGACATTTTATTAAATATTTGAAAATAATGACACAATATCGTCCACAAACGTTAGACAGAGGACTCTAAAGTCTCTTGCCATACGCATATTTTCGTTATATGTCAGTATTGTTAAATAGTGCGCTTTTACACTTTACCCATAACTCCTACAGTTTACCCATAACTCCTACAATTTACTCATAATTCCTACAATTTACCCATAATTCCTACAATTTACCCAGCACACATATGTAGTGAAGTGTGTTTGTTCGTTCACCTAGCTATAAAAAGAACGGGACTTTAGTTTCAATAGTACATAGTCACTGTATCCTGAGTACACAGCTAAAGTACATAGTCAATGTACCCACAGAACACAGCTAGAATACATAGAAACTGTACCCACAGTACACAGCTAGAATACATATTCACTGTACAAAACGTACACGGTTAGAACACATAGTCACTGTACCCACTGTACACATCTAGAATACATAATCACAGTAACCACAGTACACGGCTAGAAAACATAATCAATGTAACCACATTACACGGCTGGAACACATAATCACAGTAAATTCATAGCCACTGTACCCACAGTACACAGCTAGAAAACATAGTCACTGGACCCACAGTACACATCTAGAATACATAGTCACTGCACCCATAGTACACAGCTATAATACATATTCACTGTACCCACTGTACACAGCTAGAATACATAATCACAGTAACCACAGTACACGGCTAGAATACATACGAGCAGAAGTACTCACCGCGTATTCCGTAATATGACACCGCTCTGTCGCGTTCCCGAAAGGACGCATTACGGCAATACTAACAGTTGACTAGTGGATTTTGGTACTCGGGAAATGCGCGTTTTAAAAGTAATCATATTAGCGCTGTAGTTAAAGCGTTGGTTCGCCCACTGGATGTCTGAACAAGTTGAAAGATAAGCCCCTCATTTGCACAAGGCTGTGCAGTAATTTATTCTATGCCCGCTAAGATGAAATTCGGATTTCATTATTATTCTTTTTGTCGTGTCTCTAAGAAGAGTAGACCACGTGACGTCCTGCCTGGCTAATAAAGACAGCGGGTATGCATCGACGAGTTGACCTGTATGCGTACATCTAACATATTTAGGGCATTGGTTATCGTATGAAACATACGTAGCACGAGTAATGAGAGAGAGTACAGATTTGTCTTAGAAATACCGCTTTTATATGTATTTTTTCACACTTAGTTACGTATGTAATGCTTTTAAGCTAAGTGTTTACCACATTTATCTGCATGTTAACACTTTTAAGCTAAGTAAATATAACTTTTATTTGTATGTTACCACATTTTAGCTACGTAATTGCCACGCTTGGCTGTGTGTTAACGCTTTTAGCATATTAAGTTTCACTTTTAATTGTATGTTAACGCTATTTAGCTACGTATGTACCACATTTAGTTCAATGTTAACTTTTTTCGCAAAGTTTTTAGTTGTACGTTACGTACTTTTAGTTGCACGTTAACGCTTTTAAGCTAAGTAAGTACCAATTACAGCTACATGTTAATGATTCTAGCTAAGTAATTACCGCATTTAGCTGTAAGGAATGATCATATTTAGCTATATGTTAACACTTGTAAGCTAAGTAATTACCCCCATTTAGCTGTATGGTAACGCTTTTTAACTAAGTAATTATCGCATTTAGTTGCATGTTAACGCATTGAAACTAAGTATTTACCACATTCACCTGTATGCTAAGGTACTCGGGAAATGAGCGTGATAGATAACACGGTTTTCTGTAGTGATATTAGCATTGTAGTTAAAGCGTTGGTTCGCACACTGGACGTATGCAAGTCTGAACAAGTTTAACGATAAGCCGGTCATTTGCACTTAAATCTATCTAAGCTAGGTTCTGAGAAGGAAAGAACAAACTCTGCGTATGATTATAATATATTTGTTACAACTAACCAAACAATGCAAGAAGTATAAAACAATTAATTATGAACATAGTTGTCAGAATATAGTAATATAAACAAAAACACTACAAGTATTAAATAATATGATTATGAATTATTATTTTATACCACGCCTGCCGGGGCGCGCTATAACAGAGAGCTATTTTAAAACACTTGGCGAGATAAGTACGTAAGCATAGACGAACGAGTGGACTGTGGACTGTGGACTTCGGTTGCCTTAGCAACGAACGGGGTGCGGCTAGCGCTGTTATGATCGATGTAACAACCTGCATAGTTGTAAGAACTGCATGTATAGTTTATGTATGTTTTGGTACACTTGCATTGTATGACTAATCTTAGTTAATTGTGGTGCACTTTAATTTGCTAACTGTATATACGAGCGTCATAACAGAATGACGTTAGCCCTGTGCTATGTCTGTCATTTTATAAACTATATGAAATTTCTCTACAATTTTCTAAACCATGTGTAATTTTTGCTGTACCATTTTTTTATTGAATGTATTAAAGGTGGCCGCAACGGGTATCTGGTCATATGATACCCCTTTATGGTGGCGTATCGAAATTAAACCGTTCGCCTTGTATCTTATCAACCAGAAGTATAAAAGCAGTCACCCAAAACAATAAAATGTGACAAGACTGGAATTTACCCAACATATCCTGTTAAAACTGACACAATTTTCAATTTTCTTACAAAGTTATGGCATGTTTGGTATAAAAAAATCAAGCAATTATATGAATATTGTTTGGAAAATAAATTGGTTTGCAATGCTCTGATATAAATCAATGATAACATAGTGTACTCTTCCAATTTACACTTGACTGTTTGAAATTGAATCGGTACTATCTTTGTTTTTATTATCTATCAAAATATTAATTATAACGGATATATCTAGACACATTATGGAACACTCCTGCTTGTCAAGTCATTATTATTTGTTTGACAGCCAAGTCTAAGCAATGCCTTGATCGTAATGTTAGCTGAAAACCAGTCACATAATTTAATTATAGATCGATTTTGACACTTGATAAATCGTAGATCATGTACACTAAATTTCCTGTAATTCTTCATAATAATTATTATGATGACAGTGCCCAAGTGAATTATTATTTGCACTTTTAAAGTGCACATTACTTACTACATGAAATCGTTATTTCCATGATATATATTATTTTGTTTATCATAATTTAGTTTATATTTGAAAGAGGTTACTGCACAAGAAAATGTATGCAGTATGTGTTACTACTAGTATTATATTATATACCCTCTGGGTGTATATTATATTATATACCCTCTGGGTGTATGCATTACACTTGTCGCTTTCTTCAGTACCACCTTGCTGGCTTTAGGTTCATAAGGCAAACACGGTTATGTTATGTTGTCACACTCTTGTATTGAGAATAACCACATCGGTCAGCTATTCAACATGTCCTAATCCAAGTTATGTGTGGCATCCCTCATCGTATAGCTATCTTCGTCATTACATTGTATTCCAATCACATATTATTCCCAAAATTCTTTATTTTACGACAGTTGTGATATCATCTTTTTATCTATTATTTCAGAATATGCTTTAATATAAATTATTGGAAATTTGTAAGCACTATGCGGAGCTGTAGTGTGTCATCTGCACTACTTCGTTCTTAGATTTCCTGCGGCATTGAAGTAATGATGTTATTGTGGTTATTCTCAATACAAGAGTGTGACAACATAACATAACCGTGTTTGCCTTATGAACCTAAAGCCAGCAAGGTGGTACTGAAGACAGCGACAAGTGTAATGCATACACCCAGAGGGTATATAATATAATATACACCCAGAGGGTATACAATATAATACTAGTAGTAACACATACTGCATACATTTTCTTGTGCAGTAACCTATTTCAAATATAAACTAAATTATGATAAACAAAATAATATATATCATGGAAATAACGATTTCATGTAGTAAGTAATGTGCACTTTAAAAGTGCAAATAATAATTCACTTGGGCACTGTCATCATAATAATTATTATGAAGAATTACAGGAAATTTAGTGTACATGATCTACGATTTATCAAGTGTCAAAATCGATCTATAATTAAATTATGTGACTGGTTTTCAGCTAACATTACGATCAAGGCATTGCTTAGACTTGGCTGTCAAACAAATAATAATGACTTGACAAGCAGGAGTGTTCCATAATGTGTCTAGATATATCCGTTATAATTAATATTTTGATAGATAATAAAAACAAAGATAGTACCGATTCAATTTCAAACAGTCAAGTGTAAATTGGAAGAGTACACTATGTTATCATTGATTTATATCAGAGCATTGCAAACCAATTTATTTTCCAAACAATATTCATATAATTGCTTGATTTTTTTATACCAAACATGCCATAACTTTGTAAGAAAATTGAAAATTGTGTCAGTTTTAACAGGATATGTTGGGTAAATTCCAGTCTTGTCACATTTTATTGTTTTGGGTGACTGCTTTTATACTTCTGGTTGATAAGATACAAGGCGAACGGTTTAATTTCGATACGCCACCATAAAGGGGTATCATATGACCAGATACCCGTTGCGGCCACCTTTAATACATTCAATAAAAAAATGGTACAGCAAAAATTACACATGGTTTAGAAAATTGTAGAGAAATTTCATATAGTTTATAAAATGACAGACATAGCACAGGGCTAACGTCATTCTGTTATGACGCTCGTATATACAGTTAGCAAATTAAAGTGCACCACAATTAACTAAGATTAGTCATACAATGCAAGTGTACCAAAACATACATAAACTATACATGCAGTTCTTACAACTATGCAGGTTGTTACATCGATCATAACAGCGCTAGCCGCACCCCGTTCGTTGCTAAGGCAACCGGAGTCCACAGTCCACAGTCCATTCGTTCGTCTATGCTTACGTACTTATCTCGCCAAGTGTTTTAAAATAGCTCTCTGTTATAGCGCGCCCCGGCAGGCGTGGTATAAAATAATAATTCATAATCATATTATTTAATACTTGTAGTGTTTTTGTTTATATTACTATATTCTGACAACTATGTTCATAATTAATTGTTTTATACTTCTTGCATTGTTTGGTTAGTTGTAACAAATATATTATAATCATACGCAGAGTTTGTTCTTTCCTTCTCAGAACCTAGCTTAGATAGATTTAAGTGCAAATGACCGGCTTATCGTTAAACTTGTTCAGACTTGCATACGTCCAGTGTGCGAACCAACGCTTTAACTACAATGCTAATATCACTACAGAAAACCGTGTTATCTATCACGCTCATTTCCCGAGTACCTTAGCATACAGGTGAATGTGGTAAATACTTAGTTTCAATGCGTTAACATGCAACTAAATGCGATAATTACTTAGTTAAAAAGCGTTACCATACAGCTAAATGGGGGTAATTACTTAGCTTACAAGCGTTAACATATAGCTAAATATGATCATTCCTTACAGCTAAATGCGGTAATTACTTAGCTAGAATCATTAACATGTAGCTGTAATTGGTACTTACTTAGCTTAAAAGCGTTAACGTGCAACTAAAAGTACGTAACGTACAACTAAAAACTTTGCGAAAAAAGTTAACATTGAACTAAATGTGGTACATACGTAGCTAAATAGCGTTAACATACAATTAAAAGTGAAACTTAATATGCTAAAAGCGTTAACACACAGCCAAGCGTGGCAATTACGTAGCTAAAATGTGGTAACATACAAATAAAAGTTATATTTACTTAGCTTAAAAGTGTTAACATGCAGATAAATGTGGTAAACACTTAGCTTAAAAGCATTACATACGTAACTAAGTGTGACAAAATACATATAAAAGCGGTATTTCTAAGACAAATCTGTACTCTCTCTCATTACTCGTGCTACGTATGTTTCATACGATAACCAATGCCCTAAATATGTTAGATGTACGCATACAGGTCAACTCGTCGATGCATACCCGCTGTCTTTATTAGCCAGGCAGGACGTCACGTGGTCTACTCTTCTTAGAGACACGACAAAAAGAATAATAATGAAATCCGAATCTTATGATTACTTTTAAAACGCGCATTTCCCGAGTACCAAAATCCACTAGTCAACTGTTAGTATCGCCGTAATGCGTCCTTTCGGGAACGCGACAGAGCGGTGTCATATTACGGAATACGCGGTGAGTACTTCTGCTCGTATGTATTCTAGCCGTGTACTGTGGTTACTGTGATTATGTATTCTAGCTGTGTACAGTGGGTACAGTGAATATGTATTATAGCTGTGTACTATGGGTGCAGTGACTATGTATTCTAGATGTGTACTGTGGGTCCAGTGACTATGTTTTCTAGCTGTGTACTGTGGGTACAGTGGCTATGAATTTACTGTGATTATGTGTTCCAGCCGTGTAATGTGGTTACATTGATTATGTTTTCTAGCCGTGTACTGTGGTTACTGTGATTATGTATTCTAGATGTGTACAGTGGGTACAGTGACTATGTGTTCTAACCGTGTACGTTTTGTACAGTGAATATGTATTCTAGCTGTGTACTGTGGGTACAGTTACTATGTATTCTAGCTGTGTTCTGTGGGTACATTGACTATGTACTTTAGCTGTGTACTCAGGATACAGTGACTATGTACTATTGAAACTAAAGTCCCGTTCGTTTTATAGCTAGGTGAACGAACAAACACACTTCACTACATATGTGTGCTGGGTAAATTGTAGGAATTATGGGTAAATTGTAGGAATTATGAGTAAATTGTAGGAGTTATGGGTAAACTGTAGGAGGTATGGGTAAAGTGTAAAAGCGCACTATTTAACAATATTGACATATAACGAAAATATGCGTATGGCAAGAGACTTTAGAGTCCTCTGTCTAACGTTTGTGGACGATATTGTGTCATTATTTTCAAATATTTAATAAAATGTCCTTGTATTCTTATTCAATTGGAGAATTATTGGTAAATTGTAGGAATTATGGGTAAACTGTAGGAGGTATGGGTAAAGTGTAAGAGCGCACTATTTAACAATATTGACATATAATGAAAATATGCGTATGGCAAAAGACTTTAGAGTCCTCTGTCTAACGTTAGTGGACGATATTGTGTCATTATTTTCCCAAAAAAAAAAAAAAAAATTTAATAAAATGTCCTTGTACTCTTATTCAATAGGAGAATTATGGGTAAATTGTAGGAATTATGGGTAAACTGTAGGAGTTATGGATAAAGTGTAAGAGCGCATTATTTTTAAATATTTACATATAAAGAAAATATAGTACGATATCGTGTTTTGTTAGTTTCTCGTCTCCTCGTTAGGTCCTTTGATCTCAGTTATTAATGACCCTGTTAATGATAATAGCAAGAGACTTCAAAGTCCTCTGTCTAACGTTTGTGTACAATACTGCGTAGCTTTTCTATTGCTTCGTTGTAACGGCTTACCAATGGGGACGCTCTAGGGTTATGGATAGGGTTACGGACCAGGGGGCGCTCGGGCTACCCAGAAGGTTGTGAGGCTGCGCGCACAGTTAAAATTAAAATAAAAAAAAAATAAATCAATAAAAAAAAAAAAAAATAATAATAATAAAAAAAAAATAATAATAATAAAAAAAAATTTTTTTTTTATAAAATAAAATTAAATTAAAATTGTATTCAGTCGCCGGGGGTGCTCTAGACGTTTAGGGTTAGCTCCAGTCGCTAGAGGGCGCTTAGGTTACCCAGAAGGCACTGCGCTCTTGGATATGTGCTCAGGGGGGCTCTGATTGGCTGCGCGCGCAACCGGACGTCGTTCAGACACATGGACACCGGAATTGCTTTGTCAGAAACCTATATCTACTACTGACGTCGCCAGGTCGTCGTCCGCTGCCACCATGGCTTGGAGGCCATTGTACCTTCCGCTCATGGCTGAAGCATTGTCGTACGACTGGCCACGACAATGTTTTATGTAAATCTCGTGCGTATCAAGGAATTCCACCAAACTATCGTATCTGTCCTGCGCCTTGTGACCCTGGTTAGGTATGAACTTAACAAATCGTTCAACCGGTATAACATGCTCCATGTATCGAAAGACTAGAGTTAACTGATCAACGTTTATTACTTCCGGCTACTTGGACTTGGTGCAGCGACTTGAATTTGGTGTAGATCATTTACAGAAATACGCGGAATATCAAATAGAATAAGTATTACTATTGCATATATATTATACACAAACGTATTGTAGACATATATTAGGAAACAGGTTTTGTTAATTATTAGTCAGAGGGAGTATTTTAGAGTAAGTTAGTTTCGGATTCTGTCAGGGAATTCAGCGAGCGTTAATAGGGGTGTTTACAATTCGAAAATTGAGATAACATAGTGAATAGTCAGTAACATTGAATATTGGTTAGAATAAGTATTAGTATTATAGATATATTGTTCACCAACTTCTTGTAGACATATATTAAGAAACCGTTGTTGTTAACAGAGGTAGTATTTTTTTCCCGGATTCAAACTCAACGAGTGATAAAAGGGAGTTTGTTTACAGGTCATTCAACCCGTGCATCGAGCTATCGTTTACATTGGCTAATATATATATAAGATAAAGTGATTTATTTACTTAAATTACATACATAAGGTAATATCTGACATAGTGGTAGTCAACGTTTTCGGTAAAAAGGAATTAACAGCAAGATTTTAGCGTAAATTAGTACACACTGACTTCGTTGTTTTGTTACACAGTGTTCTCCGTATTCGCTAGGTGGCAGGATTTTTAGCCTAAAGTGTTCTTTTGATCACAAAAACAGCCTTATTCAATGCTAACGTGGCAAACTAATTAAAACTAAATTGTATGGTGGCGCCGTGCAAACGGCAGTTAAAGGCCACAAGGCACTTAATTTGTGGCAGTTTCAGTAACTGGGTGGATTTCGTCAAGTCTGGGTGCGAGAAGTCCTGGGCTGAGGTCCAGGCAGATAGTTTTAGTTTTGAGTGTAGGGGATGCGCAAGGATGAAGGAACTAGAGGTGGAGTTGGAAGAGCTGAGGCTGCTCGTTGTGGCAATGGTGGGAAGGGAACAGGGGAGTTGTGCCAGTAGTTCCGGTGGGGGAACTGTAGACGATAAAGTGGGGAAAGACACAAGAGATGCTAGGGAGAGCTCACCTCAGCCTGGGAGGAAGCTGAGAGGAGGGAAGGTGACAGGTCATAGGGAGACAGGACGTAAGGAGACGGGAAGGAAAGGAACGGGAGGGAAGACAACCAGAGTGAAGGAGAGGGGAGTAGGGGCGACAGGAGGGAAGGAGAAGGGAGTGGGGGAGACGGGAGGGAAGACAACCGGAGTGAAGGAGAGGGGAGTAGCGGAGAATGGAGGGAAGGAGAAGGGAGTGGGGGAGACGGGAGGGAAAACAACCGGAGTGAAGGGGAGACAGGAGGGAAGGAGAAGGGAGTGGGGGAGACGGAAGGGAAAACAACCGGAGTGAAGGAGAGGGGAGTGGGAGAGACAAGAGCAAAGGAGTGGGAAGTGGGGGAGACAGGAGGGAAGGGGTCAGGACAGAATGTGATGGAGGGGATCGAAAGGAAGAGTTATTCTGCAGCAGTGATAGAGGGGGTGAGGAAGAGAGCGAGGGTGTTTGTGGGGGATTCGATAGTTAGGAAGACCGACAGAGTCTTAAACAAGGGAGATGATGTGGTGGTCTGCTTGCCTGGAGCCAAAATAGAGGCGATAACTGAGAGGGTAAAAAACATCGTAGGCTCGGGTAAGGGTGGATCTGTTTTAGTACACGTAGGGACAAATAACGTTGAGAGGGAGGGTACAACTGCCATAGTTAGGAAATATAGGCAGTTGGTCAGAACACTAAACAGACGCGGGTTGAGCAGGTAATACTGTCAGGGATTTTACCTGTAATGGGCAGGAGCGGTCACAAATATCGAAATTGTCGGGGGATGGCAATTAACATGTTAGTCCAGAGGCTGTGTAGGGAAGAGGAAGTTGGATTTGTGGATTTATGGGGAAGTTTTGTTGGGAGGGCAGATATGTACATGAAGGATGGGCTTCATTTAAGTGGAAAGGGGGCGGCAGTATTTGCGGACAAACTTTCAGCAGCAGTAGATAGCGACTTGGGTACAATGACAAATATTTTTGGAAGTAAACATTCTTTAAACTAGAAGTGCAGGGGGGTTACCTAGAGGTGTCTCAAGCAGAACAAGAGGCCACTAGCACAGATAAACCAATATCAAATCATCCGAAAAACATCTCTGAAAAAGGTTATAGATGCGTATGTTTAAATGCAAGGAGCATAGTAAATAAGAAAAAACGAATTAAACATTATGGTAGAAGATATTGACCCTCACATAATTGGTATAACTGAATTGGCCAACATAGATATAACAGATGCTGAATTAGGACTGACAGGATACGTAATGTTTAGGAAAGATCGAATAGGAAGAAGGGGCGGGGGAGTTATTTTATATGTTAAAGAATCTATTCAGGCTTATGAAATAAAACTAGAAAGGGAAGCAGATTGCGATGAAGCTGTTTGGTGCAAAATTGTTTCAGGAAATTCAAAATTAACTATTGGATTAGTTTACCGAAGTCCAAACATAAACGAAGAGGACAACACAAAAATAAAAAACGCTATAAAGGAAGTTAGTAAAGGGGAATGTATCATAATGGGAGATTTTAACCATGGACACATACAATGGAATTCTCTAGAGAGCACAGGGATTGAGGATCAATAATTTCTATGTTTAATCCAGGATAGCTTTCTTACTCAGCACGTACTAGAACCAACCAGGGGAGAAAATGTATTAGATATAGTTTTGTCATCACAAAAAGAATTAGTGGACAATGTAAAAATATTTTAACCATTGGGTAATAGTGACCATAATCAAATACATTTTAACATCAATGTAAAATCAGAAGGTAAAAATAAGAAAACGTACAAGAGAAACTTCCACAAAGGTAACTACAAAGATATGAGAAAATACTTAGCACAGCTAGATTGGAATAACATGCTGATGAATAAGACCGCAATTGAATGTTGGAATATTCTAAAATATGAAATTGAGAGTATCATCGATAAATTTGTTCCCTTCCGAAAACAAGGAAAACGGTGTAGAAAGAAACACTTGTCAAAAGAGGCTATTAGAAAAATAATGCTAAAACAAACTATGTGGAGGGTTTATAGGCGTACCAGAAAGGAAGAAGACTATGCAAAATACAAAGAGGCACTTAATGCAGCTACAACTGAAATCAGACAATCTAAAAGAAGCTATGAGCAAAAACTGGCATGTAACATAAAAAATGACAGCAAGAGTTTTTATGCACATGCCAGGAGTAAACAAAACGTACAAGACAAGGTTGGACCTCTAGAAGACAGTGCTGGAAATATAATATCACAGGGTTTTTTAATGGCGGAAGACCTAAATGGTTACTTCAGTTCAGTGTTTACCAAAGAAGATATTAGTTCATTACCAGTTGCTGATGCTAAATTTCAGGGGGCTAAATCTGAATATTTAGGACCGTTAGTTGTAACTCCAGAATTGGTAGCTAAGAAAATAAAGGCAATGAAGGATAACAAATCACCGGGAGTGGATGGGATTCCTCCAAAATTACTAATGGAAACAGTAGATCAAATCAGTATACCACTTGCAAGAGTATTCAACTTGTCATTAAAAGAGGGAGTTGTTCCGTTTGAATGGAAAGAAGCAAACATCATACCATTATTTAAAAAGGGTTCGAGAAATAAGTCAGAGAATTACAGACCAGTGAGTTTAACGTCAGTGATTTGTAAATTATTAGAAAGGTTAATTAAAGACCATATGGTGGACTTCCTCGTTAAGTAAAAATTATTAAATACATCTCAACATGGATTCCTTAAAGCGAGGTCATGCTTAAAAAATATGTTATGTTTTTTGGAAGAAATCACTAAGTGGATAGACGTGGGATCGCCAGTAGATATTATCTACTTAGATTTTCATAAAGCTTTTGACAAAGTGCCACATCAAAGATTGCTACTTAAATTAAAAGCCCATGGTATCGGGGATAGCATAACTGACTGGATAGAACAATGGCTGACTGACAGAAGACAACGAGTTGTAGTAGATGGAGAAGTTTCAAATTGGAAATCGGTTTTGAGTGGGGTACCTCAAGGATCAGTATTAGGACCTATATTATTCTTAATTTATATCAATGACTTGGACGACAGTATAACAAGTAACGTACTGAAATTTGCGGATGGCACAAAACTGTTTAGAAAGGTTAATACTGATGGTGATAAACAACATTTACAAAACGATCTAGACAGATTAGTGAAATGGTCTGAGAAATGGCAGATGCTGTTCAATTTTGGGAAATGTAAATGCCTATATACAGGACATGGGAACTTGAATGTAAACTATAAAATGGGAGATACTGTTCTGGGTACTACTGTAAAAGAAAAGGACTTAGGAGTTACAATAAGCGCTGATATGAAAGTTTCAGAGCAGTGTGGTATTGCAGCTTCAAAGGGTAATCAAATTCTTGGATTGATTAGAAGAAACATAACATACAAGGGAATAAAGTTAAGTATACCTCTTTATAAAGCAATAGTTAGACCTCATTTAGAATACTGTATACTAGCATGGAGACCATATCGTAAGAAGGATATAGATACGCTTGAACGCATACAAAGGAGAGCAACTAAAATGATTCCAGAACTTAGAGACCTTAGTTATGAAGAACGCCTGAAAGAATGTGGTTTAACAACTCTAGAGACAAGGAGGTTAAGAGGAGATCAGATTGAAGTTTTTAAGATATTGAATGGGTATGAAAATATTGATAGAAATATGTTTTTCTCACTCAAGAAGGATAGCAGAACTAGAGGACATGAGGTAAAATTAGTAAAGGATCAATGTAGATTGGACATCAGGAAGCACTCGTTCTCACAGAGGACAATAAATGAATGGAACAAATTGTCTACAGATTGTGTAACTGCTAGCAGCGTGAATATGTTTAAAAACAAGGTTGACACATATATCAGGAGGGCGGGTTATAAGTAGGTGAACATTGTTGGACTCTCGATAAGCCAATGGCTTCCTTGTCCACTTGCCATCTGGGCCTTTGGCTTGGATGGAAAATCTTGTTAAATATTGTTAAACGTGGCTCTCGTCTTTCGTAGAATCAAGCGTAATCGAGTAGTATCTGAAATGTTTGATGCGCGAAGTGATCTCATCCAATATACGTTTTCCCATGAGTTGCACAAGTTCTTCACAAATTGTTGAGGACAAATAGTTCGTATGGCCGCTTCAGAGATTGGCGTGCTTCTGGATGTGCTGTTTAAGGAAATCGTCGTGCTCGGCCACAAGTTCTAGCGTACCAAGACAGTTTCCATTAGCGGCTGATCCTAGCATCTCATTCTGACCACGAAGCGCTTCGCCACGCTCACATGCAAATTTGATGACACCGACCAGCCTTTTTAGCACACTGTTCCAATACTTCGCCGCTTGTTCCGTTTGCTGCTCGAAGTCCATACGCTCTGCTTCCTTCGCACGGCGTGCCAACGCCACCACGACATTGAGGTGATCTTTATATCTATCATGATCAAACAGCTGACTACTTGCATGCTTCCAGTCACAGAACCCGCCATGGGTAAGCTGCGCATGAGCTGCAGTCATGAATTTGCAAACATAGCAACAGCTGGCGAAAAACACAACCACGAGAGCTTCATAAATTCTCCATTTCGATTCTGTCGTTCACACATACTAAGTGTGCACCTGTGAGAAGATTTAAGTTTCAACATCTTGTCAGCACAGTGCTGCAGATCTATAGCACCTTTCTTAGCCCAGTAGTCGACAAGCTCTTTCGATAGATGGTCAGGCCACAAACCAATGTTATTTACTGCCCAGTCTGAATGAGGTTCTATTATCTCCGCCTGTACATCCGTTGGTTCATTGTCTTGCGATAGATGGTCAATCCACAAACCAATGTTATTTACTGAACTATTTGTAATGTTCAGCACATAAGCCTTCGGACTCCGTGCTACGTTTGCTTGAAGCATCACAGACAACATCTGTGCCAGATTTGCGAGCACGAGGTTGCGAAGTAACGAAATCAGTCATCCGCCGTGTTTTTGCAGGCACTTGTGTATCTTTTCGGCCTTCTTTTGTGTTTTTCCGCTTTTCTGCGTCGCTCCTGAATACACGAGGAACCTTGTGCCGATCTCTGCTGCTACTCATATTAAGGGGGATTAACGCTTCTGCAATACAAAAAAATGGAATGTAGACATGAAAATGTACGTAAATTACCTAGCTTAGTGACCCATCAGATTGTTTACAATTACATCTCCCTTATCGCTCGTCTCCCTTATCGCCTTTGGTAATTTTACAATTTACTATGTTTTACATAGAGTTTATAGTTTTTATTGTGTTTCATGTCGTGAATGTCTTTGTAACGTTCAGCAGAAGGCGCCATTTCTCCGTTGTTCGTTCCAGCAATAAACTTGCGCGATCACAAGCGTCGATTATCCGAACTCCGTAAGGTGGCGACATCATCGGCTGACCTCGCTAGAACCTGGAGGCCGCGATACGTTTGTTAAGACTATGAGATGCGTTGTGTAAATGAATACCGAATTTTGGTAAACAGCGTCAATTTGGCGAATTCATTAAACAGCATACAGTGTGTATAAATGTCTACTAATAATTCGAACCGATTTGTAACTGTAAACTGTATGAGCCTGCGTTGGTTCTGTGTATGACGGCCTCCCTTGATACGTCACTTGTAGTCTAGGTTACCCCGATCTCACATACCTGGCCACGTACTTATCGGTTACGCTGATTAAGTGTCAGCCTTCCGTAATTCGGAGAAATGACAGGAATCTTCCACTTTTAGAACACATTCTGAGTAAACCACTGGCGTGATATTCTTGATTTTAGTTGCACGTGGTTAGTTTTTATTATCTCTGCTAGGTGCATATGCCCAAAACCATAACTGTTGTTTCACTTTAATACCTCCATTTTTATTGTTATGTCCGATACTAAGCTTCCTCAATTGTCGGCATATTAAACATATTAAAGCATGTGTTACGTATAGAAATTAAAATTATTTTATATAATACATTAATGTTATCTCAAATTAAATTGTAAATTCTAATTTAAATACATGCATCAAGAATTACCTGCCTACTTACTAAATGCTATACCCTTTGAGTGCTACAACAAAACAAACTAGTTCTTTCTTTGTTTCATTAACTGAGTCCAGAGTGCTACTCTTGTCATAGGGAACAACTAAGCGGACGGTTCCAGAAGTTGGACGTTTTGTGAGTTCAGGCCCAAATGGCTGTACGGATTCGATGCAATGTAGATGACTACTTCGGGCACGTCAGGGCATGTACATGTACGAATGCAGATGTTATATCTCAGCCTGTGACACCGTGGAAACAGGTATGGACATGCATTGATTTGTCTTTTCCCAGAACATCACACATGGCATTGGCACGAAGATGAGCACAGTTTTTGCCTGTACCAAAGGCTACCCACATTTTTGCAGCTGGATACAAAGTGACAAGCTCATTGCCGATTAGAAGCACACCAGTGGCAACAGCGCATAGCAAGCAAGCGCGTGATAGACGCCCTCTCCAAGGCCTTCTGCAAGTGAATCAGTAGTTGAGTGTCTGTCTGCTCGTCGTCACCCGGCATCACGCGATGGCTCGTCCCTCTATCGACCACTGATGTAATAAAAACTTCCTTCCCATCTGGGCAGTTGGGAGTTGCAATCTTGCTGGAGAGGTATGCGAAGAGCTCCTCTTTGTAGTTGTCATCACGAAGAAAGTGTTCCAGTTTCTTTGAACCTTGTGGTGTCGATTACTTTCCTCGGAAACCCATTACCGCGCTTCTCTCTTGTGGACTGTTTAAAAATAGAATTGACAGATATTTGATAAGGGCGGGCTACACATAAATGAGAAAATTGTTGGACTCTCGATAAGCCAATGGCTTCCTTGTCCACTTGCCATCTGGAACCTGTTGTTTGGGATGGCAATCTTGTTAAATCGTGTTTGTTGATGGTCCCGGCGAGGTAAGTTTCTTAGACGACGTAATCCCTCTTGCAGTTCCCTAAGTGGTTCAAGGTGTGACGCACAAAGACAGTTTCACTCTTCAAACAATGTGAAAGTGGTTGTGAGAAAGAAGTACACCACAGCAATATCATCGAGGACGTTTGCGTGAAAGGACATAGGAGGTTTGTTTACCTTTTCCCACCAGGACGCTTAGGGGCCGTTCACAACAAGGGGCCGTTCACAATTGTCGACATTTACCTGTTCGTACATAGCGTACTAATTTACAAAATGTCGGTCGCATGCGAACAATTATCAATACGACACCATGGAGTTGTTAGAACGACACAGAGCTTTGTGAGCGACCCATTAGCTGATCGAACTCCTTTCCGATGTGTAGTTTCCCACAGTCACATAAAGAGGGAGGGTATGGGTGATTTTCGTGTTTCACACTTTTGTCGTGCGACGGTGACCAATTAACTAGCAGTAGTTAAACAAGTAACTCTCTAATTAATTAAGGAATAAACATATCTTCCTCATGTTTCAGTGAAACATACTGTTCAAGCTCGCTGTTGGCATGGCTTCTGCGAGTAATCTCACGCTTTGCTTTGACAAGCGATCCGTGTTTGTCATTTCATTTATCGTTGTCACGATGGTGACAATAGTCGGCTGCATTATTGTGACTATGCTGGTTCGGCCGATATTTGCAAAAACATGTGTGTCAAGTTTTTGTACGAAATAACAATATTGCTATTCCGAATTACTGACAGTGCATAGCTTAAACATGCGAATAGTGCAGAACACGCCGGACTATCAGTCGAGAGCACCGGCGTTCTAGGCCACTTACTGCCGTCTCGAAACTTGGACAATTCGTTCTCCCTTTTTGCCTGTGTCTTTCTGAAGAGAAACTAAAAGCCGTTGGCCCCTTCTACGTGGTTTCTATGCCAGTGGGAGTAAAATATCCCACGAAGAGGTAGTAAATGTGTAGTCTGTAGTGGAGTCGCTAATTATAACACGAAACAATATTCAGCAAGTTGAAGGTGGTCGTTAACTAGAAAACAAAAACTCGTCGTGTTCAGCTGTTTTGAATTCAAAACCAAAACGAACTCCGGATGGCATATGCATGAGGCGAAAACATCCGTAGCTCCGTTGATGCCCACTGAGACAGTTGTTTATGGGCTTTTACGCACTTTCTGCTTCGTGGAATATAAGCGTATTACTCTAATTGTCCTCACCCGTTGTTTGTAGTATAATTATATTTAGATTACGTGCCACCCCGCAGTGCTGTAGCCACGTATTAGAATAATTGTCCTCACACGTTGTTTGTAGTATAATTATATTTAGGTTACGTGCCACCCCACAGTGCTGTAGCCACGTATTAGTATAATTGTCCTCACCCGTTGTTTGTAGTATAATTATATTTAGGTTACGTGCCACCCCGCAGTGCTGTAGCCACGTATTAGTATAATTGTCCTCACCCGTTGTTTGTAGTATAACTATATTTTGGTTTCGCGCCACCCCGCAGTGCTGTAGCCACGTATTAGTATAATTGTCCTCACCCGTTGTTTGTAGTATAACTATATTTGGGTTTCGCGCCACCCCACAGTGCTGTAGCCACGTGTTAGTATAATTGTCCTCACCCGTTGTTTGTAGTATAACTATATTTGGGTTTCGCGCCACCCCACAGTGCTGTAGCCACGTGTTAGGATAATTGTCCTCACCCGTTGTTTGTAGTATAACTATATTTGGGTTTCGCGCCACCCCACAGTGCTGTAGCCACGTGTTAGGATAATTATCCTCACCCGTTGTTTGTAGTATAACTATATTTGGGTTTCGCGCCACCCCACAGTGCTGTAGCCAGGTTTTAAAGGGAAGTTCACATTTATCGGAGGTGTTAACCGAACCGTAAAATGGGCCCCTCGACCAAAGTGCAAATTGTGGGTGAAATATCAACTGCTTAATTATTGATTAAACATACTTCAAGCAACCATACAAAACCTATTAAAATAGTGCAACATCATCCACATGACAAATATTGAAGTTTGTATATTATAGCGCTGTTGTCAAGGATGATGCATTCTCCCGTCACGTACACATGTGGATATCTCGTCACTTAGACGGGTGGATATTATGCCATGTACACGAGTGGGTATCCCATCACGTAGACGGGTTGATTATCCCGTCATGTAGACAGGTGGAAAACTACCTCATAACAAAACTACCATGTCTCCATTTGGGCATATCCAGAGTTGTGTTTTCCAAAGCCTCGTAGTTTATGTCACCCTGCGGAGGAAGTTCACATGGCTGGTTAGCCGTATAATTTGGTGGGCCCCTAACGTACTTATGTATATCCCAACGAAGACGTATCGTCCTTGCCATGTTGTCCGTGTGTAGGATGCAGCATATCGGTGTCTGTCCATCTGTTCGATAGTTCGCATGGGCATTAAGCTACGTGGGGTCAGTTTATATGTGTGGGATCAATTGCTTTGCGTGGGATAAATTGTGTGTCCACGTCGCACGCACGTGGAGACGTGAACTGAGAACGACTGTCTGATTTTAAGGTGGATGAGCCTATAAAAAACACAGAATTTGTCAAAGCCAATAAGTAAACGATCACACCATCTAACATATAGCGTCGTCGGAGATCGTTCTGAAGGTCGTCTTGTCAAACAGATAGCAATATAATTATTATATATCAAGCTAATTTTGAGAACATTTTCAATTAAAACCCTCTAAAGCTGAATGACACCGATAAACTATAAGAGGCCAAGAATCAATCAATTATTTCGCCATCTGGTTTGTCGAATTTGTACATCCAAGTGAAGATACAACAAATATTAAAAAATACTATATATATTGATAATAACTACAATAATACCAATAACATTAATAATAATAATAATAATGCTTATGACACAAATATCAAAATAAAATACTGAGAACATATCGATTATTCGCCTAATCCAGTCATACGCTATGATTCCCTCCCTCCTTCCCGTCCTTCCCGTCCTTCCCGTCCTTCATCCTTCCCGGTCGATTTCTATGAGCAGTCGAAATACCTTTGTAGTTATAACGGGCAAGGCGCCGCAACATTGTGCAAAGTCGAAGCGATCCTCGTGCAACGTTGTCTTTCGTTTGGCACAAGATCCCTATCGCCGCCGCGTCAGCTTTCCAGTTTCGTGATAACGTTTCAGTACAAACCAAACGGTCGTTTTCTCTATGCCATGGAAGGTGCTCATATTAGTTGCTACACTTATAATATATCCAAGGTTACAAACGTATATATGTTTGTTCTTAATAGCTTTGGAGACACATCATAATTTAAACGTTTTTATTCATAATTTTTCTGAGAAAAAAACAAGGCTGGTCATGCTTCAATGCATGGTGTATTGTCCACGGGCGCTGTCAGCATTCGCCCGTAATCCTCTTTAAAAAACAAATTAATCACTAGTTAGTTAACGTCAAGCAAAATAATGATAGAACCCACGATCACAGTTATGACGATATCGTCAACACTTTGTTCAAGAGTAGGAAACTACACCTAGCAATTATCTCGTCAAAAGAACTGGAAAGGAAGTTCAACGGGAGTTACACTAACATGTTCAGGAAGTGTATTCATGTCCTCTAGAGCAACATGTTCAGGAAGTGTATTCATGTCCTCTAGAGCAACATGTTCAGGAAGTGTATTCATGTCCTCTAGAGCAACATGTTCAGGAAGTGTATTCATGTCGTCTAGAGCGACATGTTCACGAAGTGTATTCATGTCCTCTAGAGCGACATGTTCAGGAAGTGTATTCATGTCCTCTAGAGCAACATGTTCAGGAAGTGTATCCATGTCCTCTAGAGCAACATGTTCAGGAAGTGTATTCATGTCCTCTAGAGCAACATGTTCAGGAAGTGTATCCATGTCCTCTAGAGCAACATGTTCAGGAAGTGTATTCATGTCCTCTAGAGCAACATGTTCAGGAAGTGTATTCATGTCCTCTAGAGCAACATGTTCAGGAAGTGTATTCATGTCCTCTAGAGCAACATGTTCAGGAAGTGTATTCATGTCCTCTAGAGCAACATGTTCAGGAAGTGTATTCATGTACTCTAGAGCAACATGTTCAGGAAGTGTATTCATGTCCTCTAGAGCAATATGCCTAGCAATAAAGAACCATATTGGGACATAGACGAGTTTTCAAACAAAATCGTAATCGTAAGGATGCGTCTCCATTTAGCTGGTCACTGATATTGCCACAGAGAAGAATCAGTGTTAATAGTCATCTCGTTGACACCCCCTCATGGCATTGGACACCCTCTCATGGCAGTTGACACCCACTCATGGCAGTGGACACCCCCTCATGGCAGTGGACACCCACTTATAGCACTGGACACCCACTCATAATGGCAGTGGACACCCCCTCATGACAGTGGACACCCACTCATGGCAGTGGACACCCCATCATGGCACTGGACACCCACTCATGGCAGTGGACACCCACTCATGGCAGTGGACACCCCCTCGTGGCATTGGACACCCACTCATGGCAGAGGACACCCACTCATGGCAGTTGACACCCGCTCATGGCAGTGGACACCCACTCATGACAGTGGACACCCACTCATGACAGTTGACACCCGCTCATGGCAGTGGACACCCACTCATGGCAGAGGACACCCACTCATGGCAGTTGACACCCGCTCATGGCAGTGGACACACACTCATGGCAGTTGACACCCACTCATGGCAGTGGACACCCTCTCATGGCAGTGGACACCCCCTCATGGCAGTTGACACCCACTCATGGCAGTGGACACCCCTCATGGCAGGAAACACAGAGGAGACAAAAACCATAAAAGAAAACCATACACCAAACTGATCTGCGAAAACAGCGATGTTGAAGTGGCTGACCTTCCATCCCTAATGACCAATCGACCTTTATGGAATGGGCTAGTCGATGTTCCGGTCTCCGCCGACCAATGATGTTTAATTTAATTGCCAACTATATGGGGCGTTTTCGACTCATAGAACCAGCGTTTGATTCACAAATCGATATTCCGAATCGTGCACCTACTGTGGACTAGGTACAGCAACAAAGCTTCGCGATAGTGCGTTTAACACGGCTTGAAATACAACTTAAGACATGGACCCTTTTATCTTTTCAACCATGCTATGTGTGTGTGTGTGTGTGCGTGCGTGCGTGCGTGCGTGCGTGCGTGCGTGCGTGTGTGTGTGTTGCTTTGCGTGGGATCAATTGCGTGTCCACGTCGCACGCACGTGGAGACGTGAACTGAGAACGACTGTCTGATTTTAAGGTGGATGAGCCTATAAAAAACACAGAATTTGTCAAAGCCAATAACTAAACGATCTCACCATCTAACATATAGCGTCGTCGGAAATCGTTCTGAAGGTCGTCTTGTCAAACAGATAGCAATATAATTATTATATATCAAGCTAATTTTGAGAACATTTTCAATTAAAACGCTCTAAAGCTGGATGACACCGATAAACTATAAGAGGCCAAGAATCAATCAATTATTTCGCCATCTGGTTTGTCGAATTTGTACATCCAAGTGAAGATACAACAAATATTAAAAAATAATATATATATTGATAATAACTACAATAATACCAATAGCATTAATAATAATAATAATGCTTATGACACAAATATCAAAATAAAATACTGAGAACATGTAGATTATTCGTGTGTGTGTGTGTGTGTGTGTGCGTGTGCATGTGCGTGTGCGTGTGTGGTGTGTGCGTGCGTGCGTGCGTGCGTACGTGCGTGCGTGCGTGCAATGGGTTTGTAAACATTGGCCCACTTATTGCTGGCCACATAATATTTACACAAATTAACCTTTCGAAATGACGTCAGCAAGATTCCTACCAATTTAGCGTTGCTATCGAGGGTTAGTCCACGAACCAGGTAGGTTGATACCACCTTTGGCAAATTGCCAAATTGCTGTAGTAGCCAAAGGAAAACCAATCTGGCATTATACACATTCCAAAGTGGTAGCATTGTCTATTTTTTGTGTGTGTTTTAGTCTTACTTATTCTGCACAAGGATTCGGCCTATAATCTGTACAACCTACACCTATCTCGTGTAACTGTACCGCTTTAGCTATATTAAAGTGCTATTGTGACACCCACTGGCATTAATATTTGTCATTTTGAGCCATTTGGAGTGTAAAAACTTGTATTTGTATAGCACCGTATATCCGGATATAAAACCTGTTCAGAGGTGCTTAAAATACAACATTTGTAAAACATAATCATTTGATTTAATACCAAATATTGCCATGTGTGTGCTAAACATTCTGCCAGGGTTTTTGGCTCTCGTTCCGCAATGACTCGTATATGACGGAAACGCATTGTACAAATTAATATTCACAGTTTAGTGTCACAATTCCAGCAATGAAACAACACAATTAACACAACGCGTTCTGGTCGAGAATTGTGACTATATGTACACACCTATGAGGTGTGTACATAATATCATGCGGTGTGTGTGTGTATGTGTGTATGTGTATGCATGTGTACGTACGTATGTATGTGTGTGTGTGTGTGTGTGTGTGTGTGTGTGTGTGTGTGTGTGCGTGTGCGTGTGCGTGTGCGTGTGCGTGTGTGTGTGTGTGTGTGTGTGTGTGTGTGTGTGTGTGTGTGTGTGTGTGTGTGTGTGTGTGTGTGTGTGTGTGTGTGTGTGTGTGTGCGTGCGCGTGCGTGTGTGTGTGTTTATGTGTGTGTGTGTGTGTGTGTGTGTGTGTGTGTGTGTGTGTGTGTGTGTGTGTGTGTGTGTGTGTATGTATGTATGTATGTATTATTATACATTATATGTACGTATGTGTGTATGTTTGTATATATGATGTATGTATGTATGTAAATATGTATGTATGTATGTATGTACGTATGTATGTATGTATGTGTATATATATGTATGTATATTTATTAATTTACTGTGTAAGTTATTGCCCAAATACGACGTAAACGGCCGAATAATAACGTCGTCGCTTTCTCGCCCGTATTGCCAATAATAACAAGGTCTGTTTTATCTGGATTAAGCTTTACCTTACTTGATTCCATCCAAAACAAGATATCAGTAAGACAACCACTTAAAGTCGAAACACATTATTGTGCATTTGATTGTGAAAGTGATATGTAAACCTGTGTGTTATCAGCATACAGGTGATGACTGAGATTATGATTAGTAATGACTTGGCTGAGTGACGTAGTATATAAGCTAAACAGAACAGGGCCAATGACGGATCCTTGCGGCACTCCGTGGACAAGATAATGTGGCAGATATGTTAATACTTTGATATCTCTCTGAAAAATATGAATTGAACCACCGAACAGCTGGGCCAGAAATGCCAAAATATCTATGGAGGCGCATGCCAGTAACAGAAGCATTGATGGTCTCCTGAACAGGATATTGGAATTGGAGCAACCATCAAACATAGAGGCAACTTCCCGGCTTAAACTCGTCACAGAAGATGATACAAATGATATCATCAAAATGGGGAAAAACAAGAACGCGGCCACAAAAGACACCACCCTGTTCACGACCTGGCTCGCTACTCAAGCCGAACACAGGCCTATCGAAATAATACCGTATAAACAGCTGGATGGTTATTTGGGAAGTTTTTATCATCAGGACCAGGAAGGAAAATGGAGGGGAATACGAACCAGACACTATACCGAGTTTCCAAAACAGTATTGACCGTTACCTGAAACAGAAACACTATGGAGTTAGCATTTAATTTGCTATCGAGTTCAGCCATTCGCGACAGGCGTCAAAACGAAAATCGCTGAAAAAGGATGGAAAGGCGACTAAGCCAAACGCGGCCGACGCCATCCAAAAAGAGGACATCGAAGTTGTATGACAGAGAGCTATTGGGATTACTGCCTGTACTTCCTACACTCTGGCGTTTAATGAAATGTTGGCATCGGTATCGCAAACATTGAAAGAATTAGGAGTGGTTATAAATTTCAGAATAACTAATTCGGACTGTTGTCGGAACAGTAACCAGAACATAGTAATAAATAGTACTTTTAGCACATTCCAAATATCATGGTGAAAACGATCTGTTTCATTCTACATGTGATCCTGACGCCCTTCGGTTTACCGTGTGGATGAACAAAGGCATCCACTTCAATTGCCGAGGTCGACAGAATATTTAGAATTTGCAGGTATGCATATTTTACTTTAAATCTTTTATTTAATCAGAAGATGTTTACAACTGTTATATTTCAAATATCCCTTGCTACAGTAGTACATTCTTTTTCATTCATTTTCGGTTCTGTTTTTTTCAGTGCATGCTTAGCCAAAACCTGATGTAGTATGAATTGCACTGAATATTTCAATACTCGTTGCATATGTTTAGCAGAAATAAGCGAATGGTAACCACAAGCTTGTTTTACATGCATGACACGCTTACACAAGCAATA
>BSQZ01000024.1:2415000-2425000 GCA_033239005.1 Lamellibrachia satsuma
ATTCTGTCAGGGAATTCAGCGAGCGTTAATAGGGGTGTTTACAATTCGAAAAATTAGATAACATAGTGAATAGTCAGTAACAGTGAATATTGGTTAGAATAAGTATTAGTATTATACATATATTGTTCACCAACTTCTTGTAGACATATATTAAGAAACCGTTGTTGTTAACAGAGGTAGTATTTTTTTTCCCGGATTCAAACTCAACGAGTGATAAAAGGGAGTTTGTTTACAAGTCATTCAACCCGTGCATCGAGCTATCGTTTACATTAGCTAATATATATATATATATATAAGATAAAGTGATTTATTTACTTAAATTACATACATAAGGTAATATCTGACATAGTGGTAGTCAACGTTTTCGGTAAAAAGGAATTAACAGCAGGACTTTAGCGTAAATTAGTACACACTCACTTCGTTGTTTTGTTACACAGTGTTCTCCGTATTCGCTAGGTGGCAGGATTTTTAGCCTAAAGTGTTCTTTTGATCACAAAAACAGCCTTATTCAAGGCTAACGTAGCACACTAATTAAAACTAAATTGTATGATGGCCCCGTGCAAACGACAGTTAAAGGCCACAAGGCACGTAATTTGTGGCAGTTGTAGTAACTGGGTAGATTTCGTCAAGTCTGGGTGCGAAAAGTCCTGGGCTGAGGTCCAGGCAGATAGTTTTAATTTTGAGTGTAGGGGATGCGCAAGGATGAAGGAAATAGAGGTGGAGTTGAAAGAGCTGAGACTGCTCGTTGTGGCAATGGTGGGAAGGGATCAGGGGAGTTGTGCCAGTAGTTCCGGTGAGGGAACAGTAGACGATAAAGTGGGGAAAGACACAAGAGATGCTAGGGAGAGCTCACCTCAGCCTGGGTGGAAGCTGAGAGGAGGGAAGGTGACAGGTCATAGGGAGACAGGACGTAAGGAGACGGGAAGGAAAGGAACGGGAGGGAAGACAACCGGGGTGAAGGAGAGGGGAGTAGGGGAGACAGGAGGGAAGGAGAAGGGAGTGGGGGAGACGGGAGGGAAGACAACCGGGTGAAGGAGAGGGGAGTAGCGGAGACAGGAGGGAAGGAGAAGGGAGTGGGGGAGACGGGAGGGAAAACAACCGGAGTGAAGGAGAGGGGAGTAGGGGAGACAGGAGGGAAGGAGAAGGGAGTGGGGGAGACGGAAGGGAAGGGGTCAGGACAGAATGTGATGGAGGGGATCGAAAGGAAGAGTTATTCTGCAGCAGTGATAGAGGGGGTGAGGAAGAGAGCGAGGGTGTTTGTGGGGGATTCGATAGTTAGGAAGACCGACAGAGTCTTAAACAAGGGAGATGATGTGGTGGTCTGCTTGCCTGGAGCCAAAATAGAGGCGATAACTGAGAGGGTAAAAAACATCGTAGGCTCGGGTAAGGGTGGATCTGTTTTAGTACATGTAGGGACAAATAACGTAGAGAGGGAGGGTACAACTGCCATAGTTAGGAAATATAGGCAGTTGGTCAGAACGCTAAAACAGACGCGGGTTGAGCAGGTAATACTGTCAGGGATTTTACCTGTGATGGGCAGGAGGGGTCATAAATATCGAAATTGTCGGGGGATGGCAATTAACATGTTAGTCCAGAGGCTGTGTAGGGAAGAGGAAGTTGGATTTGTGGATTTATGGGAAAGTTTTGTTGGGAGGGGTGATATGTACATGAAGGATGGGCTTCATTTAAGTGGAAAGGGGGCGGCAGTATTCGCGGACAAACTTTCAGCAGCAGTAGATAGCGACTTGGGTACAATGACAAATATTTTTGGAAGTAAACATTCTTTAAACTAGAAGTGCAGGGGGGTTACCTAGAGGTGTCTCAAGCAGAACAAGAGACCACTAGCACAGATAAACCAATATCAAATCATCCGAAAAACATCTCTGAAAAAGGTTATAGATGCGTATGTTTAAATGCAAGGAGCATAGTAAATAAGAAAAACGAATTAAACATTATGGTAGAAGATATTGACCCTCACATAATTGGTATAACTGAATCATGGGCCAACATAGATATAACAGATGCTGAATTAGGACTGACATGATACGTAATGTTTAGGAAAGATCGAATAGGAAGAAGGGGCGGGGGAGTTATTTTATATGTTAAAGAATCTATTCAGGCTTATGAAATGAAACTAGAAAGGGAAGCAGATTGCGATGAAGCTGTTTGGTGCAAAATTGTCTCAGGAAATTCAAAATTAACTGTTGGATTAGTTTACCGAAGTCCAAACATAAACGAAGAGGACAACACAAAAATAAAAAACGTTATAAAGGAAGTTAGTAAAGGGGAATGTATCATAATGGGAGATTTTAACCATGGACACATACAATGGAATTCTCTAGAGAGCACAGGGATTGATGATCAACAATTTCTATGTTTAATCCAGGATAGCTTTCTTACTCAGCACGTACTAGAACCAACCAGGGGAGAAAATGTATTAGATATAGTTTTGTCATCACAAAAAGAATTAGTGGACAATGTAAAAATATTTGAACCATTGGGTAATAGTGACCATAATCAAATACATTTTGACATCAATGTAAAATCAGAAAGTAAAAATAAGAAAACGTACAAGAGAAACTTCCACAAAGGTAACTACAAAGATATGAGAAAATACTTAGCACAGCTAGATTGGAATAACATGCTGATGAATAAGACTGCAATTGAATGTTGGAATATTCTAAAATATGAAATTGAGAGTATCATTGATAAATTTGTTCCCTTCCGAAAACAAGGAAAACGGTGTAGAAAGAAACACGTGTCAAAAGAGGCAATTAGAAAAATAATGCTAAAACAAACTATGTGGAGGGTTTATAGGCGTACCAGAAAGGAAGAAGACTATGCAAAATACAAAGAGGCACTTAATGCAGCTACAACTGAAATCAGACAATCTAAAAGAAGCTATGAGCAAAAACTGGCATGTAACATAAAAACTGACAGCAAGAGTTTTTATGCATATGTCAGGAGTAAACAAAACGTACAAGACAAGGTTGGACCTCTAGAAGACAGTGCTGGAAATATAATATCACAGGGGTTTTTAATGGCGGAAGACCTAAATGGTTACTTCAGTTCAGTGTTTACAAAAGAAGATATTAGTTCATTACCAGTTGCTGATGCTAAATTTCAGGGGACTAAATCTGACTATTTAGGACCGTTAGTTGTAACTCCAGAATTGGTAGCTAGGAAAATAAAGGCAATGAAGGATAACAAATCACCGGGAGTGGATGGGATTCCTCCAAAATTACTAATGGAAACAGTAGATCAAATCAGTATACCACTTGCAAGAGTATTCAACTTGTCATTAAAAGAGGGAGTTGTTCCGTTTGAATGGAAAGAAGCAAACATCATACCATTATTTAAAAAGGGTTCGAGAAATAAGTCAGAGAATTACAGACCAGTGAGTTTAACGTCAGTGATTTGTAAATTATTAGAAAGGTTAATTAAAGACCATATGGTGGACTTCCTCGTTAAGCATAAATTATTAAATTCATCTCAACATGGATTCCTTAAAGCGAGGTCATGCTTAACAAATGTGTTATGTTTTTGGAAGAAATCACTAAGTGGATAGACGAGGGATCGCCAGTAGATATTATCTACTTAGATTTTCAGAAAGCTTTTGACAAAGTGCCACATCAAAGATTGCTACTTAAATTAAAAGCCCATGGTATCGGGGATAGCATAACTGACTGGATAGAACAATGGCTGACTGACAGAAGACAACGAGTTGTAGTAGATGGCGAAGTTTCAAATTGGAAATCGGTTTTGAGTGGGGTACCTCAAGGATCAGTATTAGGACCTATATTATTCTTAATTTATATCAATGACTTGGACGACAGTATAACAAGTAACGTACTGAAATTTGCGGACGACACAAAACTGTTTAGAAAGGTTAATACTGATGGTGATAAACAACATTTACAAAACGATCTAGACAGATTAGTGAAATGGTCTGAGAAATGGCAGATGCTGTTCAATTTTGGGAAATGTAAATGCCTACATACAGGACATGGGAACTTGAATGTAAACTATAAATTGGGAGCTACTGTTCTTGGTACTACTGTAAAAGAAAAGGACTTAGGAGTTACAATAAGCGCTGATATGAAAGTTTCAGAGCAGTGTGGTATTGCAGCTTCAAAGGGTAATCAAATTCTTGGATTGATTAGAAGAAACATAACATACAAGGGAAAAAAGTTAATTATACCTCTTTATAAAGCAATAGTTAGACCTCATTTAGAATACTGTATACAAGCATGGAGACCATATCGTAAGAAGGATATAGATACGCTTGAACGCATACAAAGGAGAGCAACTAAAATGATTCCAGAACTTAGAGACCTTAGTTATGAAGAACGCCTGAAAGAATGTGGTTTAACAACTCTAGAGACAAGGAGGTTAAGAGGAGATCAGATTGAAGTTTTTAAGATATTGAATGGGTATGAAAATATTGATAGAAATATGTTTTTCTCACTCAAGAAGGATAGCAGAACTAGAGGACATGAGGTAAAATTAGTAAAGGATCAATGTAGATTGGACATCAGGAAGCACTCGTTCTCACAGAGGACAGTAAATGAATGGAACAAACTGTCTACAGATTGTGTAACTGCTAGCAGCGTGAATATGTTTAAAAACAAGGTTGACACATATATCAGAAGGGCGGGCTATAAGTAGGTGAACATTGTTGGACTCTCGATAAGCCAATGGCTTCCTTGTCCACTTGCCATCTGGGCCTTTGGCTTGGATGGCAAATCTTGTTAAATCTTGTTAAATCTATGTGCCCGTACATATTCATAACAATTGGTAGGCATACATCGCAAGACCTCTGTAAACGAACTGTTAAGGCGCTCAGGTTTGGCGAATCTCGTAGAGGTCTACAAAGTTAATATCTTATTTTTACATATCTTTTACTTCATCTTACGTTATATATATATATATATATATATATATATATATATATATATATATATATATATATATATATATATATATATATATATATATATATATATATATATATATATATATATATATATATATATATATATATATATATATATATATATATATATATATATATATACACACATATACGTACATACATACTTACATATATACATACATACATACTTACATACATGCATGCATGCATGCATACATGCATACATGCATACATTCATACATACACACGCGCACGCGCACGCGCACACACACACACACACACACACACATATCATAAACTTAAATAATTAAGTTATCTCAGACATTTTTATGCTCAACATTTATTCTGGTAGACATAGCAGCAGCATCGATTAATCCAATTAGTCGTTTTAATCATCATTGGCCACCGTGCGCTATTAGCCGAGTTCACGAAGGCGCCTATGGGTGATGCGGTAGTTGCATCCGCAAGGAATTTATATCACCGGTCAGCGTCCCCGCAAGCGGTATCTGGTGAAGAGCCAATCACCGGCCGGTGTCTGGTGTTGGCGTTCTGTCAACGGCGCATAAAAGAGCGACAGTCACCAGCTCACGAACGCAGTGTGGAGCAACCAAGTAGTCGTCAGCTTGGAGTCGCAGCTTCGTCTCTCGTCTCAAATACAGCTCAAGTGTATTACGGTAAGTGGTTTGAATGTGATCTTTGTTTTCATTGCAAAAGCCAACATTTGTTTTCATGGACACCTGTTTTACCAGTCAAGTTTGTGAGTGTGTACGTTGCCAATCTGGTTGACTTGTTCTTGTCGATATCCGCTTCATTTGACAACTCTGGTGGAGCTATTCAACATTGTCTGACCCGATTGGCTTTAGACCGAATATTGCTTACACAATCTGTAGATAATTGTTTCCATTTGTTTATTGCCCTCTGTGAGAATTAGTACTTTCTGATATCTAATCTACACTGTTCCTTCACTATGGCGACTTCGTGTCCTCAAGTACTTCTTTCTTTCTAAACTGAGAAAAAATATTTCTATCATTATTTTCACACCCATTCAATATCTTAAAAACTTCTGTTTGATCTCCTCTTAACCTCTTTTTCTCCAGGATTGTTGTAATTTTGTACAGTAACTAATAACAGTGTTGGTGACTTATTACAGGACAGCATATCGAAAGCCAATTCCAACAAACCATTAATTATTTAAACGTTCCTTCTTGCGAAGCACTCATAATTCTGCAATACATTTAAACTATCTTCTTTATACCAGGTCGGTGTATCTCCTCCGATATTTATTACTCAATTCTTATTACCCTGGGCACTTTTCTTTTGAACTGCAAAACTCTGTTCGAAACGTTCATATCGGCGATAATTATTATTATTCTGAAATCCTCGTCTTTCACGATTATGCTTAGTGTGGTGGCCGCCACTTTATATTCTGCATACATAGAGTAGCATGGGGCATAACGCAAGTTTTGGGGCATAAAGGCCATCCCCTAACTAGTTTCACCGCGCGAAAATAAGATTTTCGAGATAGCCAAATGAAGCCACATACAGTTCTTCACATTTGGTTAGAATACGGTGGCAGAAAACGAAATTCACGCGATATTTTTGTTTACGCCAAACTTTTGATTCTATAAATTATAAAAATGGTCACCCTAAAAGTCGTTTTGTGGGCAGTAGCCATAAGAATCTGAGACGACGCGTTGAGTGTCTGCAATAGACAAATATGTAATCATTAATGTTGTGGATGCGAGTGATAAAAACCAGTAATATACTATTGTAAATATAATATATACTATTTTAATATCGAACGTATGGGGCAAAAAGGAAACATTAGTGGGGGCAAAACGCACAGGGTGGGACGTACTATTATCTGTCAGATTTGAGACTGAAAGTGAGTAGACGGGTTGATAAGTTCCGCCTGCGTATGACAGTTTGTAATAAACATATACAATATAACGCACTTGTTGAATTTCAGTGAAAAGGAAATAATTAATTAACTATTTCAGTCACGGTTCTTAATAAAATTATAACAACAAATTTTACTATGATGTGCATCAAGGTTTCGCTATACTGAAGTCTACCAATAATACCATCACTTTGGTAATGCGAAATAAGTAAACTAATAATTAAATGAGGCTGATTAATGCATAACGCCCAGGGGCGGGCGTTTTGCCCCACCCCTGGGGCAAAACGCCCATTTTCAGGACCTCTGCTAAAATGGCTATAATTTTTCTATGTGATATTGAACATCGAAAATGTCAACATAATAAACTAGGTGACACATGCAATATATCAGAGATATATCTAAAAGGTTTTCCCATGAGTCGATTTCCCGAAAAAAAGTAGGCGTTTTGCCCCACCCTACTCTATGTCCGCATTCAAAGGGGCAATCATTTACATGTTCAATATTGAATAAGATATACCACTTCAGACCACTTTTTTCTAGAGTTGCCTGTAAATAGTTCCGCGTTATATTTAAACAACGTTTGACTCAAACACACCTTAAGTTTTTCCCACATATTTCTAACAACAAAACATGCATGTCCTTTATTTTATATTATTTTGCACAAAGTTACGTGTTTGTAATGAACGGTGTTTCCCTTTCAGCCTTTGCAAACATGAACGTGTGCATACCGACATTTGGAAGACCGACACGCCCCCTGGTGTGCCTGTTTATCTGTTTATGTATCTGGCAACGATCGCTGGCGTACACGAGGTAAGTTGATTAAATATGGTGCCCTGTCATAAAATTATACCGCATATCTGATTCGCAATAAAGTATACGTAATGTCATATGATTCAACTGAGTTGCAATTAATTAAATAATTAGGCAATTAATACAGCTTTCACTGCTGTGCATTTGCTGTTCGATGACGGCTGCGCCGGACTCGTCTCGCTCGTCTCGTTTCAGACTTCTATCGCAAAACATCGAACCTATCTAGAGTCCAAGACCAGATGCCAGCTCGTTTGTGCAAATGTTTTATACAGTTTTGATGAAACTGTCGGACAAAATATTAACCTAATTTCAATTTGGCCCAAAAAATGGCAAAAGTGTTCATGTGTCACTCACCTCTATGTATTGAAACATACAGTTACTCACACTCTCGAAAGTTACCCGATCTAACTATCAAAGTAAGTTCTTTCGATGATTTTGACAAAAGCACGCACCTACTGCACACAATGCTTCACAGTAGTCATGCACACAACAGATAAACGAACCCGATTCGCGACGATCTAAATTAATTGCGGACGAAACTATAAATCGGATATGATGTTTCGTAATGGCCACATAGGCCTACTCTGCATAGTTCGCAGCAACAGATGCGTTTCCCCGAATGGAACCGGTTCACTGTTTTCTGTTAATTGCCTGCAACTGGTTACCGGGTAAAAATTATTTATCATTGATTTCCTTGGTAATGTAACAGAGGCCGATCCACATCCAAGTGCTTATGTATTTGACGCATCTTTTCCGATTTCCCATATTCCCAGGAGACGGACCGCGGTGAGATAGGCTGTTACTAGGCTCGTTCGCTGACCAGGCAATGGTGTAGTAACTTTACCCCACAAAAATGTGTTCCCGTATAAATTAAATTAATATTACTGCCTATAGTGCACAGAACATTGATTAAAATATAACCGAATACCACTCTGCCTCAAGTCGAGAAACAACATGGCTGACTCAACAACGTTTGTTTACGTAGTCACGGATATGACGTAATCGATTAGCGGTGCATGACGGGATTGCTGGGATTTCCTTGTCTTCTTGTCGAGCGGCAATCCGTAGCCATAACAAGTGTACCACACGCAGTTGGAACGGGCCACTACTGCAACAAGCGCTTTTTGAATAATTTGGTCACGAAAAATACAGCAACAATAATAGAGATCCCTTGTGGATTTGCAATACTCGACTAACGAACCATCGAAATAGCTGTACATGTTTCCAGAATGAAAACACACTCATTTGTATCCTGTGGTCGTAGCGCACGCAGGAAGTCGCATATTACCTGTATTATGCATCAGGCCGAGTCACCACACGGTGTCCTGTTAACCCGTCGTTCCCAGCATCAGTCCCCACTTAAGAGTGCCTCGGCTAAATGGCCCCTTGCCGCGCGGTGGTCTGGTAAACCAGTGGGTCTAATAGGCTTCACTCTACTCCTTTTGTTGTCGTGCGTGCGGCTAGAGTTCAGCGCATGTCGGCCGCGGGCGTGGAGTCTGTTACGGCGACGACTGAAAAGAACGTACATTAGTAACGACATCCTTCTGCAACAAATCCATTAGCTTACAGGACTTTTACAAATGCCTAAGAAAAAATCTAACCCCACGTTAGATACGCCGCCCACGAACAGCTTGTGGCGTACTAAACCGTCACAGATTGTGGCGTGGGACTGTATGAAGTTTCCGGTTGTTCCGTAATTATGCTATGGCTTAAGGGAGGGTGAATTAATGGTAAGCATTGTGTAAAGGATATGATGGCGTTCTCAGATCCTACTAACTACAATTGAAAATACACAGAAGATGTATGGGTTTTCGGGTTAGCCCGATATCAGGCGGTCGTTCATGTTTCAGATATTTGATTCTTACTGACCGCAGCAGGGTGTAACCGATGCAATATGTAACTGATTACAGTTTGCATTAACGTAATCTCTGACAACGGACTCTAATCACAACATAATATTCTGATCTCCTAATTTCAATAACATAACGTTTTGCTTCGCTGACTTTTTAATCTCGATCGTCTTATTTTTTCACACATCGATGATGCTGCTTTATTTTTTAGTGGCTTTGGCGGTGATCGAGCGTCTTCAACTGGGTCCGAGGCGGTGCAACTGGCTCCCCCGTCCGATGTGGCGGACAAGCTGTTGGCGACCAGTGACCCGGAAGTAGTGAAAATGTGGCTCCTCGGGATATCCCGAGCACCCGATAAGCGGGGTGAGACTTTGACGTCTAACAAACGTCGGGGTGACAAAGTCAACTGGCAAACGTATCGCAACAAGTATCCATTCAACTCGTACTTCGGCAGGAGGGATCTCGACCTGATTGGCAGTGGTCTACTACTCAGGAAACGCGCCG
>BSQZ01000024.1:2427500-2452500 GCA_033239005.1 Lamellibrachia satsuma
ACGTCGCGCCCTTAAGCTATTTCGTCGGCATGGAGCGTTCTTCTGTATATCAACCCTAGCCCGCGGGGGAGGTAAAACATTGACTCCCTGTTGTCACTCAACGTCCGCGCCGTCTCCCGTGCAATATGCTGGCCTCCGATTGTCCACTGCCCCTTGTCGACCCAGGCGGTTCACCTTCGTCCTGGCTAGTTCATTCCGTCGTTTTCACAGCCCCACTCTCTGAACAATATAGGGCCACGCTTCAGACTAGCGATTTGATTTGACTAATTTTATCTTTATAGCCCGATGTCTGATGACTTCAAGATAAATTAACTGTGACACCTCTGGCGATAGCCAATCGAGCCCGTACACAAGGTGTGATGTTGCTGTGATGGTTTGACTAGTGAGGCAAGATATTTGAAATAGCCGAACTGATTTGCTTACAACCGATGTTGATGGGTTGAGCATCATTTAAAACCACGGCATGCGGAATGGAGCATACAATATGACAGCTCTTTTTTGCCGATTTTTTTGTGATTTAAATAAAGTGCCCGGTAATTGCGAGGACATAGATTTCAATATATGCCCTAATTGACCAAGTGTTTCTCTGACAAAGCATGCAACAACCACTAGGAATATGTCCAATAGCAAATAGAGCTAACATATCTAAACTTAACGTCAAATAACGAAAATTGTCAGTTTTCCTATTGGTGTGAATATTGGACGTGATACCATCTAACTATAATCTAACTATAATCCAATTACAATCGAGCTAGTGTACGTTTGTTCACGTTTTCCTCCTAGTTGGCTTGCACCTTGAAAAGTAACGCCTTTTTCGAAATAGCCCGTATATTAAGGGTTCTTGGTGGTTTTTATGGTAAATCAACAAATGTTCACGACGTAAAACGTTAACTTCCAACGATCTTCTGTTGGTACTTCTGTTTGCATAGGAGACAATCAGGGTGTCGGGTGAAGGTGTCGGCCTCCTCGAGTCGACCTTCAATGTAACTGGGTACTTCTGTTAGCATAGAAGGCAATCAGGGTGTCGGGTGAGGGTGTCGGCCTCCTCAAGTCGACCTTCAAGGTAACTGGGTACTTCCGTTAGCATAGAAGGCAATCAGGGTGTCGGGTGAGGGTGTCGGCCTCCTTGAGTCGACCTTCGATGTAATTGGGTGTGTAAAATAAGGGTTTCTTGTAGTTTTGATTAGAAATAGATAACACTTGTAAACGTGGGTAAGGCGGAGAAGAAAGGCGTATTATAAACCACCAGCCACGTAGCCGCTTACGCAATTGAGAACGACGAGTACATATACCCTACGTCACATTAACCACTGTTCGCCTATTTGTAGTGTGAAATAAGTGATATGTTGAATATGTCGGGAATATAGCACTGGTAACCATGGGCAGGCGACGACATGGACGCGGACGTTTCTATTTCAGTCAACTACGGCGGGTACTACTGCCGTCGTCCTGGGTTAACCGCATATATTTCCACAAAATAACTGCCTGTGGGTTAATTATTGTTTTCGTGATCCCCAAATTCCATTTAGCATTACACATACAATATAAATTCCATAATCATTATATAAGAAGCACTCCCATTCATTACTTTACTGTAATATCCACTTCTGGTCGTTACTGTAGGTGTCATTTCCACTACCGTTTATTCCTGCGCAGGTAATATCCAGTTCCGGTCGTTATTACGCGTGTCATTTCTTCACCCGGTTTTCAGCTATTTCGCCATCGCATCTTTCTTTTCCGGTGAGCATATATTCATTAAACAGAGGGAAACGCTGTGACATCAAGCCATATGGTGACGTAATAGTAGTATTATGACATCGAACCATATGGTGACGTAATAGTAGTATTATGACATCGAGCCATATGGTGATGTAACAGTAGTACTATGACATCAAGCCATATGGTGACGTAATAGTAGTACTATGACATCAAGCCATATGGTGACGTAATAGTGGTACTATGACATCAAGCCATATGGTGACGTAATAGTAGTACTATGACATCAAGCCATATGGTGACGTAATAGTAGTACTATGACATCAAGCCATATGATGACGTAATAGTAGTACTATGACATCAAGCCATAAGATGACGTAATAGTAGTACTATGACATCAAGCCATATGGTGACGTAACAGTAGTACAGTTTGGAGATGTGGAAGTTTGAAAGGAAAAGTGCAAGCGAGTATGAAGGACAAGAGCTACGATGTTTTGACAGGCAACTCGGCGCCCGCGTGACGTCGTAACAGGTTTGCTACTTGTACTTAACAGCATTAAAGGAAACCTACCAGGGAAAACCGAAGAGGTAGACAAATAATGGGTTGGATTAACAACGAGGTAGACAAACAATGGGTTGGATTAACAACGAGGTAGACGAACAATGGGTTGGATTAACAACGAGGTAGACAAACAATGGGTTGGATTAACAACGAGGTAGACAAACAATGGGTTGGGTCAACAACGAGGTAGACAAACAATGGGTTGGATCAACAACGAGGTACACAAACAATGGGTTGTATTAACAACGAGGTAGACAAACAATGGGTTGGATTAACAACGAGGTAGACAAACAATGGGTTGGATTAACAAAGACAAACATTGAACAGATGGTGGACAGGAAGTGGCTAGAGATTGCAAGGATATGCCAACGGACTGAGAGTATGACATGACATGCCATGAGACTATGCCACAGCCCATGACATGCCATGGCATGGGCATGGCTACACATCATTATCATCCTTGACTTGTCTACATTTTCTTCGCGTTTTACACAAGTATTTTTCTTAATTACACTGAGTATTCACGCAATGGCAGAAACTCTTCAATTACAACACAATCGGGGAATAAAATATGTCGACCTCTGGCAGTGCAAGCAGCCACGCTGTCAGGTTTATACTGGAAAGTTTTGATGTTGGGGCCATTTTTGTTATACAATATGCCATTTTAAAAGAAACATTTGCGCAAGATGTTTATATTGAAACTCACTAACAGTTATTTAACGATTGAGTGCAAACACATTTTTTATTAGTGAAATAGTTACTATTATCGAAAGACCAAAACATGTTTTGAGAAAAGACGCCAACACACAAAATTGCTACGCTTAGTCGAATGACCTCACAACAAGACGCCACGACCCAATATTGCTAACACTTTCGGAAGCATGTCATAAAGTAACACATTTGATGTCTACATATCACGGTGATTATCACTTTATTAACATGATTTAGATTGACATATTTTGATGTGTCTTGAAGACAATTGTATTGAATAGTAGGCTGCAAACTCTCGACTCTTGCCACCATCTGTTCAATGTTTGTCGTTGCTAATACAACCCATTTTTTCTACCACTTAGGTGTTTCCTGGTAGTTTTCATTTAATACTGCTAAGTAGCAAATCTGTTACGACGCGGGCGCCTAGTTACCTGTCAAAACATCGTAGCTCTTGTCCTTCATACTCGCTTGCACGTTTCCTTTCAACGTGCCTGTTTCCAAAGTGTGCTATTATGTTACCATATGACTTGACGTCATAGCGTTTCCGTATGCTTAATGAGTCTATGCTCCTCGGAAAAGAAAGATGTGAGAGTGAAATAGCTGATCTGCGCCATCTTGCTGAACTTGTTTGAAGCCCTCCAAGCGCCGTTGCTACCACGTCACAGCCGATGCCACGCAATCACTGATTGTCCCAATGGGGGCTTTCACGGTGACGTGACGCGCCTAATCACGTGATCGTCTGGCGGCACTGACTGGCAAAACGACCAGATGCCTCCATTGTTTCAGTGTATTTTGCTGGTTGCGTTTCTCTTATATTTTGCATTTTATGCGTTTTGACACACATCTTCGAGATCATGGTTGTGTCCTGTGTTGTTGTGGGATGTACTAGTAGCTGTTTGGACGGCTCATTGTCGTTTCATCACATCCCAAAAGAGCAAAAACGATCAGATGTAAACATTACTAAACGACCGTGTTTGTGGACAACATTTCAACTTTGAACCGTTATTAATGGTTAATATTACAAGTGAATATATTCCATTCATGACTGTTGGCAGCTGCTATATATAATAAATGCAGAATGAACGCCGAAAAAGGAAATGTTTGTAATCTCTGAACCCTGTAACAGTAGCCGGCCTGCAAATCCGGCCTAGCCCTGCCCTAGGCCCACGCCCGCGACCCTGGCTCTGCCTAGCCTTGCCCTAGGCCCACGCCGGCGACCCTGGCTCTGCCTAGCCTTGCCCTAGGCCCACGCCGGCGACACTGGCTCTGCCTAGCCTTGCCCTAGGCCCACGCCCGCGACACTGGCTCTGCCTAGCCTTGCCCTAGGCCCACGCCCGCGACACTGGCTCTGCCTAGCCTTGCCCTAGGCCCACGCCCGCGACACTGGCTCTGCCTAGCCTTGCCCTAGGCCCACGCCCGCGACACTGGTTCTGCCTAGCCTTGCCCTAGGCCCACGCCCGCGACACTGGTTCTGCCTAGCCTTGCCCTAGGCCCACGCCCGGGACACTGGCTCTGCCTAGCCTTGCCCTAGGCCCACGCCGGCGACCCTGGCTCTGCCTAGCCTTGCCCTAGGCCCACGCCGGCGACACTGGCTCTGTCGCTGCCATTGACCCCATTCATGGGTAATATATGAGCGTTGTTTTCTGGCTAACAAAATCGTTAAACCGTTTATTGTTATGAAACAAAGTGTAATATTTATCATACAACTGTGCTAGTGAGTGATTTATATGCGTTCACAGACTCGGCTGAACATTTCTGGCTTGTTGATCGCGTAATGCCGAACGTTTAATCGGGTCAGAGGCTGGGTCGTTCTACCAGCCGTTTTGAACAAAATACAGATTTGGTAACTTACTAAAGCCATCACCGTGCTCTAGTTTCTTATTGTAACATCGCCTCGCACTGGGATCTAAAACATTGGCGTATTTAGCCCAGTAGTCATTCATGTTTGCTCGAACACAGCAAGGCATTTTTTTTTAGAGAAAACTCGGCTGGTTTGCGGCTTTTGCCAGCCAGCGTACTGCGCATGTGCGAATATGACGTCACGTGTTGATATACATGAAAGCCCCTATATCAGCAGAGCGTATTACATCACAAGGTTATCCGATTTCACAGAACTGAGCATGCGCTTATCAGGCTAACATGTCAGCGCTCAGTTAATCGGAGAAATGACCGCTAAAGTTGACACATACTGACAAGCAAGTTATCTGGAAAACACACTGGACGTTTCTTCTAAACAATCATTCACACTTTGTGTTGGACGTTCACATAATCTTGACAAAACGCTACGATCTATCGCCACCAAAAATAAGAATAATGTGTTAGTCGTGTAACAATAACAACATGAATTTACGTTACCGACCTTACGAATGTTCTTTTTAATGATATGTACGCCTATCAGCAATATTATGTGCTACTGCCATAGATAGAAATAAGATATAAAAAAATTGTATTTAAAAAAGAACTAAACATGCAATTTGAAATTACTTACTCGTAGGAAAGATAAAAGGATACCGCACAATATCAGACGTCGACAACCTACATATCCATAAACTCCACAAATTAGATATCGGCGCTGGCCAATTTAATAACTGCGTCTGCGCTCCACGTTTGTCATAGTGTGCGTGTGCGTGCGTGTGCGTACGTGTGCGTATTGGTGCGTGCGTGCGTACGTGCGTGCGTGCGTGCGTGCGTGCGTGCGTGCGTGTGTCTGTGTGCATACGTGTTTGCGTGTGATACGTATTAAGTTTTTTCGCACCATGTCATACCCTTAGAGTACAGTATTAGTGGCGTGATGACATTTTCGTTCCCATTAAATACGTCAGACTTCAACATAATGTTATCAGTGTAATTTCCAGTACTGTCGTCCATCTGACAATTTCACTTGCACTACTTTTCAGTACAGCTGTATTGTAAATTCGGTCTTTATTGCACCCAGCCATTACGCCACGATGCATTGGACAAGAGAGGGGATATTATTTATGTGTAATGAACGTACGGTAGTTATTATCACACGAAAGTGAGCCAACACATTACTCGAGCAAAATGGCATACGGAGTGAAAATTACCCATGCGACAAAGATTGAAGATCATAGATGTGACCTCGTCCTTACCAGGACGCTGTTGCACTCCCGTAGGGCGTCCGTGCGTGGGTTGGCCCTAGCGTGTATGCGGCCTACGCACGTGCGCATACAGGAAGTGCCCTCCCTCAACTGTACCTACGGCTCTTCGGAGCCAGGCGTCGAATGTCCACTTGTCACTTGCATTATCTGCGCTGCCAGCCGGCGGATATTCGTCGCGAGGGATGGTGGTTTATGGCGTCGAACTAATATTCTTGTTATAATTACGTCAATTTCGTTGGTCAACAACAACTATATAAAACATATCCTGTGGTGTGGTCGTGTACCGCGTATGCGGAAGTCAAACATAATCAATTAACGAAGCAGCGCATGTGCGAGTTGCGTAATCGCCAGGTGGCAGCATGCGCAAGGATTGGTCATAAGGGGTTTCCTTTATGCAAAACCAATCCTTGTAAAGTAGTTCGGTGTCGTGTAAAATACTCTCCTCCGTAAAGTAAGGAAGTCTTTATTATGTAATCGTTATATGTCACATACTCTATTACCACAATATATATTCTATTACCACAATATATTTAAATATTTGTAATTGACAACTAATACTTTATTGTCTAGTTATTTTTATTAACTATTTATTTATTTAATTACCAATGGTACTTTATAGGTTATACTTTTATGTGTGGCTTAGTTTGTCTAGTTGAGTTTTGTTTAGCCAAGTTTTAGAAACATTTAACGTTTTATTATTACCTATATTTATTATTACTTATATTTTAGCATTTTAGTTTAATTTTGTAAACATAACTGAACGGAGTTTTACTTTGGATTTTAGTGTACAAGTAAAGTTATTATTACTATTTATTTTACGCACGCGCCCAAACAGATTTCCGCTATAATTCCTTAAGGCCGGTTTACACGAGCGATGTGTGCCCCAATTGGCCACATGACAACGCGCTACTGAACCACGTATGCGTTAAGACGAACAACATGTCTAGACATTGCGACATAAATTTTTAATCGCACCATTTAGGCTTTGATTAATGTACACGACGGGTTCACCTGCTGTTGTTGGTCGCTTATTGGCCACTCCTTCGAAATGGCCGCCAACAGTCAGCCAAATTGGAACCAGCCCCAATTCGACCGACACCATCGTAGCCACGAATTGGTCGCGCTAATCGATATTGCGAGGGTGTTTACACAACCGATTCTTGCACCGCAGTATCACTCGACACCGTGTCGGCCAACCAGCTGGACAAATAATCGCTCGTATAAACCGGCCTTCAGATGATTCACGCACATTATATTCCATCAACGTTGAATGTCGTGTTCGGTTTTTAAATAGGTGGGAAACGTCGTGCATTTAATAGATGATTGTGGACATTCGGGTAAACAAATCGTCAAACGTGTTTCCGCGGCAGCCTTGTAGTTAGACCGATGTAGAAAAAGTTTGCGGACTTGGTACAGAGTCCTCAAGCGGTTCAACAAATGTTATAATTAGTTAATAACAATAAAAACGCACGCACGCACCCAATCAAGCACGCAAGAACGCACGCACGCACGCACGCACGCACGCACGCACACACACACACACACACACACACACAAACTGGCCAGTCTGCTTGTAGGCATACGTGTAACAGTATGGCTTATTTCGCCCAAGAACCAACATATGTGCTGTGCGTAGATTTAAGACTAGCCGTAGCCGCGACTTCGAGCAGAACAAGGCATAGGATGACATTAATTATATATGAGCAAGAATCCACCTGGGTGGCAACAGGTAATCAGGTAAGATCGCCGCTGGCGATTCGATCGATGAGATCGTTCAACGGTAGATCGTCGAGGCCGCAAAGTTCGCCCTTCACTCGCGCGATCTCGTCTTCATTGAGCCCCTCGTCCCGCAGGTCGATGGCACCGGTGAGCAGCGTGGTCGCCGAGTCACGCAAGACGTCGTCGTCAAGGTGATACTTCTCTCGCCACGTCTGCATCTCTCGGAACAGTTCCAGATCGTCTCGTTCGAGTCTCGCCAAGAACTCGTCGTCACTCAGATCGTTGTCGTTCCGATACGTGTCTAAACTGTACACAGACTCGGTATCCAATGACGCAACGTCCAATTTCAACGCTTCCGGCGGCGTCCCGTCATCTACGGCGTTAGCGGAATTCGCCGTTTCCGGTCCTGAAAGACCAGACTCGGCTGTATTCGGCGGCGAACTTTCTTCGTCGCTCGTTGCGTGTTCGATAGTTTCTGAGTCGGCGCTCTCCGTTTTGTGTCCCGCCATGTCGGGAAGACCATCCACGTCCTCTTCCTGTCTTCCCACCTCTGGGTCCTGTTGAAGATGTTCCGGCGACCCACGTGCACCGGCATCATCGTTCCGTTCGGTGTCGCCGCCCGGGTTGTCATTAGCGACAGCGTGGCCATCGTCTTTTGGTTTATGCTCATTGGGCGTGGCGCCGCGAACAGTCGCCGGGTCGATCTCTCTCCGACCGCCGCTACCGTTACGCGAGTCGCTCGCTTCAGCGCTGTCGGCGGCTACGTCCGCCATGAGTTCTTTCCGAGAAATGGAGCATCGCCCTGAAACTATCGAGACAAAATATTCACGCGCAGGAGAGACATCCAATTTCGCCTAATTAATCGATTTGAACTCTACGTCTGTAGGGGAAAGATCAAGTTAGATATACTTCCTCTAGGGGAAAGATCAAGTAAGATATAATTCCTCTGGATACAATCACAGTGCCAATAGATCAACAATCTAAACAATAGTGTGATAACATCTCATCAATTGATAGAAATGTTATTTTTGTTGTATATAATGGTACGTTCTTATATAACGCGGTATCCAGCCCGTATGACTGTTCAAAGCACTTTACACTTCACCCCTTGGCAGACCTGTTCAGTCTATCACCAACTCGACTTCTCTCGGAAGCTTCAGCCACGCTGTAATTACCGCGAAGTGGGTCGATATTTCTCTAAATGCAGCAACGTTGTCACCTTCGCGTGGCACACGGAGAGATGCTGTTTCCGTTAGGAATTATAGGTGGTAAGTGCCCAGACGCCTTCACGAGCCAATCGTATCTCATCGAGAAACATCCTTATTATGGATTCTGGTTACCTCAACCTCTGGTGGATTCCACAGAAGACAGTTGTATTATAAACGTGGCCGCCCAGGCAACCAAGTATAAACTTGCCCGATTTGCCCAAAAGTGTAGATTCGTTCGGAGTGATTTATCTTACTCGTCGACATTTGATTTTTCATTGTACACAAAAAACAAACAAGTTATGATTGGCTACACTGACAAAAAATTGCACGATGAATGTATATATTTTCATAAACACATTATTTTCCCAAGTAGTTGTGAAATAGATTATATCTTTTTAGCATTTACTGCCAACAAACTAATTTACAAAATATCCTTGTGCACCCTTTGAATGTTTTATCTTGGAAAAGAATATGTTGGCGCCATGGCATCAGCGATGATTGCTCCAATAACATTTATTTGCTCAGCTAATTCAGAAAGCCAGTATTCGGGTCAGACATGCATTGAATTGTCCATTTGGAGGGGCCGTAAGTGTGTCACGACACATCGCGAGGTTTCGAGTGAGTTCAATAAACGGCATGGCGACCTCCTATTACCGCCCACTTAGTTGCTCGCATAACGTTTTGTACTACACGTTTACCTGTTTATTGTAGAATTATTAATTGTACTTTATAACTTCAGTTTTATATCAATTGCACGTCAGACAAAATTTAGATGTGAAGACAAAGCCAGGCGACAGATGTTGGCGGACACGTGAAACATCTTAAAATGAAATTATGGTTCTGTGAGGGAACAGGAGTAAGATGTTACCATGGGAATAACGTCGTATCGACTTTCAATACCTAAGAATATGAATAACATTACGCGCCCTACGCCACTTGCACAAAGGAAGCCGTGAACGAAAATGCAGAATCGCCCGCTTCATATGCAAAACCAATGTCTCCGGACTTGATCCATGCACGACATAAAACCACGTCCGCGGCAGATCCCATTAAATGGCGGCTGGCAGATGATGAAGTTGATTGGTAGATGATTGGTTGATTAGTGACTAATTTGTGGTTGATTGGAGTTGGTTCGACTTCTTGACTACAGAGTGTTTTTTGTGGACTAATCTCATGTCCACTCGCTACGAACAGCTGGTCACATTTTAAGTAGCAGTAGTTAAGAACATCATCTGGCGTACCGTCTACTTGTCATCTGGCGTACCGTCTACTTGTCATCTGGCTTACCGTCTACTGTCATCTGGCTTACCGTCTACTTGTCATCTGGCGTACCGGCTATACTTGTCATCTGGCTTACCGTCTACTTGTCATCTGGCATACCGTCTACTTGTCATCTGGCGTACCGTCTACTTGTCATCTGGCGTACCCTCTACTTGTCATCTGGCGTACCGTCTACTTGTCATCTGGCGTACCGTCTACTTGTCATATGGCCTACCGTCTACTTGTCATCTGGCGTACCGTCTACTTGTCATCTGGCGTACCGTCTACTTGTCATCTGGCGTACCCTCTACTTGTCATCTGGCGTACCGTCTACTTGTCATCTGGCGTACCGTCTACTTGTCATCTGGCGTACCGTCTACTTGTCATCTGGCGTACCCTCTACTTGTCATCTGGCGTACCGTCTACTTGTCATCTGGCGTACCGTATACTTGTCATCTGGCGTACCGTCTATTTGTCATCTGGCGTACCCGCTACTTGTCATCTGGCGTACCGTCTACTTGTCATCTGGCGTACCGTCTACTTGTCTTCTGGCGTACCGTCTACTTGTCATCTGGCGTACCCTCTACTTGTCATCTGGCGTACCGTCTACTTGTCATCTGGCGTACCGTCTACTTGTCATATGGCCTACCGTCTACTTGTCATCTGGCGTACCGTCTACTTGTCATCTGGCGCACCGTCTACTTGTCATCTGGCGTACCGTCTACTTGTCATCTGGCGTACCGTCTACTTGTCATATGGCCTACCGTCTACTTGTCATCTGGCGTACCGTCTACTTGTCATCTGGCGTACCGTCTACTTCTGTCGACTGCCCTAGCAACTGGTTAAATAATACCATTGTCGAATATAAGTCTGTTTGAGTCAATAAACTATACCTTATAAATTTAAACCGTTACAAAATAGAAAGGAATTTGTGCTTTTTGTTGCTTGACGGAGCGCTCGGCGAAAGAGAGAGAGAGAGAAAGGGGGAGGGGTAGGAAGGTAGGGAGGGAGGGAGGTATGGAGGGTGGGAGGGAGGGAGGGAGGGAGTGGGAGGATGGGAGGGAAGGATGGACGGAGGGAGGTAGGGAGGGAGGGAGGAGGGAGGGAGGGGAGGGGGAGGGTGGGAGGGAGGGAGGGAGGGAGGGAGGGAGGGTGGGAGGGAGGGAGGGATGGAGGAAGGAGGGAGGGAGGGAGGGAGGGAGGGAGGGAGGGATGGAGGGAGGGAGGGAGGGAGGGAGGGAGGGAGGGAGGGAGGGAGGGAGGGAGGGAGGGAGGGAGGGAGGGAGGGAGGGAGGGAGGGAGGGAGGGAGAGTAGTCCGTAACAGTGAGACTACCAGTGTTTCATTATACTGAACGTCACACTGTGCACGACAACGTATATTACCACAGACAGCGCGTTATCGCTATCAGTTACCCATACATGGATATACTACCTGAACTGTAATGGTAACACCTTCACATGGCCAAGTGTACCCATTGAATTGCTGTTTCTATTATACCATGACTACTCTTACTATGCCCTCATGGCTAGCTGGGTGGGGAGGTAACACCTTACCCCGGTTCCCTATTAATATCATGATTTGATTCCCAATTTTATTTGAGTCACAGTAAGATGTTATCATGGATTTTGACAGTTTTACCACTTCAAAGCCTACCCCGTTAGTGTGGTCACTGTGGTCACTGTGATCACTGTGGTCACTGTGGTCACTGTGGTCACTGTGATCACTGTTGTCACTGTGGTCACTGTGGTTACTGTGGTCACTGTGACAATTGTGGTCACTGTGGTTACTGTGATCACTGTGGTCACCGTGGTCACTGTGGTCACTGTCATAGAACTGTGTCCACCATTGACACCCCCACTGCTTTATCTTTAGATGTGCCAGTTGGGCAAGTGTTATTTTTTGTCTTATGTTAATTTATTTCCGCACTGTTTCATTCCAGTAGCAAAGTACAACATATTCGTATTCCCTGACTATGCTTGACAGTTGTACATGTCCCATACAAATGATTGTTTCCGACAGCTCTTGATAATGGGTACGACATTGCTGCGTCGAGTGTCTTCAATTATGCATGTGCATTCGCAATGTGGAAACATGCACATCGTACGCATGACCTTTTTGGAACACGGAAGCTTTGTTTGAAAGATACTTAATAACATAGATATTCACTCAGGGTGCTTTAATATTATAAATATTTATAAATATTAAATATCATGCAAGTCACAGACAATGATGTTGGCAGGTGGTAAATAAATGCTGTCAGTTATTAGATAATAAACATGTAATAAGTAAGCGTTTAAGTTCATATGGCTGGAACACATCTTGCTAGGAAGTATCCCATGCCCGTTCTCGTGGGAAGTATCCCATGCCCGTCCTCAGGGTAGCTTCGTTTTAACTGTAACATTTTTAGAAATCATCACAGAAATCCCCGGCTGATTGCATAGCCCGAACCCCCTTTTCTAAACCCCAAGGACGGGTCTGTATTCATACTTGACGTTCTGGAAATATTCTTGATGTTATTCTGTACGTCGACCCGTTTGCTTAGACGTGTACGCCTTTGGAAAATACTTTACAAATGCACGTTTCTGCTATTTCCTTAGAAGTGATATAGAAACTGATTATCCAATAGATTAAAATACGCTAGCAGACACGTTATGCAAGATTTTAAAGTAAATTGTTATCCATTCGCAAATACAGTTTATAACACCCTTCAATGTAATATCAACAATACTAATGTCGATAACGAGATTATCACTTTACTAGCACAACTGGAACGATAATTATAATAATATTACAAAACAAAACTTTACAAAGAAGGTGACTACAACACGGGCAAGTGATTTTATTATTATTACCATCAATACTACGTCCTTTGTTTATCGCCATGTTTGAAAAGTACTGCCACCATTTACAGACGGTGGTATTGACCGAGATATTGACTGTGGTCGTTGTGTCTAATTAAGAACAACGATTGTGGCCACTGTGTATGTGTAGTCTGGCATGTGATAACAACTTGTGCAATGAATTATTGTTACCGTTGTACACACATTATATACAATTCTCTCTAATCTGTACCGTTAGGCAGCACACTGGCGTTACGCACTTTGCTTGCATGTAGTAAGCACTGTCCCAATGCTGAGGTTATGTCCTAGTGCTGAGGTTATGTCCTAGTGCTGAGGTTATGTCCTCCCGTAACTGTGTCTATCCGGGGTCTTGTTCACTGGGATTATCTTTGCTCTGTTAGTAGCTTTGTTTATTACACACAATGGCTATAAGATATCGGTTATTCAACACTGTAAAACTGTACAATTGTAGTAAATATGCCAACTCGTTTATATTACTATCTACTTCTGGAAATTTACAATTTACAGGTTCGCATGCCTTCGAACACTGACGGAACGCGGAACTATAAAAAATAGCCGACTGTCTTGACACGTTATTTTGTTATCGCGCGCAAGAAGTTGATTAGAAATGAGGTCTCATATGATCATATATCATATGCTCAACATACAGTGGACTGTCGCTATAAAGAACATGTCGGGACTTGGTCAAACTCTTCCATATATCCAATGTTCCTTACGTCCATGTGTAGTACTACATAAAACATGTGCAGGCCAGAACGGGGATTTCAAAGATGTCACTTTTGCGCGGATGTTCTTAAGAATCTAGATCGGAGGAGATCGGGGATGACGTGTGCGTGATCCGTCGGTGTGTGGACACGTCCCAACGCTCTCTATTCCACTCCCATCTATGGGATTCAGCCTACAGTCACGTTTCCCACTGGTGGCCATGTTAACGTTTTGCACGATTATAAGAAAACGGGACCATCAAAAATTCTTAAACTTCTTACCTGCCTTTGTCATCATCTCACTGACAGGCTGATCGAGTTTAGTCTCATACTTCTGACTCTTTTAAAATGCCTGAACGTGCCATACCCGTCAATGTTTACCAATGCCTGCATGAATTACTACGCACACGTGCCTTGTGACGAAAAAATTGTCAAAAATCCTTCCGCCTATTGAAATCATCTGAAAATCCACAGTTACACTGTCAACATGTTCTACCAGCAAACATGGCAATGTGTCTGCTCAAATGCAATTATGTCAGATGATATTATTTTTTTTAAATTACACATATTCAAAATTACTGTGCCCTACATTCGTAACACACCAGGAAGTGTAAATGAGTCATGATCCCTATGGGCAAACAGCGCTGGCCAGATCATGCTCATTAACCTTTGTAGGCAAATGATCTTAGGGGGCAAACCCTAACAGAAAATTCGGAGTGAAGCCCCGAAGGCGGTCTGATGTCGGCCTTGCCATCCTCCCAGCCGAGCTGGTGCCAAATGTAAGGCCTACAGGTCTGCATTGCTTTGAACTTCACCAGTGAGGCAGAGATAGGGATCCTGACGACTGCCAGGATCTCAACACATTTCAACAAGGCTTCCGTCCTAGAGAGGACACTTCAGTGGCGGAACCCACTGCCTTGGATGTCCGACTTATAGCACAAGGAGTCCGTACAGCCAGAGGCCACTGGCTGATCTCGGCGTTTTAGCCGTCTTGACGACTGCCGACTGGACGTCACGAGGACACATTCCCCCGGCACAGTCCAGACACTTTGGCGTGAGCCACGCGGCTGTAGCATAGGTCATTTGCCTGCGACTCGACCAGCTGCTACCACGACGGGCGGGCACTAATCATTCACGACGCTACGAGTGAGAGAAATCGCACACCGGAACGGCACGAACCGTCCAGAGCACACATCAGCTCACCTTGTCTGTGGTCAAGAACTTGTTAGCTGTCCCACTGTCTCTCCGCAGATGGCTCGGGCGACACCACACTTGACCACTGACGTCCAGTTTCAATGGTCATTGGCGTGTGCGTTCCTCGGGACCCGCATATTAGCGTTGCCCCCGTAAGCGACGATTATCGCAACGGATGATCGATTCGCTAGCTCGACAACACACACAAGTCCTCGTGTTGCCTCTCGGAGGCTGTCGACGACCGTAAACTGAATAAATATATGCACTGTACATACATAGTAATATTCGTAACGGTCATCGCGTAATGTCCACAGACGCTGACATTCGAGCTTCGCGATGTTTAAAGCAGCAACGGACTTTGCCCACCTGGTGAAACGTACGATACATAGCTACCCGTGGTGAAACGTACGATACACAGCTACCCGTGGTGAAACGTACGGTACATAGCTACCCGTGGTGAAACGTACGGTCCATAGCTACCCGTGGTGAAACGTACGGTACATAGCTACCCGTGGTGAAACGTACGATACATAGCTACCCGTGGTGAAACGTACGATACGTAGCTACCCGCGGTGAAACGTACGATACATAGCTACCCGTGGTGAAACGTACGGTACATAGTTACCCGCACCAAACGAACAACTATATCAAAACACATTATCCATAATTTGGTATGACGCACAAAAGGGATTTCAGTTTTCAGATCTACCGATTTATTATGAAACGGAACAGTAAAAAAAGAAAATTTGAAAGCACAAATTGATCCAAATAAATTAATTTACTAAAATAAATAAATACAATATACAGCTCTTTGTGGAATCCGTGTCAGTGTTGTCGCTGTTCCCTGGTTTCTGTGATAACATAAATAATGATAGTTAAAATGTTGTCACTGAATCTAAGAAAGACCTGGACAAACTATTCGGATTCTCTGTTTCGTAATATACGCTGCGCTTAAGAAACATAAAACCGGCCAGTTCGGCAGGTAGAGAGCCTCAGTGTAATGCGGCTATTACGGAGCGTTGAGCTTGTGTGCATTGATGCGTCCAGGGCCGACTTGAATCCAACGCACACACACCTGATCTATATTTCATGAGAACAATTCGCCAACTCGATCTGCGTACGAACGACGGAAGTGCGACTATGTTGTTGCTAATCACCCGTAGTAACCGCGGATGGTGTGAATAGCTACCGTCCAACCTGTCACGTTAACGGCGGGTTGTATGTGCACACAAACGCCACCAACACGGATATACGTCCTCTTACACTGGAGGGAATTTTACAAGCTGGTCTCGAGCGTTCACACAGACCAGCCAATATTGCTTTAAAGATTTCATTACGGTGACATAGCGAGTTGTCGCCGTCATGTTGTGGCTGTCGATATGTTTCCCAGATTCAATTCAGATTGTTCATCGTTATCCCAACACAGAGGGGTGATCTGACACTGTTATATTACAATGTTATATTACAATGTTCATACACGTCTCAATAGTGAGTAAAAACAAACACACATAAAATACAAAACGCAAAATCGCAAATCCGGTTCGTTTTATGTTCAAATATGTAGTGTATGAATAGTTTATTTAACATCCGCAGTCGACTTAATAGAAATTCCCACTTTTGTTCAAATCATCGCAAGGATTGACTTTAGTCGTTAGATCTGGTAAAATAAAAAATAGTGGATAATATGCAAAACGGTGAACACTGTGTGGGTGAACACTGTGTGGGTGAACACTGTGTGGGTGAACACCGACCATGGGCGAGACTTCCATCCTCTCGCCGATCACCTGACAAAGTTACGAAATTTTTTCACCAAGGATGACATTCGTTGAGTTTCAGCGTTTCTATTTTCGCTTCACTTAATGCACAAAATCATCGAATTGACGAGGGCCCTTTAAACCTGCGTCTAAAACAAGACTGCTGAAAACACACTGGTCACATCTGGCGGTTTGCCCGGTAGCCTATGCAATTTACCGATTCGTCTGTTTGTCGGCTGGTGGATGTTTTTTACCGGTACTTAAGCCTACCACTTAAGTCATTTGTCGGCTTCGCTAAATGTTGGTGTTTTTGTTGTTAAAAACAGCCCATTTTTCACAGAAAGTTCGTGTACATAAAAGCAAGGGCAGCAGTGACATCGGGGGGGGGTCAACAATTGACCCCGATTAACAGAATCAAGGATAACATAATCAGTCAAAGATATGGACTGGAATAGAATCACTACCTATTCGTCGCTTAAGCGAATCAGCTGTTTAACAGACTAAAATTGCCATGACCCGAAGTTATTCTATGAAGCGGAGTCCACTATACTATCCAAACGAGGACGTATATCACGGCTTTGTCACCAGGTGTCAGCACCGTACATGCAGCGTCATCGTCCGGCGTTTGGATAACCATCACGGTGTGTCGATGATTTTAGCAAAAGTTGGCCCGACTGCACATAATACATTAACTAATTAACACACTACGGATTTGACCATCAATTAACCTGGATCGCGATGGACTAAGCCAATTGATGAGTGAGTTTTAACGTTGTGCGATGATGCTAACGGATTTTTTTGCAGATGGCTTTTATTCAATATAGATGCCGGTTATGAATGATGCCATCAATGACTTACGACACATTTCAGGCATTCCACATCCGGGTATTCGCAACTGTGACGTAACTGTGACGTAGCTGTGACGTAACTGCCACGATGCTCCCGCAGATGGTTGTTTCTCTCCAACGAACTTGACGAACTTTTGACAAGAATATTTTCGTTATTCTCTCCATAAAATAGTGCAAAATGTTGCCTCGTTCGTCGTTATATCGCTGTTTTGATGATCTGTAATTGTGATGTCATAAAATAAAAACAATTGAGAATATCGCGAAACCGAACGGCAATAAACAACGATCCTTCCGAAAATAGCACGTTTCTTTTATCGTTTTATTTCGGTTTTTATGGGTATTTTTCGTCTCGTTGTCATCTATGACTACAGTAGTATACCTAGTCTCTTCGTTTGTTTGTTCATCTCGTTGTCGTCGGTGTCTATATTAGTTGTCTAGCGTGTTTGCAGCCCGCATTATCTCGATCACCTCGGCTAACGAGTCGTCTTTCGGGTTGAGGCAGCTCTGTTGAGCCAGCTCTGTTGAAAGCTGGTACAGTGGATTCCGCTTAATAGAATCATGGATAACAGAATCAGCCGTTTAGAATAATCAAAATGGTTGAAACAGAATCATTCCATATTCCCGCTCAGTCAAAATACACGCAGAAATAACAGGTTCTCCTGGAAAACACCTAGTTTTTTTTACCATAGGCCTATATCAGTGTTTTGACATAAAAACGATACATTACTGTATAGGTAAAACATTACATAAACTGAAATATTATTGAATGTAGCCGTAGCGACGAGGACAAACCCTCGCAAGACTGACATAAATCTAAGATCATTTGTCATTTGAAAATACTAATTTACGAAATGTCTTCGCTACTATGCAGTAATTTAGTAAGGACGAAATAAAACCCAATCGCTTAACGTACATTAACTTCCATGTCATTCCGAATCCATTTATACAATGCTTTTGTGGAAAGGCATATTATAGATAGTGTTTTAGAAATTTTTTTTTGATAGCGCCTTTGAATAATGACACTTTCTATAGCAATTTTACACAAGAACGCTTTTGATAGTGCTTTTGATCTGGGCTCTTCTTAGAATTGCCCAAGGACAGCGGATACGTATAGCTAGCCCCATCTTTTTATGAGGCATTTCAGAGATAGGCCGACGAGCATTCACCCCGTCCTTCTAAGCCAGGAATAATACGCTCTAACATCTTCTCTGTGGGTCAAGTGGCTGCGTGGGGAATACTCGTAAATCACTGCAGAAACCTGCATATAGACTCCTTAAGCGCATCGGCGCCGTCTTGCAAACAGCATACGCCCATAAGACTATAACTATGCACGAGAAGAACAAACAGACGTCTCACCACACACAAAGCCATCAACGGTCATTTATCCTGTTTTTTCCGGACAATAAAAGATTGGAACTCGCTGCTAGACACAAGTAATAACCAGCATCACAGAAACACAACAACATAAGCCCGCTCTAACAAACTCGGTATACCAGGTAAACACGACTGAACATCAATCAACCAAACCGCACACAACCCTGGCCTCCTGACTCCTTGTGAGTGTTGGCCGGTATTCAACGTGACACTATTATACAAGCCGAGTCAACAACGACCAGCCAACCTTTCGGTCTCACGCGCGCGCACCGACGTGCCCAGTCATTACCCGAATTGTTGGCAAGTCACAAGCTGATAGGTGAACTCTCAAGTCAATCACATGAAAGTCAACTCAAGCCTCAAGTCAATGATCTCCAATCACAAATCAAGTCTCTCTTAATTCCAAATAAAGTCCCACGTCACCAGGGTTCACCAATCGCCATGCTTGTTGTGGTTTGTCACCGGTAATTTTGGGCGGGACATATTGGTGGATGATGTACCGTCCCAACATTATAATTAGTGTACTCGGTGCTGTATGTCACGACAACATGGTATCGTTTTGCGTACGTTTCGAGCCACCAGACTTGTTGGCAAGTCTCAAGTCAATGACCTCCAAGTCCAAGTCAAGTCTCGAGTCATCTATCTGAAATACAAGTCAAGTCGCAAGTCATGAAAATGTGCGACTCGAGTCCGACCCGAGTCCAACTCGCGTTAGCCCCTTACCTCGAGTCAGCCCCTTACCCAGGGCGTTTTTTAACATACAAAGTGGGGGGCAATGCCCCCCCAGCCTTTTCAATTGCCCCCCCATTCAAACCAACTTGCCCCCCCCCCAATGCGTGCCCCCATTCTCCTCAACCAGCCCCTTGTATTAATGTAGGTCTTAATTTGTATTCTTTTTGTTAGTGTGTTTTAGTTAATTTTCATTGGTGGCAAAATCAAAAAAGTTCCAAAGTTAAAGAAGGGCAATATGTCTACAAAAGATAAATTTATTGATATGGGAATGTAATAGCATCATAGCAATAACAGTGACGTATTGCCGAATGGCTTCTTCATACAGTTCATGCGAAGAACTGAAAACGTGCTTTGGCATAGCCATAGAAATGTTTACTTATGACGTCAGTGTTCCTATTCTAGAATAGCTAATGATTATGTATATGTAAATATGTGTACCTGCATGTTACTGTTTGTTTCAATTGTGCATAATTCAAAAAGACGTGCCATCACATTTTACACGATTGAGCCGCGTGCAATCCAGTTCTTTACAGTGATGTTGAAATAGCTGTTAACATAAACCGGTGTCCTGGCCGCGAAATTGCGAAACGTACCCGGTATAGCACAGGTGAGACTAAACCACGCCCATTCGCTATTACCACTGGTCGAGAGCGAGCGGGCGGGGATTAACGATGTATCAACAACCTGTCAGTCGGCTGTTTTTTTGTTCAAGTAATAAATAAACCTGGCAAAGTGTGTGTAGTGTCCAACGAAAGCAATTGGAAACGTTTAACAAATATGATCCCTCTTGTAGGTAAGATGATACAAACATCATAACAGCCATAAACCTGTCAGGGTAGATTTTGATTGAGGCAGTAACCTAGCCAATTCATTCTCCGCATCTTTGAGAAATCGAAATTTTAAGCATGGTAACTCAAATAAGCATATTGTATACATACTAAACAAATAAACTTTAAAATGTAGTTGATAGTGTTCTACACGTGAGATGGAAAGTTGGCGGTCAGCAGGGACATCAACTTTGGAAAATTGTTACTCAAAAGTTGGTGGTGCACATATTAAAATAAAATGTAATCAACATTTGCACATGTCAGTTTTGGAAGTACGCATTTTCTATATTTTGATTTGTTATGTACTTAGCCAACCATTTCATTGATAGACATGGTATACATGTTTTGTATTACTCTCTTTTCTGCCTTAAGCCTATATCTTCAGTATATTTATGTCTACAGTCTAGAGCATGTCGCCGCTCGGATTGTAATTCCACTATACAAGTGTTTTAAATAGACATGCTTTTCCTGAGTTAGTTATTACATTTAACCATTTAATTTGTCCAGGTCGATATCCCGCCAGTCATGCCTAAGAGAGACAGAAATGCAAGACGAAGACAAGAAGAGCTACAGAAATCTGCCGCAAAATGTCAACTCCTAGACACAATTTTTCGACGCAGCCTCAATGACTCATTGCCAGACATACCCACAATGCCGCCAGGGAACTATGATCCGTCCGGTGCCATCACATCTGATGACACTCCCAAAGATAAAGTGTACCACCAGTCATAGAGGTACTGCCTTCGTCGTGTTCTCGCCCGATAACCAGTTCATCAAGCAGCCATGATCCATCCACTGCCATCACACCTAACCACACTCCTGGCGACAAAGATCACCACCTTACCCAGACACTTGGAAACCGACAACGCAACTTCATACCAGAGACCGTCAAGTTCCCGCACACCGACGTACACAGGAATTCCTTTAACTATTGCAGATGTTGTCAACAAATTCCCCGAGCTTCGCTCATATTCGGCAAAGAAATGTGGCCGAACAAGGGCTCACATTCTATGCACAACATGTCAGGAGTATGAAGAGATGGCAAAGAAAAGTTCTAAAAATGGCACTATGCCAATCGCAAGAGGCGTCAGGACGGACTGTAGTGATACGCTGGAAAGGGTCAATAACCATATGACCTCTGAACCGCACATGGCAGCTACAAGCAAGAAGAAGATGGACGAAACCTGGGAAGAGTGCACAACGTCGCATCCATGGCTACGCGCACTCACTGCTTACAATAAGACTGTTTTTGCGATGCTTCTGCGAATGGGCGTCGACGTATACAACGACTGTCTAATCGAAAGTGTCTCCGCCCGATCGTGGCCAGTGCGATCTCTGGCTTGTTTGGCGTCGGACCATCTGTTGGCCGCTATGCGACAATATAACGCAGATGTGGAATTTGTTCCATTCACGCCCGCGTCAAGCGATCTACACTAAAGGGATCCGAACTACTACAAGCAGATGCTGGATGTCATATACGAACTAGAGAAAGGTGCGTCTGTCTCAAATGTTCAAACGATGCACGTGTGCAGATTGATGGCAGCTGTGACAGGCAAATGTTGGACCACAAGTTTGTAAGTGGACGGATGGCTAATAGTGATAGTAGCGTAACGAGTGTGTTCGTCGTCATGCATTCGCCAGAGAAGAACGGCGCCCTTGGACTGCTGGAAGCGGTGAACAAAACTTTGGATCTGACCGGAGGTAAAGACACGAAGCTCGTCGGTGTCACCACTGACGGGGAATCGGCAAACACTGGCAGACATGGTGGGTTATGGCGTTTGCTTGCTGACCAAGTGCAAAGAGGTCTGGCAACTTTCTGGTGTGCTGCTCACCGGTCGGACTGGGCATCTGGAAGTCTAATCTACTGAGGCTCGTACGATTCTTCCGGACGCCGAGAAGGATGAAGATGTTATCAGCGCAAGCCGGGAATGTCAAACAGTTCCCTTGGCACCACGATGTCAGGTTTGCCCAGCACGAGCTGCAGCTGGCGGATGCTGTGCTGAATAACCTACCAGCCTGCAGTAATGTGTGGGAACAGATGCAGGCACCTGAAAGTACCAGCGACAGAAAGGAGAAGGCTGAAGCCAAAGGGTTTCTGAGAATTTGGAACCACCAACAGAAGTGGATAACCTCACTGGTGGGCGACATCCTGGAGATATTTGAAACACTCCAGAAGAAGTTGCAAAGGAGTGATTTGTTCATCAGCGATCTTCTCACTGTGACTGGCGCTGCCGTCAAGAAGTTGAGATTGATGAGGGATGGACTATTCCCGGGAAGAAGAGAGGAGAAAGAGAGTTGCTCAACCGATAGCACCAGTGAGGACTTAACACAGCGAAAATCCAACCACCAGTTCGTTTGTACGAACCGCCATAATGCACGAGCAATCAGGCTGGAGGTCGTGCAAGCATCCCACGAATACTTGTCTGAACGCATCCACCCGGAGCAGGAGGACGTCATCAAAGACATGAAGGGGTTGGTGATATCACGCAACTTGGGATCATTCGTTGAACATGGCGTGCGTGTCGTCAGGCGTCTTTTTCTAGACGAAGCTTCTGACTTTGCGGACGGGGCAGCCGAGCAATGTGAGAACATGATGAATGTGCCGTTCCTGCCTGATGGCTGTGATCTCGGTTGTAAGATGACTGTCAGATTGCGGCAACTTCTGCCAGTCACCACAGGTTCAGTTCAGAAAGTGTTGGCATCTCTGGCTTGCATGAGTCCACACTTTATGCAGACCGAAAGGATCGTGAGCCACCACAACCTCGTTGGGATTCATTAGGAAATTCACCGCGAAACGGGGCTCGTCTAGTAAAATTGAGACGACTGTCAAACGTACTGACTTGCAAGTTGCTAGAGACTTGTTCTCTAACTACTGCATCTCTAACTACTGCATTAATTTTATACCGAGATGCAGTCGTCAGTGTGCAACCATATGGATAAAAAGATACTGATATATATATATATATATATATATATATATATATATATATATATATATATATATATATATATATATATATATATATATATATATATATATATATATATATATATATATATATATATATATATATATATATATATATATATATATATATATATATATATATATATATATATATATATATAAATATAAAGCTTTCATACATTCCTAAGGGTTATGTAAATAATGCGTAAGCTGCCCTTTTTAACCATTTGGAGTGCCCTTTTAGGACATTGCCCCCCAGTGAAAATTCAATAAAAAACGCACTGCCCTTACCCCGAGTCAGCCTCTTACCTCGAGTCAGCCCTATACCTCGAGTCAGCCCCTTACCTCGAGTCAGCCCCTTACCCCGAGTCAGCCCCTTACCTCGAGTCAGCCCCTTACCTCGAGTCAGCCCCTTACCCCGAGTCAGCCTCTTACCTCGAGTCAGCCCCTTACCTCGAGTCAACAAGCCCCGGCATTACTAATGCTTCGGCCGATTCGTTAGAACAACACTTAAACGCGAACGGCCGTTTGTCGACAGTCTTTACACAAATGGGCAACAATCGATAACACATGAAACAGCTATAATCGATGTATTTCAACGTATGCAAAAATGTGTTATTTCCCGTTGGATTCGTCAATAAATTCTGTCCCAAGCGGTGTTTATTGTGACCACAACAAATCGGTAGGATATATAAAAAGTGCATTGACCTTCATCGGCAACGCTAAGGGGTTAGGGGCCGTTCGCAATACAATTATTGTCGACAGTTATCTGTTCGAACAAAGCGTACTAATCCTCAGACTTCCCCCCGAATTAGTACTTTAAAATGTTGATAATTTTCCACATCAAAAATATATCGATGTAACAGTGTTATGTCACAGTGCATGTACGGCTTATATAGCTATATAGAACAATAATACCAATGAAAATATAGGTTTACAAACATCTGTCTCCAACAGTTACGTTAAAGCTTTGTGGTTTTCTAACAACTCGCTGGTGTTATAACGGTAATTGTTTACCACGAAGTTGTGAATTTCGCAGCACCGCGTGACGCAACGGTGATCATATTTGGCACGCGACCGACATAACAAATGAGTAAGCCTGTCTTGACCCCGTCACCTTTTAGTACGCTTTGCACGGATAGGTAAGTTTTGACAGTTGTGATCGGGCCCTTATCGCGTCGCCACAAACGAACGTTCCTGCCTGATGCGTTGCACGTTTCCAGCCTTTATTTATTTGCGCGATGGCGACAGGGAAAGCATAAATCCGCCTGATAAACCAGCACAAGTATCCGCAGCATTCTTCACGATATACCCTTCAGCCGGTGTTCTGTGCAATAAACACTCCTCGTCATATCTGTTGCAAGGCAGTTTGAATCTTGCTCGCTACTTATTGCCGAAACCCAGTTTACGGAGATACCTCGCGGTAAAAATACTTGTGCCA
>BSQZ01000024.1:2455000-2617500 GCA_033239005.1 Lamellibrachia satsuma
CTGTACTGAACACGATACTCCGTGTAAGCCACACTGGACTGAACACGATACTCCGTGTAAGCCACACTGGACTGAACACGATACTCCGTGTAAGCCACACTGGACTGAACACGATACTCCGTGTAAGCCACACTGGACTGAACACGATACTCCGTGTAAGCCACACTGGACTGAACACGATACTCCGTGTAAGCCACACTGGACTGAACACGATACTCCGTGTAAGCCACACTGGACTGAACACGATACTCCGTGTAAGCCACACTGGACTGAACACGATACTCCGTGTAAGCCACACTGGGCTGAACACGATACTCCGTGTAAGCCACACTGTACTGAACACGATACTCCGTGTAAGCCACACTGGACTGAACACGATACTCCGTGTAAGCCACACTGGACTGAACACGATACTCCGTGTAAGCCACACTGGACTGAACACGATACTCCGTGTAAGCCACACTGGACTGAACACGATACTCCGTGTAAGCCACACTGGACTGAACACGTGGAAAGGGGTCAAGAAGATGATCGGCCCTAGCGGCAACGGATGTACTAAGGCGTCATATTGGTTCGCTCGTCACAATTCATCTATTTAATATGTGCTCATACAATCACATGTAAGAACAATAAAATGAGTAACCTAATATGATTTAACGAGGGGGAGGCAATTGAGCCATGCCCCCTTGGCTTAATTTGGGGGGGGGATTTTTTTATGTGTTTTTCCGTGGCACCGCTACTTGACAGCATGGCGGCACACTGGTGGGACAGAATGCCTGGGTTTATCGCAACACTTAGACACCAATATTACAAATCCAGTCTCATTGAAACACACGCGTGCACGAAATCACCACAAATTAGCCTACACCTCATTCGTATACTTCTGACGAATAACAGCCACGCAGTGGTCAACTAATAGATAGTTTACACGAGCGATTAGTTGTCCAAATGGTCGGGCGACACTGGGCCGCTCGACCAATTGGACAATTAATTAGCGAGCCCAATTTCTGGCAATAATTGAGTCGCCCAAATTGCGCCTGGGTTCAATCATAGCGTCTGTCGGGCGACAGCTTGAAAATCTGTGTCCACTCAGTGACCGCCGTGACTGAATGCTGGTGTACCCGTCGTAACCTTAAATCATAGCTCAATTGGGGATTACAGTGCCAATCAGTATTTCGCACTTGCAGTGTCTAAACACGTTGCTCGTGTGAACGCCCACATAATTTAGCTGCGCTTTGTCATGGGACACTGCGTCTTCCGACCAATTGGGCAACTAATTGCTCGTGTGAACGGGCCTTTACTAATACAAATACATGTCCACAGACCAGCAGACGGGTTGCCTCTCACTATGGCACACATATCACTAGCTGGGTCTATGCACGATAGGTCATGTGGTTGACGTGGTCCATTGTCTATTCCAAACAAATACGCGTGTATATTTGGTCCGTCACTCCAGTCCGACTAGATGTCCGCGTGGGAAGATTACGGATTGTTTATTCCTAGTGTGCAACGCCATTTGTAAACGTGGCAAAACACGATGATGTCTCATGAAAGTACTTTATTTGGCACAAGTACTGTAATGCCTAACTAAATGAAGAAATACGTAATGTTTCAAAGTTACGATGGTGATAGGACCCCTTGCGTTTGAAGACAATATATATATATATATATATATATATATATATATATATATATATATATATATATATATATATATAATCGTCCTAAAACCTAGATGCAACACGCGCACGCACAAGCAGTCAACCATTTGTTTTATAACGTCAAATTCGCAGCAGGTCAGTTGCTGCTGCACACAACAGCTATTTGTGTTGTTCTTATCGACTGGTTGTTTTTACGGCCGTAAAGCGGGTCATACTGTCGGGTCATAGTGGCGGCCGGCGGCGAAACACGAGATGTCAGTGTTGTCTTTACGAGAAGAAGGTGCAACTGTAGTGGCTGTTATGTGTCAGACCTGGTATGTCTTACATCTCACGTACTCCTTCCGCCCTGTCTGCCTGTTTCTCTCACACTCCCTCCCTCTCCTATCCCTTTGCCTTTCTCCTCCACTCACTCACTCACTCACTCACTCACTCACTCGCTCGCTCGCTCACTCACTCACTCACTCACTCACTCACTCACTCACTCACTCACTCACTCAATCACTCACTCACTCACTCACTCACTCACTCACTCACTCACTCACTCACTCACTCACTCACTCACTAACTCACTCACTCACTCAACCACTCAACCACTCAACCACCCACCCACCCACCCACCCACCCACCCACCCACCCACCCACTCACTCAATCACCCACCCACCCACCCACCCACCCACCAACCAACTCACTCACTCACTCACTCACTCACTCACTCACTCACTCACTCACTCACTAACTAACTAACTCACTCAACCAGTTAGTCAGTCACTCACTCACTCATCCTCTTTCTCCCTCCCTTGTCCTCTCCCTTTCCCTTCCGCCCTCTTTTTCCTCTCACACCCTCTCTTAAATTGCTATGTATCTCCTTTGTTCTCGCGTCCTCCATTTCTCCCTCGTCCAATGGTTATATATGTACAGCGCCACCTGCAGGGCTGTCTACACGTCTAATCCAATCAACCAACCAGTTTGGAAATCGTGTCAGAAATTAATTTAATATACAATTTGAAGTAATGATATTAAGAAAATAAGTTTAAAATTCGATGTTACCTTCAATATATATTATTTGATAGCTATTCCCAAGTTTGCCTTTTCAGTGAGCTGCAAAGAGAAACTTTGCTTTGTTGGATCAGATTTTATTCCGCGTGAAAAAAGAATGCGGAAAAGAATTCGTGATGCCCCTTCCACCCCCCCCCCACACACACCCGCCATGAATTAAGCGGACGAAGACGCAGTTCACGCGTTGACGCGATGCCACACATTCGGCGAACCATAGCCACTGCTGTCGGTTTGTGCTTTGCGCCGAGCCGTTGAAAACTGATCTCCGCTCCCTTCTCACTTTTCAAAGCCTTAACTAAATTCCAATCGCGTCCCTGGTAGCGGGTCTGTCAAATGTCGACCGATGGCTTTCGTCCTTGGTGTCGGGTGTCCGTCTAAATGATTCAGTGGCTTCGGCATCGGCACCGGTGAATCATAACGACACTTTCAGCGGCCAACATCACGGCAATACCCGCTCACTCAAGCGGCTCTTTCGCCGCGTAGTAGATACGGACTTTTGTGTCCGCGGGTAAGGCACATACACGCGCGCCAGCGGTTGAGAACAGTTATTCGGCTTTGTTGTCCTATCGAGGGCGCTGCATTTCGCCGACTTCCGGCCGCTAGTGAGGGTGGTCTCGTCTCGTCTGACTCGGTACCGCTGTCAACGGTTTTTGTCTGCCTCCACCACCGGCTCGGGATGGCTGCTGCGTGGCTGCTTGCCGCCTGCCTAGGGCTCCTAGCCGGGGCGATACCTGGCCTTGCGCGCTTCGTCGGGAGCAAAGAAGCCAATGAAAAGTGGCTTGATGATTACATACAGGTAAGTTTATATCCAACTTTTGCTAAGCTGGTGTAACGAAGACAGCCGCAGTCTGCTAGTGTGTTATGTACTACTTATACAGTAATACCTTGTTAGTTGTTGAGTTGTAGTACTCTGTGTATTATACTTTATTAACTAGATATTTGCAAATAATGTGTCAATATGGTCCTTACGTGATGGCGGCTGTGACGTGGATTCGACCACAACAGATCATATTATTGCGCAACATGTCACGTAAGAAATTATCTCACAAAAAGCCCTATCTGTTATCTATTGAGCGACGTCGGGCTAATTTGACTGACAGCTACGACGTAATCCTGGCACGCGACGTAAATATCCCGGCGCGGAGAAGTTACCTAATAAAAACAGTCAGCTCGACACTGGAATGTCACTCACTGCTGCCGACCGCGGACTGCAGATGTACCCAATACCGCGTGTATTAGGTTAACACTGTTTGAATCCACCTGCTGCCGTTTCGAAACTTTGGCAATTTGTTTTCCACCCCACGTTCCAAAAGTTGACGAAGCTGAATAATTGAGTACCTGGCTATGCCTATAGTATAGACAGGGGTGGGTATGTGAACGAATAATCTTCGCGCAGTAAGTGCAGCGTGACTGAATGCTTCCCAGAGAGATGGCCTTGGAATGAACAGGTCATCCGGTGGGGGGGGGGTGAATTGTAAAGCGCTTTGAGCAATCCCAAGGAGTTGAAGGACTGCAATATATAAGAACGTACCTTTAATTTTTACCTTATGCAGTGAGTATTTATAAGAGCACTTAGCAGCTTCTATATGCCAATAGATATTATACAATATATATCAGGTTGGAATATGAGAAATTATCCATACCGCATCCAACCAAATGGAGGTAATCAACAAAGTTAGTAGTGGTAACCCGGCCAATATAGCGCCAAGTGCCGCGAGTCTATCAGCCGCGATGTTCCTCTCTCTGCGCGGACCTCGCCAGACAAGCCAGCGCCGGAGTGAGTCGATACGATCTTCATGGTTCGCGAACACGATCTGATATACTCAGATTTACATGAATCAGTTCTCCGCTAGCGCGTGTCTTTGTTGACTGTTAGTATCTCCGTTTGACCAGAAAGCACGAGGCTTGAGGCATATTTGGCCATTTCATGATATCTGATACAACCTGACGATTGGCACGTGAATAGGAAACTCGAAAAAACATATTTTTGGAGATACACAAAATCGCAGGTTTCTTCTACCTGGTGTGTATGCTAGGAGACACATAGGACATGCATAACCCAAGTACCGACACCCGAGAGAAGACGAAGCTGCTCTCTGGTTAGCGCTACGTCTATCGACGCCTCACGGCGTTCAGTGCGCCTGCCTCCGGTTCTGGCTGCATTGATCGAGAGAGTGGGTCTCTGTTTGATCACAGTCAGGGGCCCGTCTGTGCCTCAGGTGCACCGAACTCTGATTCTGCCATATGCGTCGGGAAGTTCTGCGTCTGGATACAGCAGAAGTCTGCGAATGGCAAAGCTGGATGTTTATCCGTGTTTAATTACAGTGGTTTCGGAACTCCTGACAGGAATAATCAAAACTCCAGCGAACGATAGGCAAAATTCATCGGTAAACTATGGGGGTTTACATGTATTTGCATATGCTAATTCAGCAAAAGCACGACGCGTTTGAACTGTTCTTAGAAATTGGCTTATATCCAACAACGCCTAACGAAGTATTTTCTATGCCGTATGTCCAAAGTCCGGCTGATACGCACTGATTGCCTGACATGAAACCGTCTCCATTAATATACACAATTATAATGACAAGTAACACTGACGTTATTGCTTCATGAAACTCACAACGAACATATCAGACGAGAAACGCATATATAGATCGGATTATTTACAATGCACATCCTTTATATGTAGATAATTGTCCGCAATGGTCTACTTTGGTCTTCGGTGATGAGATAAGGTCAGCGGCAATATAAACCAGACTGGGTGTTGGCGATATCACCAATCGTTCGTTTCCTGCTCCACGCATATTACGCCCCAGTTTATCTCGTACTAACGGACAATCGTATATGAAGGCAGAAATTTGGCGTTAAAAGCATGCAATGCTTAAGCAATAAGCTTAAACGACGGTCTCTCTTCCTTCGCTCTCAACTTCTCTCTTTTTCTCCCCCCCCTCCTCTCTACACCCCTCCCTCCCTCTCCCTCTCCCTCTCCCTCTCTCCTCTCTCTCTCTTTCTCCCCCCTCTCTACATCCCTCCCTCCCTCCCTCCCTCCCTCTCCCTCTCTCTCCCTCTCTCCGTCTCCCTCTCCCTCCCTCCCTCCCTCCCTCCCTCCCTCCCTCCCTCCCTCTCCCTCTCTCTCTCTCTCTCCCTCTCCGTCTCCCTCTCCCTCTCTCTCTCCCTCTCCCTCTCTCTCTCTCTCTCTCTCTCTCTCTCTCTCTCTCTCTCTCCCTCTCCCTCTCAACCCCCTCTCCCTAAATCATACAGGGGCAACAGCTACTGTAGTTGACAATGTTTGGAAGTTGCAGGTCGACGTATAAAATAACTTATATTAGGTTAATTGGTAACTTGTTAGACCAATGGCGCAGCTCTAGATTTCATATTAATATTAAGAAATTAATAGATGGTGCAAAATGCCAATTCATCTTATGACGCGTTGTACATGGGCAATCACGTGACCAGCGTCTGGATGACATGTTCATTCTTTCACTGGATGAAAGTCATTTGCAGCAGGGTAAAGTCCACTACCCCGGGCACTTTGGAACTAAACATACAAGCGATAAGGTCGTTTAAGTGGGATAAGCATGCGCCAAGTAGACGTATCTCGTTTGTGCGTAAGTTCTCGTTGGACCGATTAATGTATTGCCGAATCACAAATCGGACATGCACATTGAAACAACATCACACTGGAACAAGATAATTCGTTGTAACAAACTGTGTTATCATGTCACTGGGCTTATCTTCTCAGTACGAAATAACTCTCCATTCAACGTTTTTTAATTTCAAGAACTTGTTTTTCTTTAGGTACACGTTGCATTGCCAGCAATAAAATTGGTAAATGAAACACAATAATTGCATACATCAGCAGCTGTTGTACTTGATTTGTTTTACCATTCTCAATAGTTAGCAGCTGTTGTACTTGATTTGTTTTACCATTCTCAATAGTTAGTACGCAGAATGAATCGACGATGAAGGTAGGAGGTGATCGATTGAAGTGTTTCCGTCAGTACGATCACTGTTTAACGAACGGTGTGGAGACGCCCCACGAAGCTGAAGCGCGGCAGACGGGCCCCTGACTGCGGGTATTTGCCAGACACCCAGCGTCAGCTGTGGGCTCTATGCCAGCAGCACACCGGGCGCCCGGGGTAACGTGAATCGATTGCCACGGGGGCAGACGTCACGTATAACAACTGCGTTTTCGTGAGCGGAATCAACATCCCCTTCGTTGTTTATGTGTTTTTCGTCACGTTCTGATATTCATATTTGTCATTTACTCAGTGGCGTTATCTGTGCGTCTCCTTTTTTGTCGGTCATTTGTTCTCTTTCCACTGCTGCTACAGACGCACCTGCAGACGTCACTGCAAATAGTATCACTGAACGTCAGGAAGGAACCGGTACGCACTGCAACAGGCGAATAAGCGTCTAATGGAAGTCGATAAAAGCCCACGATGGCTCTGGGGAGCACGACTATAATGTAACAATGTACTCCTACCTATTTTACTTTACATGTATACAGGTGACTGAGCTGATTTAAAGTGCGTTTCTGTGGGGATGGTGATTTAGTCACTCAGTGTCTTATACATCATGCATGAACGACCTTAGATGTTTCTTCTTGACTGTTGAGTTTCGGTTTGTTGTTTATCCGTCTTGTCCTTCGTTCTCTGTGTGAGACGTGACCGGCCCCAGTATTGTATCATGCTATTTTAAATTTTAATCATATCCAGTCGTCTTACCCTAAGTCGTGTCTGCGCTATCAAATCCTCCTGAATGTGGACATACTTCACGGTCTAGTGTTTCTGAAACGACCCCCGCGATTGTTTACGCCGCGAACTTTTTATCCGAGCCCGAGTCGAGTGGGCGTGACTATCTGGCGTTCGTTTGACGCCGGTCGCAACGAATGTTTATTTATTCTTCTGGCCGGAAATGTCGGTAGTCGGTAGGCAGTACGGGTTCCAATTCGTAGGCGTTGTACGCAGGGGTTGCGCGCCAGGGGTTGAACAATGTTGGCCAGCGAGTCCTCCTGGGAGCAAACGGGTTCTCAGAAAGCGGCTACTAGAAATAAAAAGGAGCAAATTCAGGTGTAAGACGAATATTTGTATTTTCCCACTTAGACCAATCCTAAAAGTCAGTCAGGCAATGCCACGCTGTGCGCAAAATAACGAATCGGTTTTGATATAAAAAAAACCTATACACTTTGATGTTTTGTTGCCAACCCGTCGTAGCGTTTTCGTCTAATCGTGCAATTTTGTTTTCGAGAAAATCAGCATTGAAAATACTATCCATCATTTGCCGCCAAAAAAACGGAATCGGTCTTCATACACGGGGGACCATTCCATCACTTATACATGAATTTCCGCTAATTAGCAACTAGAACGTGAATCACGTGTGCCGCAGAAGTGTCCTAGTATGCAAAAGTGCCATTTTCCCATGTTCAGAAACTTTTTTCAGGGAGGAAAAATCATTGAAAAGAGTACCGTTTCAAAAGCACAAATTCTTATACCATGAATACGGAAGTAGACAATACCAAAGAACCCTAGCCAGTAAACACAACCGGGACGACTGTCTTCGATTAAATAATTGTTTATTTCAGCAAAAGTTCCGCAACAGTTCTAGGACTATCATAACATTGTTTATTGCCAAATTCGAAACGACACTGCGTTATCTGACTTCCACACCCATTCCGACCAGCTGGTGTATGTCCGGCAGCACCGACGCAGGACCTACTCATAATTTATATTTAAGAGAGGTCGGACCTCTGAAAAACGTTAACTCCGATACAGATCAAACAAGCAATGTTCCGCGCAGCACGATTAACAGTTCCCATGCGCCAAAACGTAATGGTTTGCTTTCAATGATGCTGATAAACAGAGTTAGTGATTTCGGGAAAAGACACGCGCTCATGATTTCATTGAATATTTGTATTTGAATATTATATTATATTATAACTATATTCATTATTGTATTATATTTTATTAATAGAAATTGGAATTAAAAAGAACGAATTCCAACTCGAACTGAAAAACAGGTTCACTGCTCTACAAGAACTGGATGATATTGACACTCTAAATGAAAACATTACAGAAATGATCCAACAGACGGCTACAAGCATAGCCAAATAAAACACCAAACGGGACAAGTCTAGATTATCAACTCAAACAAGAGCACTAATGAAAAAACGTAGAGAAATGGTAAAGAACACCGCTAGGGACTGCATAGAGTACACAGAGATAGGCAACACCCTCAAAAAGAAAGCGAAAGAAGACATCAGAAAACACAACCTAGACACCATACGAAAAACAATAGAGACATCAAAGAGCATGAACAAGGTCAGAAAAACACACATCCTAGGCCAAAATAGACTTATAACACTCTTAGACAACCAGCGCAGAGAAATCCAAGACCAGGATAAGATCTTAGAACGAATAGAAGAGTTTTACACCGAACTTTATGACAGCGACCAAACCGTAACAATACACACAGACCCAAGAGAAGTACCATCAGTAACAACATGGGAAGTAGAAGCCGCGCTAAAGAAGATGAAAAACGGAAAGGCAACAGGAAATGACCAAGTCAACATCGAAACGTTGAAGGCAGGAGAGGATACCATCCCCAAAGCCTTAACCAAGCTGTATGCAAAATGCATATCAGAAAGACGAATCCCCACTACCTGGAAAAATGCAAAGATGGTGATAATCTTCAAAAAAAATGCAACCAAAAAGACATAAAGAACTATAGGCCAATATGCTTGCTGTCGAACATCTACAAGCTATTCACAAAGATTCTAACAGCCAGACTGGAGAAAATACTAGACGATAATCAACCCAGAGAACAGGCAGGATTCAGAGGCGGGTACTCAACGACAGATCACATCCATGTCATAAATCAACTGAAGAAGAAGTGCGGCGAATTCAACATACCACTCTGTATAAGCATTCATTGACTATGAGAAGGCCTTCGACTCGGTACAAACCCAGGCAATATTGTCTTCACTCCAAGACCAAGGGATAGAAGATGCATACATACAACTCATGAAAGATATATACCCAGACAGCTCTGTGACAGTATATCTTCACAAAGAGAGCGAGAAAATAAACATCAAAAGAGGAGTGCGACAGGGGGATACCATCTCACCCAAACTATTCACATCAACACTCGAAAATATCTTCAGAAGACTGAACTGGGAGAAAAAAGGCCTGAAAATAGACGGAGAATATCTTAACCATCTCTCTCCACTAGAAGTGTTTAAAATAGTGAATAGTTATGAGGATGTTGATAGGAATATGTTCTTCAAACTTGAAGAAGGCAGTAGAACCAGAGGACACAAAGCAGCATTAGTTAAGGAGCAGTGTAGGTTGGACATGAGAAAGTACTCTTTCTCACAGAGGGTGATAAATGAATGGAACAAACTGCCAAATGATTGTGTTAATGCTAGTAGTGTGAATATATTTATAAATAGAATTGACAAATATCTGATAAGGGCGGGCTACACATAGATGAGAAAATTGTTGGACTCTCGATAAGCCAATGGCTTCCTTGTCCACTTGCCATCTGGAACTTGTTGTTCGAGATGGCAATCTTATTAAATCTTGTTTCGCAGACGATATCTTCCTGTGCACCGAAACACCACAAGAACTAGAAATAATGTTACAAGAACTATGCGAAGAAAGTAACCTACGCGGCTTGAGGATGAACATCTCAAAAACAAAAATAATGGTGGAAGACAACACCCCAATATACGTTAATAAGACTCAGATAGAGAATGTGGAGAGTTACATATACCTAGGCCAACGCTTCAGCCTTAGGGATAAGAACCAAGACTAGGATATCCTACGACGAATCACAGCCGGCTGGACAGCATATGCAAAACATCGCGACATCTTCAAAAGTAACTTTGCTATCTGTCTAAAAAGAAAGGTTTACAACTCGTGTGTACTGCCAGCTATGACATACGGTGCTGAAACATGGTCACTCACAAAACAAGCTCAGAAAAAAACTAGCGGCCGCGCAGAAAAAAATGGAGAGGAGTATGCTTAATATAACATACCATGACAGAAAGACAAACACCTGGGTGAGAGCAAAGACAGGAGTCACAGACGTGATAAAAACAACCAGAAGAATGAAGTGGTCTTGGGCAGGACATCAGCCGACTCAAAAGATGACAGATTGACAAAGCGCATTACCACCTGGAAACCATACGGAAGGAAGAGATTACGAGGAAGACCAGCAAAAAGATGGAGAGACGATTTGGATGAGTATTGGACTGAAAACACCTGGCAGAGAACAGCACAAGATAGGCATACTTGGAAACAACATGCTGAGGCCTTCGCCCAACCACTGAACAATACGATAGATGGATAGAATAGAAGCATCAACGAGACCTCACTTCAGGGAACGTTATTGAACGTAACACATCGTTTAGAAGGACATTTCCATAAACACTCTAGATAAACCAGTGTTTAAATATAACCCCCGTCGATAATAGAGATGTTTCCGAAGCACCTTTCACCTGTGTTTTTGTAACTTCTAAATTGCCGAGCTACCCTGTAGTGAAGGACAGCTGCGCTAGTCACTGCAAGATTGATGGCATTGAACTTTTTGAACGCCACCACAGAGACAAGTGACGTAACTAAACGGACGTTGTCGTCTGCTACCACGCCCCTAGCTGTGCCCTGCGCGCGCGAAACAACCGATGTATCTTCCAATTCGATCTGGGGCAACTCTGCAAAATAACTTGTCTGTAATCGGATCACCAGAGGCGCAGCTGCAATGTTGTACTCAGGACACCTCGTTAGCGGCAACATCACCAGCATCAGGATTTAGGGTTAAGGGACCCTGCTGCACATGGATAGACCGTTGCACTCTCTCTATAGAGCTGCCGTTTCGATGCCACAACAATTTCAGTTGTTTAAATACATGGCTATAAATTGAATCGTGTGAACGGATATATTTTGCGTTATAATTATAATTCGAGTGTAGTTTAATGTTTCTCAGAGAAGTTAAATTGGTGAACAGCTTTGCCGGTGGGAAGCGTGTTCTAGAGGACAAGGTGAAACTGCATCTCTTTGTCTTCTTCTCAGTGCGGGGTGCAGATGCTATTTATGCAGTCACACGGATATGTAATAATAGCAATGACCTTAGTGACGAAATTACGATATGATATATAAAAAACATCACTGTCACCCATGACTTGTTCACACTCATACGCTTATTTCTAGGGACGACTGTCGGGTATGGTTTTAATTAATATTGCGACAGTATCGCGACACTGATAGAACGCTAGGTACCGCTATCGCGTAGCCCTGGAGGTAGTTGATTTAAAATGTTGAATCCGTGAATGACGCTACTCTAATGGTTGTTGATGTTAGGTTAATAAATAAATACAATTGTAGAAACATAGTTGAAATCATGGCTATTTCTATTACCACAGTGACACCAGTGTAGTCCTGCTGAATTGCGTTGGCAGCTGATCATTACTATCGATATTCAGAGTACGATAACTAGCGATGGTTCAATTTACTATCGATAATATGTGTTTAAAAGAGCAAATGCTGAGCCAATCAAGTCAACAATATCGAAAAGAAGATATTTGGGCCCTAGAATGTCGCCAACAAGACAACAAAAAACAGGCATGTTACTGGAGACCACCTGGACAGAGGAAACGACGACGATCAAAGGGACCATATCAATAAACAAGAGAGGCCCAAACCCCAAAAATTAAGAAACAATACATTGAAAGAATGGTTGAAGATAAAGATGGATGGCGTCAATTGCTCTCTGCCTTGTCTGCCTGACGGCACGGGGGGGGGGAGGGGTAAGTAAGTAAGTCAGTCAGTCAGTCAGTCAGTAACATCGCATCGTCACATCGACTATTACGATGCATCGATAGTTCGATGTGTTTTTACACCCGTACTTGTTTCACACCTTCAGGAGATAATTGCGAGGAATGACACGAGGAACGCCATGCAGGCCGACTCGCCCGTTTCCCCGCCCGTCGGAGGCGACCTGCGGGAGCGGCCGAGCTGTCCCCCCACGCCTGACTACTTCCCGGCGTCCTGGTGCCAGCGTCCCGCCTGTCAGTCGGACGACGACTGCAACGACTTCGACGAGAGGTGCTGCTTCAATGGCTGCGTCGACGCCTGCACTATGGGCGTTCCTCCGTCGCCAGGTGGGGCTGCGGAGTAAGGGGCGACTATTGGGGGTAGTTTTACTATTGGGATAGTATGGTGAATGGTGTATAACTATTATAATACTATTGCCATATTTTCATAACTATCACGATTATCGATAGTATTGCGCTAGTATCACGGAATAGCGCGTAGCCAGGAAAACAAACCCAAAACATTAGTTTATAAATCCAATAATTTTTTTTATCTAATATAGTTAAAAAAAATGTTTCCATATTATTACAGTGACACAAGTACTCTGCTGAATTACTTTGCCAACTATCGTTACTATCAATAGTTTACTATCGACGATAATTATAGATAGTTCAATTTATTATCCACAGTATTCCATCGTCACATCGACTATTGTGCGATGCACCTATAGTTCGATGTATTGTAACACCCCTACTGCAGTGTATGCACGACGCCGTCGCTAGATGGCGCATTATAGCACCATCGTTTAAGTTACCAGTGGTGACTGGATTAAAAAAACCTGTACATGTTGTATTTTTCGGAATTTATTACATGAGTGGTAGATTTAATAAATACCCAGTACGAAGAAACAATCGCCAAATGGCGCTTGAGAAATAGTAAACGCCCGTTTACACGAGCCATTAATTGTCCGATTATCGGCCGACACAGTGTCGGGCAATTAATCGCTGGTGTAAACTGGTCTTTAATCCACGGAAATGAGTCCACCATTGCTTATGGTGCCTGGAGGTTCATGATAGCATTGCCAATAAACTGTCTGAGTATTATGAATGTCAGCGGCCCCATGCCTTGACTGCTGGCGTCGCTGGTTCAACGGCACTGTAGTTGTACGGGAATTTTGACACATTGAAGTAAGCCTATAGTAACATGGTGCGTTTCTTGCAGTGGTGGACTGGCTCCGACAGCCGCCGACCAAGATACTGGGTAAGCGCAGTCAATATCCCATTGACGGACATGTTTGGTCCAATGGTTAAAAAGAAACATTAAATATCAGTCAACTTTCACCTTGTGCGACATTCTAAAAAAAGACGTACTTCTAAACACATATGTTGTTATTTACACATTTGCCGCACGCACGCACGCACGCACGCACGCACGCACACGCACGCACGCACGGAAGTCAAATAAAAAATAACCTGTTATCCAAGCATGTAAGCATGTGAGCACGATTCCATACTGTTTATGTAAGTAAGTATGGTTCCATAGTTTTCTACGTAAGTAAACATGAATCCTTAAAGGTTTTTGTGAGTAGGGGAAGGCAGTGTTAGTTTTACAGGAAACTACAGCAACGGCAGTTACTTGGTACCTCCCATTGATTGAACATGTTATTAGAACACGATTGGTGTACAATAGGTGCCATTTGTCATAACGGTAAGAAGATGCGAGTTAAAAGTATGCTTGTTTTTTGTTTCTCATAACTTTTTGTGTTTCTGATTAATGTCTGCTGCTGTGTAAACTGTCAACACATGTGACCTGACTTTATTGTCGGTGAACTTACAAATGGTCTAACTATGCACAGGAAAGAATATTAATTTAATTTATTTCGCGCATTAATGAGATGTTAATTACAAAACTTTAATTTTCAAAATGAGCCACCCAAGGCCCAAGGGGCTACACTGTGGCTCAACTTACCCCAACAATAAGTGTTAGTTGAGTCAGCGTACCAACCCTTTTTGAATTAGCTACATATAATTAACTATGCATACTATGTCAATTATTATGGTCTAAAATGATCGACCAATAACCATAGTTTATCCGAGTACAATTTTGACCTAGGAATATGATTGTGTCCCAGATATCAAAAAGAATGAAAGATGGCTCAACTAACACTGTCCTCCCCTGAGCCTGGTTCAAGAGAAAGGTTGTCGTGGTGACTGAATCTACTGTAATATTCCACTCACCGTATCGTATTGTTTGTGTCCAGGTCGGTCGTGGTTGGTCGGAGGGGAAGAAGAAGAACAGGCGGGTGAAGTGGATCCAGATAATGACCTCGGTAAGCCTTCTACGGTGCAAACTGTGCTGTGAACATGTGAAAATATGAAAACGTGAAATTGTTAAGTAAATTAAGCTAGTACTGAAACGCTGATGTATCTTTACACACACACGCGCGCACGCACACACGGACGCGCATTCACACGCACGCACGCACGCACGCACGCACGCACGCACGCACACACACACACACACACACAATCGTATCACTTATGTAACACGGAGATCGTCTGCCCGGGCATGTTGCAGACGAACCCTGCAGCACCTCCAGATTGGCCGGAGACTCGCTGCTCTGTCCCCACGGCTTCGCCTGCCGCATCACGTACCGCGGAGACCGCAGGAAGGGCATTCCAAACCGGGGCAGATGCGTCCCGCATAAACAACGCACGCATAAAGGTATTTACGCGACGCAGTGACGTCGTCGGCGATGTTTTTGGCAATGTACTTGGGTTTAATTTTCACGAACTCCGGGCATTTCCGACAGTTCCAGTACCGGTACGTAATTAAACTACAAATACACTTGTTATTATGTGCTCGTCTAACCATAGTCATAGATGATAGTTACGCAGGCCGGTTATTGAGTCGATGTTGCTGCCGCACGTTAAAGGTCTGTCCTCAGTTCGATTTTTTCGTTAGTCTTATTTCAAATTCTGTTTGCGAAAAATCAAAGCTACCTAGTATCCACTGCAACATGCTAGCTCGTTTGTGCAACTTTTATATGTAGTTTTTTTGTGAAATCATCAGACAAACTATTAATTCCTTAATGTTTGGTCAAACATTAATTGAGTTGAAAATGGAATAGCTGAAAACTCACGAATTTCACCCTTTGTGAAATTTCTTAACTTTGTCATGCGATTGGTGAGAGGATGGAAGGCACGCCAGTGATCGACATTGACCCGCATATTGTTTACCATTTTGGATATCCACTAGTTTGAGCCTTACTAAATTTAACGACTAAAGTAAATTTTTCCAATTACTTTGGCAGATATATGCCGACCTAGCAATGTAATGTAATGTGTGTGTGTGTGTGTGTGTGTGTGTGTGTGTGTGTGTGTGTGTGTGTGTGTGTGTGTGTGTGTGTGTGTGTGTGTGTGTGTGTGTGTGTGTGTGTGTGTGTGTGTGTGTGTGTGTGTGTGTGTGTGTGTGTGTGTGTGTGTGTGTGTGTGTGTGTGTGTGTGTGTGTGTGTGTGTGTGTGTGTGTGTGTGTGTGTGTGTGTGTGTGTGTGTGTGTGTGTGTGTGTGTGTGTGTGTGTGTGTGTGTGTGTGTGTGTGTGTGTGTGTGGGTGGGTGTGTGTGTGGGTGGGTGGGTGGGTGGGTGGGTGGGTGGGTGGGTGGGTGGGTGGGTGTGTGTGTGTGTGTGTGTGTGTGTGTGTGTGTGTGTGTGTGTGTGTGTGTGTGTGTGTGTGTGTGTGTGTGTGTGTGTGTGTGTGTGTGTGTGTGTGTGTGTGTGTGTTTGTGTAAGGTGTCAACCGAGGACATTGGCCAGAATACACACCTTCTAACCGAGGTCCTACCGCCAACCGAGGACGTCCTCGGTTGGAAATAGTATTAAATCCTAGTCCAGGCACGTTTTTAAACGCCTACTAGTGGTTTCCTGTGTTAATTTGAGGTAGACCTCGGTTAGCCGTTCAGAGCCTGTTTTTGTGTGAACTGTGTGTGTAACTCTCGAGTCGGCGAAATCTGTCTTCACACACTCGCTTTGACGCGCGTCCTCGGTTCTACGGTGAATATTCTGGTCCGACGCGTTGCTCGGCAACGTCGGCATTTCACTGTGTGCGCGACACCCATGTCCCGTAATTTGTTTCTGATACTGCCATGACAAATTTACGAATTTCAGATAACGCTATATCAGATAGTTATTCGACGCTTTTTGGTATTACGTACTTAAGATCTTCCACAAAATACTATATTCACGTCACCGACGTAATATTCGGCTGGCGTCGGTATGTAAATATGAATTTGGAGAGAGACAGTACTTAACATGAAATCCCAAAAGATACTTCATTGACATGCTCAATATTAAGATGGCATCTGCTACGCATTGTTTGGACTCGAAGCTTTTGGCATGTTCTTAATTTCAATATTTTAAAACAATATTTATCAATGTATAAATTGTGTACTTAAAGTTCAATGTGTACGCATCATTTGTTTGACGAAATTTTTATAAATTATTTATTAATGCATTACAAATTAATATCTTCAACGATGCAGCACATGGCAAAATATATGCCTCACATCAGACAAATTCAATATTTCTTGTTACACTGTGCTTTCATATATACGCAAAACGTAAAACGTGTCAACCGAGGACATTGGCCAGAATACACACCTGCTAACCGAGGACCTACCGCCTATTTGATGTAGACCACGGTTAGCCGTTCCTAGCCTGGTTTTGTGTGAACTGTTTAGGTATATATGACTCTCGAGTCGGCAAAATCTCTCTTCAAACACTCGCTTTGACGCAAGTCTCGATGCAGTTGCACCTGACCGATTCCTTTTAGATCTGACCGATATAGTTGCATCTGCACTGCAGTTGTATCTGAATAACTAATTCGACAAGAAAAGTAACATCTAAGGAAATTCGGTGTACTAAGTATTAATACAAAATATTTGAATTTTATAACCCAAGTCCTATCAATTTTATCAGGAGCGACTCTGATACTGCCATGTCATATTTACGCATCTTGGATAGCGACGCTTTTTGGTATTAGGTATTCGTCTTGTGAATGAAGTGTCAGCAAAGATATTCCACAAAATACTATATTCACCTCACGGACGTAATTTTCGGCTGGCATAGGTATGCAAATATGAATTAGGAGAGAGGCAATACTTAACATGAAATCCCACAAGGTGCTTCATTAACATGCCAAATACAAAGATGGCACTCGCTACGCATTGTTTAGACTCGAAGCTTATGGCATGTTCTTAGTAGCAATGTATTTTTGTCATTAACATAACCATTTTAATGTATGTATAAATTGTGTACTGAAATTCCAATATGTACGTATGATTTGTTTAATGAACGTTTAATACGTTATTTATTAATTCATTACATATTAACATCTTCAACAGTGCACCACAGGGCAAAATATATGCCTCACATCTGACAGATTCAATATTTCTTATAACACTGTGCTTTCATACATACGCAAAACGTAAAACGTGTCAACCGATGACATTGGCCAGAATACACACCGGTTAACCGAGGTCCTACGACCTATTTGATGTAGACCACGGTTAGCCGTTCCGAGCCTGGTTTTGTGCGAACTGTGTAGGTATATGTGACTCTCGAGTCGGCAAAATCTGTCTTCAAACATTCACTTTGACGCACGTCCCGAAGCAGTTGTATCTGACCGATTCCTTTTAGATCTGGCCGATGCATTTGCATCTGAACTGCAGTTTTATCTTATTAGTTTATTCGATAAGACAATAACATATAAGGAAATTCAATGTACTACGAATTAATACAAAATGTATGAATTTATAAATAAATTCAGGTCCGTTGTTCAGCAGCATCACCATTTCAGTGTTACACGACAAGGAAGAATGCGCGACATTCACGTCTCATAATCTTCAATCTAAGAATTATACACAAACCGACACGTCACGATGCAGTTGCATATGACCGATGCCTTTTGGATCTGACCGATGCAGTTGGATCTGCACTGCATCTTTCTGGATCGGGAGTCAGGGATTGTTTATTCGAAAAATCAAGTAACAAGGAAATTCAGTGCACGACGAATTAATACAAAATGTGTGAATTTATAACCCACGACCCGTAAATTTTATCAGGATGGACTCTGGTACTGCCATGACACATTTACGACGGAGCAAGAACTGTGAACTACGTGAAATGCAGTCAATTAAGGCGAGAATCAAGTGTTGTCAGATCTTATCTGGCTGCTAATGGCATCCCTGGTGTGCGATGTAGGCAGAATACCGTTGGCTGGTCACTGGAAGGTGCAATAAAATTAACCAGGCTAGTTGATAGATTCTAGGGATTTGATGCTGATGGGAGTATTTAAATGTACAAGAATACTAAGCTTATTTGAGGGGAAGGAGGCAAGGATCTCAACCTTCCACTTTCCTCTGAGCGGAGGGAGGCAAGGATATCAACCTCCCACTCTCCTCTGAGAGGAGGGAGGCAAGGGTCTCAACCTCCCACTCTCCTCTGAGGGGAGGGAGGCAAGGGTCTCAACCTCCGACTCTCCTCTGAGCGGAGGGAGGCAAGGGTCTCAACCGTCCACTTTCCTCTGAGGGGAGGTAGGCAAGGGTATCTACCTTCTACTTTCCTCTGAGGGGAAGGAAACAAGGGTATCAACTTCCCACTCTCCTCTGAAGTGAAGGAGGCAAGGGTCTCAACCTACAACTCTCCTCTGAGGGGAGGTAGGCAAGGGTACCTACCTTCTACTTTCCTCTGAGGGGAAGGAGGCAAGGGTATCAACTTCCCACTCTCCTCTGAAGTGAAGGAGGCAAGGGTCTCAACCTACAACTCTCCTCTGAAGGGGGGAGGCAAGGGTCTCAATCTTCCACTTTCCCCTGGGCGGAGGGAGGCAAGAGTCTTTACCTCCCACTCTCCTCTGAGGGGAGGGAGGCAAGGGTCTCAACCTACCACTCTCCTCTGAGGGGAGGGAGCCAAGGGTCTTAACCACCCACTTTCTGAGGGGAAAGAGGCAAGGGTCTCAACCTTCCACTTTCCTCTGAGGGGAAGGAGGCAAGGGTCTCAACCTTTCGCTTTTTCTGAAGGGAAGGAGGCAAGGGTCTCAGTCTATATATATATATATATATATATATATATATATATATATATATATATATATATATATATATATATATATATATATATATATATATATATATATATATATATATATAGTGGAAACTTCAAGTCGTGTCGAAAGAACGGTAAGTCCGATTGCGTGACTAAGACTAGGATATGCCATGTATTATATTACCCGATATTCTTTAACAATAAATTTCCGTTCTTGTTTTGTAAAATCGTGATGTTTTTCTTACGAAACTTGATGCCCGTTGGTGTTCCTGGCTTCATTGTTGTCGGTTTGCACCATCGGGTGTTCGGGGTTGTTTGTCCATGTATCTGTAAGGTCCTGGATGTTGTGCTGTGCCGGTGGGGTTGTGCGAGCATCCAGACTAGTGTTCGTCGAGCCTGTCTGATCGAATATCCCTATTGCTCCCTGGCATGTCGGCGGCGCGGAGGGTGAAATAAACGTCGCCGGATTCCCGTAATTTAAGTGTAGCCTGCCCTTATAAAATGTTTGTGAATTTTATATTCAAACATACTCGTACTGATGGCATTAACACAATTAGTAGATAATCTGTTCGGGACTGTTCCATTCATTTATCGGCCTCTTGGAGAACTAGTGTTTTTAATGCAATCTACACCATTCTTTAAACTAACGTTATTTGATTACCCTTTGAAGCCGCAATGCCACATCAAGCATCGCAACTCTACTGACCGGGAGTCAACCGAAAATCACCCTCTACCTCCCGCCTCCCGTCCAACACTGTACATCTTCCTGAAATGTTAGCAGGGCTCCCGCTCAGCACTACATTAATAACAGTAATAATTATTATAATAATTACAACGGCAGAGCGCATACCTTCGCTATGCGGAACAGTTCGCCAGTTGGAACAGATTCATGAATATGAGATAAGCCGCCCTTTCATCTGTTTATATTGTTTCAGGTTTGTATTATGAATGGCATTTACTAAAGTAAAAAGCGTGAAATTTCAGAGGAAACTTGTTTGATAAATTTCCTGAATCAGAATGCATCAGAAGCCAAATTGTGCAGCTTGAAAAAATATTTCCGGGACCCCCCCCTGGCGCTCTCCCCTAATCCTGGAAATCTCCCGGATGCAATGTTCAAAAGGTTGGGATGCATGCCACATTGCTATGATACTCCAGGCTGCGGTTACGTGGAAAATAAATAAAGACCGAAGACAGAAGCTGCGTATTTGTTTTTTTTAAAGACGTCTAGAGTCTTAGGGCAACAGAACACAACAAATCCGCATGTTAGAGGGGAAACCCACCTCCCGAACCCTCCCCCGCGCGGCGTTGCCACATATTATCTGCTACTTTTGCTTTTACAAATGTTTGCATGCATGCAATTACACAAAATAACACACCTTGATAGATATGTAGATATATTAATACACCAAACACACTACTAGATGTCCGCGAAAGCATAGCAACCAGTTTCTCCAAATTAGACACCAACACAATCGGAAATAGTTTCTTTTTCCATACGAGTGAAATACAGACTTCCTCTTCTCCGTGCTGAATCTTTATATACCTAAGCAAATTGCAATGCTTTTCGAATTCTTGCTTGTTTGTTCTTTTGCTTGTTTAGCAATTTGGGAAGAATGTAAGGGGTAGGGTTTTGGTGATTGACGCCAGGTCGTGCAATAAGGCTGTTGAGTAATATGTGGGTAGGGATATATTATTTGAATTTGGGCGATGTTTAACTTGAGGTTTTTCGATTTAGTTTATATGATTACCTATGTGATAATCAATTAATTTAATTTCGAATCTCTTGAAGTTTTACTCTCATTCGATGATATATTTTGCTATCAACATATTCTCCTACAGTGACAATGTATGTTACAATGCTGCCAGTGACATTGACACTGAACGTGTGCATTAATACGGTTAACAAAGGCAAATATATAACTCAACTGCGCCATATTCAGTGAACCAATTTTAACATACATCTGACAATTTTTTTTTAAATTGCGGCAAATAATGTTTCCTTATACTTCCTATGATCCTTACGATAAGAAGATTGTCTTAGCAAATTACGCATTTAATGGCATGCTCAACGCCCTCCTAAGTGTTACACCAACCCCCCATGGAGTAACTCAGTTGCATCTGACCGATGCATTTGTAATCTGATATGCGTGCGCGTTCCGGCAAAGCGCTTGTTATACTCACGTGCCTGACCGACGACAGTTCGATATCACATTCCACTCTCTCGTCCGGCGATTAAAACAGACCTGTCACATTTGTTTGGTTGAAGTCGGCATTTTATCTTAAATTTGTGTATAAATACGTACAGCATTTTCATTGCTTTACCGCCCTTATGAAAATATGCCATCGTATTCCATGTTAAAATACCATATTGTTTTGTAAAAGGTAAACCATGGTATACCATGCAATTACAATACACAACATATAAAAAAGCGTGGTCTACCACAGTTTACCACGTAATATCATGGTATTCCACGGTATTACATGCAATACCATGTAATATCATGGTATACCATGCATTCCTACTCCGACTGAGTGTCAACATTTATCAGGCTACAAAATATACCTACATAAGAAAACTCCGCTAGGTTTTGTCCGAAATCTGCCTAGGATCAAACGAATTTGCTCTTTCACAGCCACTGTAAGTTTGTCATTGCATGTTAAAATAAATGTAAGTTCGCTATATACTAAAGAGTAGCATGTCTTCCTCTTAGGTTATAATAACTTCTTAAATATAAGGCAAAAACAGAAATTATTCATCGTGAGCAATCACGCAAATGTTGATAGCCTGTACATGCAATTGTATTGACACAATGTGATCCTGTACAATATATTTCTCTCAACTGGCAATATGTATGACAGGTTCATACAAAGGGTTCATATAAATCGGGAATACCCATACCTCTTGATTGCTGCTGGTTTGCACACATGCTAAACTACACAGCCTTTACGTCTTTACGCCTACATTTCGTAGCCTTAGCAACTAACTGGTTGGCACATCTTGTTTTTAATACATACCGTTAATCATGGTCCACAAAAGGTGGCCAAATTATTCTAGGCCCTACTTGACCTTAGTTTCAGCCAACTCTCTGCGTACCCCCGGAAAACCTCTCGCTTATCCGGGGCAACGCGTACTCCAGGTTGGGAATCGCTGGTTCACAACATAAAGCCAAAACGTTACCAGTTTGTTATTTCGACTCAAGAATACTGTAATATAACGAACTTCCGAGTCTAAACTGCGTCTGACTGACGCCATTTTAGTATAGGGAGTGTCACTGAAATTGTGCATTGTGGGATTGAAATTAAGTATCCCCTCTCCCCGAGTTCATATTTATATGCCGACAACAACTGAATGTAACGTCAGTCGCTTGTCAGACTTTATTATTCATAAGATGATGACGCAATATCAAGTAGGCGTCGCATTATAAATACTCGCATACGAAAGAAAAACGGCGCTATACACGATTTCTAAACTTGTCTCGGCAATATCAGGACCACTCCACTGTGTGTTGCTCAGTCTTCAGTGTTACGCGACAAAAGTAAACGCAAGTGTATCGCGAAATCGCGTCCTGTATGGCTCAAACCCTGTTATCGATCTAATTTAAGCAACGTCTTCACCATTTCCCCGATAAAGCTACTGGACTGAATATTCAAACAATTGACGCAATTATAAATACACTGTCTCATACAACTAATTCCTGCATAACATATATTTAGTGCACGGTATGCCGTACATCAACCTATATATTCACAAGTCCGCATATGGATAGTAACCAACACAGATTGTGTGTATAGTGTGCGTCCTCGTTCTGAATGTACAGAGTCCGGTGATTAAAAATTATGATTTATTAAAAAAATACACTGCTTTTCATATCACTAACATGAATGCTTACATATGATAACCCAATAACTATGTCGGTCTGTTATTAACAAAGTCCCCGGTTGGCGGGATCTACTCCGGTGTCCTCGGTTGGCACCATAAACGTGTAATTGAGTTGAAAATGGAAGCGCTGAAAACTCACGTGTGTGTGTGTGTGTGTGTGTGTGTGTGTGTGTGTGTGTGTGTGTGTGTGTGTGTGTTTGTGTTTGTGTTTGTGTTTGTGTTTGTGTTTGTGTTTGTGTTTGTGTGTGTGTGTTTGTGGTTGCTAAGACGAAGTTTGACGGAGAGTTCACGCTCATACTTAGGATTGTGGCGTCAGACTGGGGATCTGATAATTATGTATTAGCGGATTGGTTGAAGCGCTAGTTTCGTGATGCACTCTGCGGTCTGTCGCAAAAATACGATTTATACACGGGGTTCTAATATTATTAACTGTTATGGATATATGCTATCCATCACTGTCACAATCACGCTGCGCTTAAAGATCCATCCTTTCATTTTGTTTGCAGGTAAATCGTGACGTAATGCGCAAGCGTCTGGAGCAGCAGACGACTCGTCCACAGAATGACGGGAACATGGGCTCGACGCTTCAATACATATTTTCGTGAAACTAACAGAGGCATTAACATCGCTTGCACTCAGTCACAGCATTGCTATTCGATTGATTTGTCTCGTCCAACGTCGTTCAGTTTCGTCGTGAACAAACTTGAAGTGATTAACTGTGTCTATCCACACGGCGGAACAACATGTTGTATTCTAAAAGTGCATCATACTGTACTGTACTGTACTGTGCTGTGCTGCGCTGTGCTGTGCTGCGCTGTGCTGCGCTGCGCTGCGCTGTATTGTACTGTTTTATATCGTGGTTACGGTTATTGGAAATAGCGCACCACTCGATGCAAAACCGAGTGCATCGACCAGTGATGCGAATGAGAAACTAGGACATGGTATTGTTTTGTAACTCGTTGTTAGACCTACCAACTACGACACAACGTGCTACTAAATTCATAACTTCCTCTAAAGTGTTGTGGACGCTAATGCGATACCCAGTATATCACGGAAATCACCGTAAACAAGCAGTAAATCCAGTGTACATATTAAATGCTTTCAGCTCAACACTGCGTGTCTTAGATGCATGTCACAGGCATATTTCCGAATGAAACGGATGCAACTTTGTTCACACACAACTGTGCACTTATATATTAGGCACATACGCCGATTATACCACGTGTACACAGTAGGCAGTCAGGCAGTAATCTCACCTATCCTGTTGCGTTATTTCGTCTAACAGACAACGAGTTTCGCGGGATAATGCCCCGACAGCGGTTTCATGTGGCAACAATACACTATAGACAGGTCAATAACTTGCAAAAGCAACGTTAACATAAAGTACATTAGCACATTTATATTAATAGGTGTCAATGTTTACAGTGCAACTGTATCTTAGGCAATAGACCAATCGACTGAACAGACGACATTTATATGCACATGGGCATACTCTAAAGTCAACTATCAAACAATGAACACTTTGTGTTATCTCCATTACCAGGGTAATGTAGTGGGAAGCAATCGAGTAGGGGTCTATGGGGCGTCACTTGTGCTGTCTCCCAGTCCTTTGTATTTACTCATAGGCATTCAACTCCACCACTATAACGTTGTTATCCTTAGCTGCGGCTGTCCAATTAAAATAATAACACATTATATTCTTCCGATGACGCAATGTATCGCGTGTACGTATTTTCAGCAAGGCTATTAATTATAAGCGTTGGTTTATGTTTCTGCGCAAAACTATTTCCAGCATCAATGCAGTGGATATTAAAAACGATTAATGCGAATCATCAATGGCATTATAATTGTTGATCAATATAATTGTTGATCAATATAATTGTTGATCAATATAATTGTTGATCAATATAATTGTTGATCATTATAATTGTTGATCAATATAATTGTTGATCATTATAATTGTTGATCAATATAATTGTTGATCATTATAATTGTTGATCATTATAATTGTTGATCAATATAATTGTTGATCAATATAATTGTTGATCATTATAATTGTTGATCAATATAATTGTTGATCAATATAATTGTTGATCATTATAATTGTTGATCAATATCATTTGTGTTGTACTGTCCGAATAAAGCATTTAACCCATTGACGTTTGGCTACGCGCACAAACCCTGCACTTTGATTGAACCTCAGCCATCTCCGTTTCACTGCATTCAAGTAAATATACTTTAAAATAGAAAAAACTCTCCCAAAGGAGGGAACGCCCTCCCCCACACATTCCCCTCGTGGTCGCAGCGCGATGCCCGTGACGTCAGATCTCCCGCCCTCACATCATGAAAACCGGTAGATCTATCTCTTTTTATGCAACGTTACATGGCATCTCTGTGCATGTATCATTATCAGACGTGTTGGCGAAATCACAAACTGACAAGTCAAGTCAAGTATGAAGTCAGTGATGTCCAAGTCCAAGTCATCTCTTTGTAATCCAAGTCAATTCCCAAGTCTCCAAGGTTCACCAATCGCCATGATTGCTGTGGCTCCCCCCACAACACTAGGCAATCATAATAAGTACTTAATCATTACTGGATTCGGTGCGGCCTGTTACATCAACATGATCTCGTTTTACGTACATTTCGTACTTGGCAACTCTAGTCAAATTTCAAGTCAACGACCGCCAAGTCCAGTCTCCAGTCATCTATCTGAATTCCAAATCAAGTTGCTCTCCATGAAAATGGGCGAATCGAATGCGCCCCTACGACTCGGGTCAACAAGTGTGATCATTATAGCTTCATCCGACGTCTAATTAATAACGTGAAAAAAACCCAAACCATGGTGGAGATCCGCTGGGAAGATTGGTTGAATATGAGAAGCAATTCATCTTTACAATACATGCTTTCCGTTTAGCCATAGGCTGGTGAAGGTCTAGCATTGTGCATTTTCCACGTAATTGTTAGTGTGCGTTATTAATGCAATAAGTAGATAATGAAGATTATTAAATTGAGAGTATCATTAAACAATTTCTTCCCTTGAAAAAACAAGGAAAACGGTCTAGAAAGAAACACTTGTCAACAGAAGCTATTGAAAAAACAGTGTACAAGCAAACTATGTGGAGGGTTTATAGGCGTACCAGAAAGGATGAAGACTATACAAATTACAAAGAGGCACTTAATGCAGCTACGACTGAAATTAGACAATCTGAAAGAAGCTATGAGCAAAAATTAGCAATATACATATATCAGGATTAATCAAAACGAAAGTGACAAGGTTGGACCACTAGGAGACAGTGCTGGAAATATAACATCACAAGGTTTTTTAATGGCTGAAGACCTAAATGGTTACTTCAGTTCAATGTTTTCCAGAGAGGATATTAGTTCATTACCAGTTCCAGATGCTAAATTTAAGGAGGTTAAATTGGACTTTTACGGCAGTAAATTGTAACTCCAGAAATGGTAACTAAGAAAATAACGACGGCAACGAAGGACAATAAATCACCTGGAGTGGATGGAATTCCGCCAAAACTACTAATGGAAGCAGTAGAAGAAATTGGTATACCACTTGCAAAAGTGTTCATTTTGTCACTAAAAGAGGGAAAGGTTCCTTTTGAATGGAAAGAAGCAAATATCATACAATTACCATTATTTAAAAAGAGTTCGAGAAATAAACCAGAGAATTACAGACCAGTTAGTTTAACATCAGTGATTTGTTAAACATATTTAACAATCCTAGAGACAAAGAGATTACAGACGAGATCAAATATTTAAGGTATTGAATGGTTTTGAAAATATTGAGAGAAAGTGTAGATTGGATATCAGGAAGTATTCGTTCTCACAGAGGAAAATAAATGAATGGAACAAACTATCTACGTGTTGTGTAACTGCTAGCAACCTGAATATGTTGAGGTTGACAAACTATCTCAGGAGGGCGGGTTACACGTACATGAAAAATGTTGGAGTCTCAAGATAATTCGCTTTCTCGATTTAGAGTGATCAGTCCAGTGGTCTAACCACTACGCCACCACGCCCCAATGTTCTAACCACTACGCCACCACGCCCCAGTGTTCTAACCACTACGCCACCATGCCCCAGTGTTCTAACCACTACGCCACCACGCCCCAATGATCTAACCACTACACCATCACGCCCCAATGATCTAACCACTACACCTTCACGCCCCAATGTTCTAACCACTACGCCATTACGCCCCAATGTTCTAACCACTACGCCACCACGCTCTAATGTTCTAACCACTACGCCATCACGCCCCAATGTTCTAACCACTACGCCATCTCGCCCCAATGTTCTAACTACTACGCCACCACGCCCTAATGTTCTAACCACTACGCAATCACGCCCCAATGTTCTAACCACTACGCCACCACGCTCTAATGTTCTAACCACTACGCCACCACGCCCTAATGTTCTAACCATTACGCCATCACGCCCCAATGTTCTAACCACTACGCCCCCATGCCATAATGTTATAACCACTACGCCACCACGCCCTAATGTTATAACCACTACGCCCCCATGCCATAATGTTATAACCACTACGCCATCACCAGCAATAATAATAGTAGTAATAATAATGATAATAATAAGTACTTAATCGTTATTGGATTCGGTGCAGCCTGCCACAACATGGTCTCGTTTTGCGTACGTTTCGAGCTAATGGATTTGTTGGCAAGTCACACACTGGCAAGTCAAGTTAAGTTTCAAGTCTTCTATCTGAATTCCAAATCAAGTGGCACGACATGACAATGGGCGAATCGAGTCGGGTAAACAAGTGTGATCACTTTAGCTTCATCTGACGTCTAATTAATAACGTGACAAAGAAACCCGAACCAGTTTATGCATAGCTACAAGCCATCTCGTGGAGCCGCCGGGAAGATTAGTTGAATATGAGAAGAAATTCATCTTTGACAATACATGCTTTCCGTTTAGCCATAGGCTGGTGAAGGTCTAGCATTGTGGCATTTTCCACGTAATGGTTAGTGTGCGGTATAATGATCGATACATTTCATACTGAGGTCAATGAAGAGATATTAATTTCTATGTGATACAATCTGTAAATATGTAAATTATGAAATTGAGAGTATCATTGAACAATTTCTTCCCTTGAAAAACCAATGAAAACGGTCTAGAAAGAAACACTTGTCAACAAAAGTTATTATAAAAATAGTGTACAAGCAAGCTATGTGGAGGGTCTAAGATTGCATAAATTAAAAGAGCCACCTAATGCAGCTACGACTGAAATTAGACAATCTAAAAGAAACTATGAGTAAAAATTAACACGTAACAAAGAAATGACAACAAGAGTTTTTATGCATATGTCTGGAGTAAACAAAACGAACGAGACATGGTTGGACCACTAGAAGACAGTGCTGGAAATATAATATCACAAGATTTTTTAATGGCGGAAGACCTAAATGGATACTTCAGTTCAGTGTTTACCAGAGAGGATATTAGTTCATTGCCAGTTCCACATGTGAAATTGCAGGAGGCTAAATCGGACTTTTTGGGGAGTTAATTGTAAATCCAGAAATTGTAGCTAAGAAAATAAGGCAATGAAAGATAATAAGCTGGAGTGGATGGAATTCCGCCCAAACTACTAATGGAAGCAGTAGAAGAAATGAGTATACCCCTTGCAAGAGTTTTCAATTTGTCATTAAAAGAGGGAAAGGTTCTTTTTGAATTGAAAGAAGCAAACATCATATCATTATTTAAAAAGGGTTCGAGAAATAAGTCAAAGAATTACAGACCAGTAAGTTTAACATCAGTTATTTGTAAATTATTAGAAAGGTTAATTAAATACCATATAGTGGACTTCCTTGTTAGGCTTAAATTATTAAATCCATATCAACAGGAATTTGCAAAGGAGAGGTTATGCTTAACACACACACGCACGCACGCACGCACGCACGCACGCACGCACGCACGCACGCACACACACACACACACACACACACACACACACACACACACACACACACATATATATATATTATGTTTTTTTGAAGAAATCACTAAGTGGATAGACGAGGGATCACCAGTGGATATTATCTACGATACGTGCCACGTCAAATATTACTACTTAAATTAAAAGCCCATAGTATCGGGGATGGCTTAATCGACTGGATAGCAAATGGCTGTGTTTAGAAAGATGGGTGGATGTAAACAATACAATGGGAGATACTGTTCTAGGTACTACCGTAAAATAAAAAGACTAAGGATTAACAATTAATGCTGATATGAAAGTTTAAGAGCAGTGTGGTATTGCAGCTTCAAATGGTAATCACATTCTTGGGTTTATTAGAACTATAACAAACAAAGAAAAAGAGCTAATTATACATCTGTATAAAGCAATAGTTATGCCTCATTTATAATACTGTAGGGGAGACCGGGGCTAGTTGTTATAATTTTCAATTAAAGTCACATTTTGTGAAAAGTATGTCAGATGCATTATTTCAGTCAATTTAAACATTATATTTATTATTCGCGTTAATAAAATGTGCCATACATTGATATTCCATACCGTAGTTAGGTAGATACACTGAGTATGAAGTTTCCCAGGCACGGTCGACTGTAACAACTAGCCCCGAAAGCGGCAAGTTGTTACATCACACGGGGCAAGTTGTTACATCACACGGGGCAAGTTGTTACATCACACGGGGCAAGTTGTTACATCACACGGGCAATTTGTTACATCACACGGGGCAAGTTGTTACATCACATGGGGCAAGTTGTTACATCACATCGGGCAAGTTGCTACATCACACGGGGCAAGTTGCTACATCACACGGGGCAAGTTGTTACATCACACGGGGCAAATTGTTACATCACACGGGGCAAATTGTTACATCACACGGGGCAAGTTGTTGCATCACACGGGGCAAGTTGTTGCATCACACGGGGCAAGTTGCTACATCACACGGGGCAAGTTGTTACATCACACAGGCAAGTTGTTACATCACACAGGGCAAGTTGTTACATCACACGGGGCAAGTTGTTATATCACACGGGGCAAGTTGTTATATCACACGGGGCAAGTTGTTATATCACACGGGCAAGTTGTTACATCACACGGGGCAAGTTGTTACATCACACGGGGCAAGTTGTTATATCACACGGGCAAGTTGCTACATCACACGGGCAATTTGTTACATCACACGGGGCAAGTTGTTACATCACATGGGGCAAGTTGTTACATCACATCGGGCAAGTTGTTACATCACACGGGGCAAGTTGCTACATCACACGGGGCAAATTGTTACATCACACGGGGCAAATTGTTACATCACACGGGGCAAGTTGTTGCATCACACGGGGCAAGTTGTTGCATCACACGGGGCAAGTTGCTACATCACACGGGGCAAGTTGTTACATCACACAGGCAAGTTGTTACATCACACAGGGCAAGTTGTTACATCACACGGGGCAAGTTGTTATATCACACGGGGCAAGTTGTTATATCACACGGGGCAAGTTGTTATATCACACGGGCAAGTTGTTACATCACACGGGGCAAGTTGTTACATCACACGGGGCAAGTTGTTATATCACACGGGCAAGTTGCTACATCACACGGGGCAAGTTGTTACATCACACGGGGCAAGTTGTTACATCACACGGGGCAAGTTGTTACATCACACGGGGCAAGTTGTTATATCACACGGGCAAGTTGCTACATCACACGGGGCAAGTTGTTACATCACACGGGGCAAGTTGTTACATCACACGGGGCAAATTGTTACATCACACGGGGCAAATTGTTACATCACACAGGGCAAATTGTTACATCACACAGGGCAAGTTGTTACATCACACGGGGCAAGTTGTTACATCACACGGGGCACGTTGTCATAGCAAAGAACGCGTAGATCTCAAAGTAAGTGTCACTCGTACATGTTACTGTTGTTACATTAATTGGATTATACGCACTAATACATCTTATATACAGTGTGCATAACGCCATCACGCCCCATCGTTCTGACCACTACGTCACCACGCCCCAATATTCTGACCACTACGCCACCACACCCCAGTGTTCTGACGAAACTCTCCTCCCGTGTGGGGGAGGGGACGCCCTCCCCCACACACCCAACTCGCGGTCGCAACGCGATGCCCGTGACGGCAGATCTCCCGCCCTCACATCAAGAAAAGTGGTAGATCTATCTCTTTTTGTGCAACGTTACATGACATCTTTGTGCATGTATCATTATCAGACGTTTTGGTAAGTCACAAACTGACAAGTCAAGTCAAGTATGAAGTCGTTGATGTCCAAGTCCAAGTCATCTCTTTGTAATCCAAGTCAATTCAAAAGTCTCCAGGGTTCACCTATCGCCATGATTGCTGTGGCTTGTTTGTGGTACTCTTAGAGTGAAATATAGGTGGATGCCCCCCCACAACATTAGGCAATAATAATAATAAATATAATAAGTACTTAATTATTATTGGATTCGGTGCAGCCTGCCACAACATGGTCTCGTTTTTGCGTACGTTTCGAGCTAATGGATTTGTTGGCAAGTCACACACTGGCAAGTCAAGTTAAGTTTCAAGTCTTCTATCTGAATTCCAAATCAAGTGGCACGACATGACAATGGGCGAATCGAGTCGGGTAAACAAGTGTGATCACTTTAGCTTCATCTGACGTCTAATTAATAACGTGACAAAGAAACCCGAACCAGTTTATGTACAGCTACAAGCCATCTCGTGGAGCCGCCGGGAAGATTAGTTGAATATGAGAAGAAATTCATCTTTGACAATACATGCTTTCCGTTTAGCCATAGGCTGGTGAAGGTCTAGCATTGTGGCATTTTCCACGTAATGGTTAGTGTGCGGTATAATGATCGATACATTTCATACTGAAGTCAAGGAGGACATATTATATTCGATGTGATACAATATGTAAATATGAAAATTATGAAATTGAGAGTATCATTGAATAATTTCTTTCCTTTAAAATACAATGAAAACGGTCTAGAAAGAAACACTTGTCAACAGAAGTTATTAGAAAAATAGTGTATAAGCAAGCTATGTGGAGGGTCTATAGGTGTACCAGAAAGGACGAAGATTACATAAATTAAAAGAGCCACTTAATGCAGCTACGATTGAAATTAGACAATCTAAAAGAAGCTATGAGTAAAAATTAACACGTAACAAAGAAATGACAACAAGAGTTTTTATGCATATGTCTGGAGTAAACAAAACGCACGAGACATGGTTGGACCACTAGAAGACAGTGCTGGAAATATAGTATCACGAGATTTTTTAATGGCGGAAGACCTAAATGGATACTTCAGTTCAGTGTTTACCAGAGAGGATATTAGTTCATTGCCAGTTCCAGATGTTAATTTTTAGGAGGCTAAATCGGACTTTTTGGGCAGTTAATTGAAAATCCAGAAATGGTAGCTAAGAAAATAAAGGCAATGAAGGATAATAAATCACCTGGAGTGGATGGAATTCCGCCAAACTACTAATGGAAGCAGTAGAAAAAATTAGTATACCACTTGCAAGAGTTTTCAATTTGTCATTAAAAAGGGAAAGGATCCTTTTGAATTGAAAGAAGCAAACATCATATCATTATTTAAAAAAGGTTCGAGAAATAAGTCAAAGAATTACAGATCAGTAAATTTAACATCAGTGATTTGTAAATTATTAGAAAGGTTAATTAAATACCATATGGTGGACGCCATTGTTAGGCTTAAATTATTAAATCCATCTCAACAAGGATTCCCAAAGGCGAGGTCATGCTTAACAGATATATTGTTTTTTGGAAGAAATCACTAAGTGGATAGACGAGGGATCGCCAGCAGGTACTATCTACGATATGTGCCACATCAAAGATTACTACTTAAATTAAAAGCCCATAGTATCGGGGGTGGCATAATCGACTGGATAGCAAATGGCTGACTGACAGAAGACAGCGTGTTGTAGTAGATGGGGAGGTTTCAAACTGGAAATCAGTTTTCAGTAGGGTACCACAAGGATCAGTACTAGGACCCTTATTGTTCGTAATATATATATATATATATATATATATATATATATATATATATATATATATATATATATATATATATATATATATATATATATCAATGATTGGACGATAATATAAAAAGCAACGTACTAAGATACTGTTCTAGGTACTACCGTAAAAGAAAAAGATTAAGGATTAACAATTAGTGCTGATATGAAAGTTTAAGAGCAGTGTGGTATTGCAGCTTCAAATGGTAATCACATTCTTGGGTTTATTAGAACTATAACAAACAAAGAAAAAGAGCTAATTATACATCTGTATAAAGCAATAGTTATGCCTCATTTATAATACTGTAGGGGAGACCGAGGCTAGTTGTTATAATTTTCAATTAAAGTCACATTTTGTGAAAAGTCATTTCAGTCAACTTATACATTACATCTATTATTCGTGTTAATAAAATGTGCCATACCATTCATATTCCATACCGTAGTTACGTAGATACATTGTATACGGGGTTTAGTAAACAAACTATCAAGGGTGGTATTCTGACAATGCATTGAGTGTCCCCCCTCCATGGTATTCTCGAGACTTGCGATTAATGAACGATAACACCCTCAAGCTAAGGTCGGACATAATTATTGTTTAACTTCAAAGTTAAAACATTACCCACAATACGCGCGAAGTGTGAAACAGCCTCGTCACAGTGAGAAAGCAACTAACTGGTTGTATAGTATGTAACATGTACCAGTGAAATGTATTTGTATTGCGAGTTGACATCATGAATGTATTAAAAGCAGGTGGCGGTTTGTTTGTAGGGCAGAAAGACGCTCGCCGTACGCCCTACAGCCTACACAGAGCAGTGCTGCCGTTGGCGCCCATTTTAACGGTCTAATTCGATTGTCGCGTTCAATTTGCATTGCACCAGAAAGCCCTCAAAGTGTTAACTTAGATGCACAATTCACTAGTCCAAAATGTGTACTGTGAAACGAAAAACGTGTACCGCTTGCGAATGAGAAAATGTAAATTTATTCGTGACGTCAAATCGCAACCCCGAATTGGCCGTGGCTGTAACACTGGCGCCACACGGCGAGTCGATAATCAACTGAATGTCGATTATGTCATTATGTGACCGACTGCGACAGCTAGCGTGCAGTACAGTGTCAACCAAAGTTAGTCAAAATCGTCTTTCGGTTCAACAATTTTATTTCCCGATTAGTAACTGCACGAGGAAACAATTAAGAAGCTATTAAACAAGACAAGACAAAAACGTGTGCTTACCAACCCTAGGTATTTTCACTTAAAGGGGGGGTGAAGCACTCGAACAACCATAGCCCAAACATAATAACATACCATTTACAGTATATATCACCCTTATATGATGGGCGCAACGCCACGGTAATTTTGTAATATCCTTTTAAACTTTGCCATTATCTTCGCTGGGCGGCGCCATATTGCTCTGCGGGGGGCTCAGCGGCAGAGTGGTTTGAGTACGAGCTCCTGGCACGGCGTTCACACAGTAAAAACCTCTCGGAAAAACGGCCGAAACGCATGGAAAATCGAATAAAAAGAAAACTGGTGTACACTGGATGGCTCCTGGATATATCAACTAGTACTACAAATGCAAGGAAAAAACTTTTGATCGACTTCCGAGGAAGAATTTGCAGCGGAAAAGGTGGTTGCAAATGCGGAAATTGCCGTGTCCGCCAGCCGCAGGCACTGCGAGTGACCACTTTTCCGACAAAAGACTGTGATGAGCATGGACAGACGGAGAGCATCAAGATGTCATTCTTGGTCAAAGACACCGTTCCATCTTAGATTTTTTTCCGCATATGACCATGCATCTACAGACTATTCTGCGACAAGGAAACGTCAGATATCAAAGGGCAGAGCGATGCGCAGGAAGCGACGAGCCGAAACCAGGTTAGTAAATTGGATTACCGTTACCATTGTGACTTATCACTACGATTACAATATAGTTCCACCCCAATAAGCACAGCTGTGCTTCAACGTCAGCATATATATAACCCACAGTAAATCGAAATGTATGAATACAATAAAGTGCGAGTAACTGTTAATAGTTTGATATAATTACGAGTGTTTTCCTATCCGCCGATTTATTTTCGACGTGATCAGACGTACCGTCAATACGTGGCCGTACTCAAAACAATAACAATAACTCAATAAGTGCTACAGGATATACTGCAGCCTTATAACATAGGCTATGGCGTATGTACTAGGCAAAATTATTCAAGAAAATAATGTGATATTATTTATTGACAGTCGTAATAAGTCTCATACTCCAGTGTTTTAAATGCCTAGAGACCAAGCAGCAAGCGTAAGGCTAAGCCTAAGGGGGTAGATGCATGGGAGAAACACACCAAAAGACAGTATAGACTATAGCGCAACAGAAGCCTGCTGTTGCTGTTTACATTTCAAATTCTTTATGGAAATATTTAAATATACAAATACTTTCATTGTGATTAAGTGCAAATGCAGTTACACAAACTTTTTAAAAGTATTTAAATATTTAATAAAATGTATTTCACCCATGCAATGTCTAGCTGGAGAGGAAACTAACTAAGGCATCGTCATCTACCCAGTTGAACACTGTCAGATTACATGTCTGCTTTCTATAATGACACTTTATAATTTCTGTCTGAATTCTTGTGACTTGACAATAAGGCAAAATTATATAAAATTAATTTGCTTTATTGATCAGATTAAACCCCACATGTAATAACTGGAACTTCATAAAGAGATGTATTAATTACATTTTATTCTGAGTCGACTGATAACACTGTAATGAATATCGTGGGGGGAGGGGGCAACTATCGGCAACCCACAATAGTATTAGTACAAGCTATACATATGAAGGAAGTCTATCAGGCATGGGGGACAATTCTGTTTTGTCAATTCCAAAAAATCATTTCTAATTCCGCCTTGCAAAAAATCAATTCCAACTGTTAAAATCCTAGGCTAAAGAAAAATTCAAATCCAATTCGTTTTAACACAGTTTTATTTGTCACGTGTGCACAATCATATTTAATTAGATATGATTACAAAATTATTGTTCGTTAAATACACACACACACACACATATATATATATCAAGTCCAGGTCATTTGCCCCCCTCCCGGACATTTGCCCCTTTGTCACTTGCCCCCCCAGACATTAGCCCCTTGCCTTATTCAAAATCTGGACATTTGCCCCCTGTCCGTAGCCTCTGGATTATTTGTAAGTTTTTTTAAGAAATGTTTTTTTAACTTATTTTTTATTTCTGAACATGAATTCAAGATATATATTACCCTAATTGCAATTAATGTTCTTTGTGCCAGATCAGCCAAGTAAATTACTTTATATAGTTGGAGGTGATCCTGTAATCAAAGGATTATCTTTATTGCAATTGTGGAAGAAGCCAGTGACATTAGGACCTGGACCTGTTAGGGCAATTGAGGATATTTGAAAGAAGCCATCTCAACAAGGTTTCTTTTGAATTGCATTTACCACGGAGAGTTGGAGTGACTCCATTTTCCTATAAAACTGGATGCACAAGCCAGAGTTGTCAGAATTCACTTATAACTTCACCATGGAAATTACTACTAGCATCTGAGGAGGTCAGAAGCTATGTTTTGAGTGTCATTCCTACACCAAGAAGGGGGACCAACAAGATTACTCTTCAATGGGAGTGAAGCCAGCGTCGATCCTGATCATGCAAGGGTGCTGTGGTCACTGATCTGATCTCCAGATCCAGAATGCGATCAACAAGACTGCCTGCAACCATGATGGTGACATGGCACCGATAGAAGCTGCCAAGGTCGGTGAGGACCTGAAAACTAAGGCAGCTAATACCAGGGGCACTCCAAACCAGCTGATCTCTGACTCGTTACTGTCCACCACTGTTTGTGGAAGCATCACCCCAAGAACCCATCTTCCACCACTGATCTGACTATCAATGATACCTGGAAGACAACTGGTGACAAGAACATCTCATACACACTCCAGGGGATAGGCCATTGCATTAGGCTAAAGTGACTTTGACTTGTCATTGAATGTTATGTTATTGTAGCAATAATGATAAAACTGCAAACTGATTTTCACTTGTCAACTATCATAGAAAAAGGGGCAGATGTCCGGGGGAGCAAATATGCTAGGAGTCAGATTTATATCGCTATCAGTGGTGGTATCATAAATTTACTGGAAAGTTTGAGTCTTCAACATCCTAATCTCCAACATGTATTCTCCATGGGGACATTTTTAATTACTACAAAGGGCAAACCCTACAGCCACATGTAACAGCATTGTACAGATGACCAGTGACATGTTTATTATGGGAAACTTGTGGGCTGAACATTAGGCTTGGATAAACAAGGGGCTGCATTCAAGTGGGGTAGGCTTCCTAAAAGCAAGGTCATGTCTAACCAATTTCTTATGTTTTCTAGAAGAAATTACAAAGTGGGTAGATGACGGGTCACCAGTTGTCTACTTAGATTTTCAGAAAGCTTTCGATAAAGTGCCACATCAAAGATTGTTACTTAAACTAAAAGCCCATGGTATAGGCAATTATGTAATCAACTGGATAGAAAAGTGGCTTACACACAGAAGACAGAGTAATAGTAGATGGTGAGATTTCAAACTGGAAATCTGTTTTGAGAGGGGTACCACAAGGATCAGTATTAGGCCCTATACTGTTTTAAATATATATATAAATGATTTGGAGGATGACATATCTAGCAAAGTACTCAAATTTGCAGATGACACAAAAGTATTCAGAAAGGTTACTAATGATACAGATAAACAAAGTTTACAGGATGATCTAGAAAAATATTTTAAATGATCAGAAAAATGGCAAATGTTATTCAATTTTGGGAAGTGTAAATGTATACACATAGGACATGGAAATATGGACGAGGAATATAAAATGGGGGATGCTGTACTGGGCAGAACCACACAAGAAAAGGATTTAGGAGTAACATTTAATGCTGACATGAAAGTTTCAGAGCAATGTGGGATTGCTGCTTCGAAAGGAAATCAATTTCTAGGGCTAATTAGGAGAACTATCATGTATAAGGAGAATCATCTAATTGTACTCCTGTACAAAGCAATAGTTAGAACACATTTGGAATATTGTATTCAAGCATGAAGGCCATATCGTAAAAAAAGACAGATAAGCTAGAAAGAATACAACGAAGAGCAACTAAAATGATTCCAGAATTAAGAGACCTTAGTTACGAAAGTCGCTTATTACAATGTGGTTTGACAATACTAGAGACCAGGAGACCAAGAGGAGACCAAATAGAAGTGTTTAAGATAGTGAACGATTATGAGGATGTTGATAGGAATATGTTCTTCAAACTTAAAGAAGGCAGTAGAACCAGAGGACACAAAGCAGCATTAGTTAAGTAGCAGTGTAGGTTGGACATGAGAAACTACTCTTTCTCACAGAGGGTGATAAATGAATGGAACAAACTGCCAAATGATTGTGTTAATGCTAGTAGTGTGAATATGTTTAAAAATAGAATTGACAGATATCTGATAAGGGCATATCTCTTTTTGATGCAAATGCTTGATTATATTGTTCTTGGTCACAATGTTTCAATACCAGAGTAGACAGTGTCTATGCTGCAATGTTGACAACTTCCTGGCTGTTACCAGATTCAGGGTGACATGCTAATAGCAGACAAATATGATTTTAAAAGTAATATAAATAAATATAAGGGTAAATATTAACAGTATCAAGTCAATAATTCCAACAAAATCAATTCCAATTCCCAAAAATAAATTTTTGAAAAAAAAATTCCAATTAAAAAAATTTTTAAGTCAATTCCAATTCTGGAACTGGAATTGAGGGCCAGTTCCAATTCCGGAATGGAATTGACCACATGCCTGAAGTATATTCATGACAATATCTTGTCTCTGTGTACTACAGCAACAGTCATGAACAGTATAATTGAATTGAAACAAGCTAATGTCTGTGGGGCTTTTGTCCATGCACCATACTATCTAGCAGATGCTTTCAGTATAATACCTAATAATTATATATATACATATATACACACATATATATATATATATATATATATATATATATATATATATATATATATATATATATATAGATATGTGTGTGGGCAGGTATGTGTGTGTGCGTGCAGCATTTATAAGATAAAGATGTCACAAACATAGATCTGCATTTGGTCCAATAACAATATTCATGCATTATGTTATCTAACTCGAGTGTCAGATATAAAATAAGGAACCCCATAGAAAGTGAACCTATGGGTCCATATTTTGTTATGGAATTTGGACCCCTTATATAATTTTGACCTCCCTGGCCCATTGAAAACAGTGGAATGTTGATTAGATAATATAATGCACATTTGAGCTAAGATGCTACAATTTTGGTTACATGCGTTTGGTTATGTTACCAGTGGCATTCATCAAACTGACCAAACAGATTCATTAAAAACATTAAGAGATCAGTGAAAGACCCATTGGTTGAATTAACATGGCTCCATAGGGAAAATGCTTTTCCCTGTGGTTGATTACTTTATACATTCTATATGACACTGGCACTCTTATATTCTAAAAATAATATATACAAGGGAAAGTTTCTCACATTGTGGTTCACTTTTATTATGCAAAAGATGAATTTTGTACAATTTTCAAGTCACCGTATGTGTAATCTTTTCAGATGAAGGATTCACCATTGGTTCGTACAAGTACAGATACTAGTTTTGAAGCATCCAGCGCTACGGGTGATGCCGTCAATCTTTACATTACGGATGTCACTTTTAGTGCCATCACTGCTACTACTGCTGTGGCACCACATACAACTGATGCTGAAATGCAAATCGATCCGGTAATGATATTTCAAGTGCGACACTTCGCGAATACTGCTGTAGTCACGGATGACATTATTCCACCAATGAACTACTCCTATGTGAAGCTTCCATCAGATTCAGTGAGAACAAAGACATTGGTGCAGATGATGCACACTATGTGATAACAGCGACATAACCGAGGGTGACTCAAGCAGCTCCGACACCTATGAGAAAGAGAAGAAGTTTGTCATTCGTGAGAAAAACTTATGTCACTTTTCTGCACCTGCCACACACCAAACAGCCATAAACTGTGACACAGGTTGTACTCATGTCTGATCTATCAGCCAAGGTCTTTCGGATACTGGGGTGTCTGTCAGAGGAAAGGGTGCTGATTTCTACCCCTGGATAAGTGAAAGGTGAATTGAATATGTTAGGTGTATGTGTACTATCAGTCAGAATAAGTAGTGTATTGGTGTATATTTAGTGCCAGTAGTTTATTGGAACAGATGGTTGGTGTGCAAGTACTATCAGTCAGAACAAGTAGTGTATTGATACATATGATTGGTGTACATTTACTGTCAGTACAAGTAGTGTAGTTGGTAGAGATTGAGACGCTTGGTTTACATTTGCTGTCGGTAGGAACAAGTAGTAGATTCAGTCAGAACAAGTAGTATATTGGATACACATGATTGGTGTATATTTACTGTCAGAAGACATAGTGAAATGGTGCAGATTCCAGAATGAGATCATTGGTGTACATTTACTGTTGGTAGGAACAAGTAGTGTATTGGTATGCATGATTGGTGTACGTTTACTGTCAGTCAGAACAAGTAATATTGTTACACATGATTGGTGTACATTTACTGTCCAATCAAAACAAGTAGTCTATTGCCATTGGTACAGATGATGATGGTGAAACAGTTAAATGCCTTGGCTTTATAAAGATTAATTATTTCCTAAGCTAAACTACCAGTATATCTGATATGTTGTGGCATAATAATGATGTGTGTAACTGTGATATCCATGTTCCAGGTTGTATTTCCTGTGGTAGAAGTCACTGTTTTTAGTCAAACAGTTAAATGCCTTGGCTTTATAAAGATTAATTATTTCCTAAGCTAAACTACCAGTATATTTGATATGTTGTGGCATAATAATGATGTGTGTAACTGTGATATCCATGTTCCAGGTTGTATTTCCCTGTGGTAGAAGTCACTGTTTTTAGTCAATGGTTTCAGTCGTTCTAGTTAGCCTTATTTCTTTGGTAATTGTTTTTCTATGTGAATAAACTGTTGGTATATTTTATGTTGGTCTCAATATAAATGAAATTGTGTGTGCAAGATGCTGCAGGTAACATTTTTGTTGACAGAAGTGGGATATGGATAAGGAGGCATTCACATCATTCAGTTATTAATATTTTATTGGGAATTTTTGTAGTTTTCCAGGTTGTTTTTCGACCTGCTGCATACTGTGGGTGCCTCACAATTTGTCTATATCAGACTATCAGTACACTCACCTGTGTCAGGTCAATCTCCATAGCTAAACTTTCCATCAATTCAATTCGGTTCAGAATAGACATCACAGATCCTTCCCACATTGCAGGATGGGATTACTTGTCTTGCCTTTCCTGAGCCTGAAATATAATTTGTCAGGGTTAGTTGATAGCACTAATTCCATAATTACCATAATAGTTGCAAAACTGTGAACATTAAATACTGTCAGTAGTTAATTATTGTTATTTAAATGATTACATTGCACCAAACAACAAGGTGTTGTGGTGTGCTATAAAGAGAGGGGTGATTACAAGTAGGAATATTAATGTAATCATGATTACAGTAATTATTGCAATCACAATTACTAATGTAGTCATGATTACAATCATTATTACAATCACAATTATGGTAACATCTAAGAATATATATATATTCACATAATGAATTAAATAAACCCTCATGTTATTATTGTCATCAATGTTATTCAACACAAAATCAAACACAATATTAAAATACAGTCACGATACACTTCATTAGATTAGATACAAAATAAAGAGAAGAGCCTGCTTGCATTGCCATTGTAGTTCGGACCTCGCCCTCGGGCTAGGTAAAAGAAATATGCAGAAAAAATATGATTATTAAAATGGCAACGATTCGATAACAATTGAATTACTGACCTGCTAGCTATAGGGCGAATCAATGAGTCGGCATGCAAATCATGCAATGACAGCAGGCCAACATCTAGCACCGCTCTGTTTGTGCATATCAGTACAAAATCATCGACATCGTCTTCGCCTTCGTACGGTGATGGAAGCACCAACGCGGTCGGGCACACGGTGCTGTATAGCCATAGCCTAGCCCTAGGCATGGTAGCTTCCTCGGCGCAGCATGATGACTCAACGTAAACGTGCGCAGACATCAGGACGTAATTTCCACAGGTTCACCACATCACATTACCTAGTCAGGAATCGTTGACAGTCAAAGCGCTGTTGTAATTTTTCCTGAATCCAACGTCAACAAAGTCAAAGGCGAAGCCGACCTGGACACTGGAGTCTGGAGCGTGACTCGCACACTCGGTGACATTTTACGACTGTCAACCGTTGTTTCCGTGTGGCCTGTCGAACTAGACTCTTCGTCTGTGGTTTCCATTTCTCCAAAGATAGACTAAACTATTACGGAAGTTCAGTAAACCACTAATCGCTAGTAGCAGATCTGGTAAAACTGTCACAAGCGATGCATCCATCTTGTCAACAAGTAAAAAATAGTTCCGGTATTCCGTTATCGCATATTCTCGTTGGTTAGCGTCTCGTGTGTTCGAGAAGTGTGTCGTTTTCGACGATTTTTTGCGTGTTTTGTTGTAATTTCTTTAACTTTTTTATTTGGAACGAACAAAAACGCTATTTTGTTGACGTGTGTAAACACTTGTATATATAACAGAGACCCATATCTTTTTTTTCGCTCCAGAATGCCTATTTACGAAATAAATCGCAAAAAATCGAAAATTTACATTGATTAGATATACGCGACTCAAACCACTCGTTTCGACAACAAGATGGCGATACGCAGTGATGTATTTTGTCGATTTTTGTCTCGAACAAAATCAGTTTTTCAGTTTATCTCACACATTAGCAGGTATCTGTCACCATTAATGCATAGTTAGATAATATATATTTAAATATACGGCACAACACAAAATTGCTTCAGTTCCCCTTTAAGTATCATTAAACCATAATTATTAGGTTTTTAAATTAATGGCACACCGTAAGAAAATTATTTCACAATGTGTATGGCTAAGGCAAGGCACTGGGCTGTGTCCACATCAAAGATGACAGTGATTACTTCTGTGATACGTGGACATCTAGCGGCATTTATAAGAAAATGGGACCAAGTACCTCGTAAAAAGGGGACATATCTACCTTAGCAGTATATAATTTATAATAATACATATATTCATACTTACAAACATACATAGCAGTTCAGATCTATCTAACATCGTAGCATAAAGATATATTGATGAATTGGCCATCTGAAAACACTGTATACTAATTTTATAAAAAATTTCAAAGTGCAAACATCACCCAATAAAAATTCCTTCTAACATGATATTATTGTCACGCATTTTCTCATGAAATACATATCACAGTTTGTGCCAACAATTCATGTCCACTCTATGTTGTAATTCTATCATTTGTCAAGTAGAAACATAGTATACAAAGATTGCAGTTTCTTGTCGTGAAATCTCGGAACGAAGTTGACCTTGACGACCTCGGTGAATCCTTCGGAGAGTTGTGGGTCACTGTACTTCGACCTGAAAAATGTGGCAAAATCGTCTCACCAGGCAAGTGAAATAAAAGTATTCATATGTGATGTAACTATTGGGACATGATTATGGATCAGAGGAAGAACAATTAATGGTTAATATTACGTATGAAATCAATAGGTTTTACTTCAATGAGCGATGCAAATAATAATCATTCATCAGCATTGTAGTCCGTACTTGTAGCTGTGAAGCATCATCTCATTGATAGCTTGGTGTGTCGTGTCAGTCATTTCTCGAAACTGCAAAGAAACGGTCACATGTATGACGATGTTTTTACATTGTAATATCCAGAACATTCTTACTTTTAACATTTTGGTCAGGTGTCCAAGCTATATTAAATTGACTAATTTTACCAACTTTGTGGGTGTAAAGTAAATGCTTGTTTGAAATGTTAAATGTTTCCAATCCAGTTGAGTAATAAAAAAAAGATAAAGGTATGTTCTTATATAGCGCAGTATCCAGTCCTTGGGACTGTTCAAACAACTTTACACTTCACCCCCTGGCAGACCTGTTCGTTCCAACACGAACTCAACTTCTCTGGGAAGCATTAAGCCATGCTGTAATTACTGCACAAAAAACATTCGTTCATATATTCACCAGGCACTAATTTATACAGTTGAGTGAACTGAGGCAACATTGACTAAAAGAAATAGCCCAAGCTTGAAAATTGCCGCAAGAAAACTCATTCTCTCGAATTAGAGTGATCAATCCAATGTTTTAACCACTATGCCACCACATCCCAATGTTCTAACCACTATGTCACCACGCCCCAATGTTCTAACCACTACGTCACCACGCCCCAATGTTCTAACCACTACGTCACCATGTCGCAATGTTCTAACCACTACGCCACCACACCCCAATGTTCTAACCACTACGCCACCGCGCCCCCAGTATTAAGTGTAATAATTATCAACAACTGTTTCTGCTAAACTACACGTCTTCCATTGAAATATACCAACTACAGCATTACACATATAACTAAAATTCTACTCAGTAGCTGATAAAATAAATGCACATATTTTCTGTGTAAGCATTCAGGAATATGTGCACTCGTTAGTTCTATCATATTAAGTATGTAGCTTTGTCTATACTCGTTCATTGTGTCTGGCATGCTGTAGTGAAGTTGTGAAGACAAAACAACGACATGACACTCCAGCCTTCGAAGCAACATCCGTGTACCTAGAACATGTAAGAGAGAATATCGCTTTATTCATACATAAATACCATGGTATATATATATATATATATATATATATACATAATAATAATAAAGACGACACAAGGACCTGTGTTGAATTAAGTACATCGCGATATACTGTAATGTAGCAGAGTAGAATAAATAAAACCTAGGAAAATCATAAATGATGCACACATTTGTGTAGGTGAACAGTAATTGATTAATTACATGATTTCAATCATTCTTGGCTCAAACCATTGTGGCTCAATCATTCTTGGCTCAAACCATTGTGGCTCAATCATTCTTGGCTCAAACCATTGTGGCTCGATTTTGCGTTTGAAAATAATCTACGAAGTTAACAAAGCAAGTTGAGATAAAGTTAGAGTTAGTTGTTTTACTACTTTAATACTCTGTTAACTCTGCTGTTACTCCATAATCTATACTTAATAAACTATACCTATCCATGGTCTTTCTCAAGGTTAGTTTCAAAGAGTATTTAAACCAGTTCAATTATATAAACATGGTTAGCATCTGGATGGTGGAGGATAAGATCAGGGTGGCCAGAGATAACCAACCAGCACCTAAGGTGATATTGTAAGTCCACTAAGAGATTTCCATGGAATATCACAACGATAACATAGCATAAAGGATTAAAGTGGCGAACACACCTGTCTGCTTCCCTCGTCTGCACGAGGCATACATAGTACGCCGTCCATTGTTTTAGCACAGACCATCTGCAACATCGTCTGCTTCCGCACAAATCGCTCCCAGATCGATTTATGCAGAAATAGACGATGTCGTGGCTAGCCTATGTTAAAACAAAGGACAATTGGCGTGGATGACGTTAGCGGAGAGGTGTGTTTGTTGCTTAATCACCGATACACTTTCCTAGATGACCGAGAATTAGTTTTATCCACTATGACAAGGCTGGCGTCTCCCAGTTCACTGGTTTCATTTCACATTATATCACATTATATTATATCAGGCCACACCACAACACCTGATACTGGCACGTTAAACATCTGCATAACAACAGCTTGGAATCGTTCAGTAGGTTTGTGCGTGCATTAATGTTCAAACGCACAAAATATTAACCATATTTCATTTTCTTCGCACTTTGAAAGCATATGTTTGACACCAACTCGTGTATATCAGCAAAACATGATTGATAAAAACTAGACTACTATTCTTGGTGGCGTCAGTGGCAAACATTCACTAATGATCTCAGTTACGAATGTTCTGGGGTTACTGCAGACAGACACCGCTGGTGATGCACATATGAATAACACATAGGCGTCAACATTAACGCTTTCTTTTTCTTGCACGTGTGTGGTCACCATGCATGAGAACGTCACATCAAAATGGCAACCCATAAAACATTATGCTAAAAAACCAACAAAAAACACTAATAAAAACCAATGAAGGTTGATTGGAGGAGGACTTTTCCTGCTTTCATAAGCATTTTCCCGCTTTTTTGTGAGCACTTTCCTGTTTTTCCGTGAGCAGATGTTGACCCCGGTGATATCAAAAAAGCGATAATCATTCCCATGCAAAAACATATCACGAAACAAAGATGAAAGTGCAGTGCAGCGAGGAAACCACAATTTTTCTGCCACCTTTGAGATAATGCTGATGGCACCGACCTTGACCCAGTTACCAACCAGGAAGAAAAAACTACAGCAAGAGTATCACATAAGAAACGTACCGCTTTCGAGATTCAACATCGGGGTTGGTGTTATCAATGACAACGCTCTTTCTCTGGCTTAGGGCATTCTCACATTCTTTAACACACTTCTGCCATGACCCCAATGCATCCTGGGTGAAACAAAGCTACTGTATAAGAAGCCCACATCACATGCATATGGGCCCTACATATCACATGCATATGGGCCCTACACATCACATGCATATGGGCCCTACACATCACATGCATATGGGCCCTACACATCACATGCATATGGGCCCTACATATCACATGCATATGGGCCCTACACATCACATGCATATGGGCCCTACATATACACAGATGATCAATGTTATATATATATATATACACCAGAGAGACCGGGGCGGGAGATATTTGTGGTATCATTAGCATTAAAAAGTTTTGATTAGGTAACAATTCAAAGAGCAATCCTGAAATATGCTGTTTTTTTAACAATCAGATCTCCTATTAGAGGATGTACTGAAAGAACACTGATACGTAGGCATGTAAACATACCAAGGACATTTGTTGAGAAGCAAAGGTAAAACACAATCATTTATAGATTCATTAGAACAATAAGGTAATATTATGTACAGCTGTACATATCAAGTACATTTAAATTTAGTTTTTTGCACACAAATATCAATATGTACTGGTACATGCATACACTTATCAGTGTGTAGTGCCACAAACAGGTATATTGAGGTGTGTATGCACATTTCCATGGGATATTACCATTACTACTATACTTTCTAGATTAGTAAGAACATGGGCATAGTATGTGTATAAAGTACTTTTTAAAACAACATTCCAAACTATGATGCAACGGACAGACATCACTATAAAAAATACATTCCCTGCCAAATATATCTACGAGATAACATGAATACAGTGAACTACGTTTTGCTTCCAAGAACCAACAGTTCAGAGATAAAAGCATCACTCATCATGACATTTTTATTAAACAGTCTAGAAATAATTTTAGCGAATCCGCCTCCCAACATATGTGGAAGGTAATGCCTACCCTAGACATGTGTACATAGCCTCCCAATGTATGTGGAAGGTAATGCCTACCCTAGACACGTGTATATAGCCTCCCAATGTATGTGGAAGGTAATGCATACCCTAGGCACGTGTACATAGCCTCCCAACGTCTGTGGAAGGTAATGCCTACCCTAGACACGTGTACATAGCCTCCCAACATATGTGGAAGGTAATGTCTACCCTAGACACGTGTACATAGCCTCCCAACGTATGTGGAAGGTAATGCCTACCCTAGACACGTGTACATAGCCTCCCAACATATGTAGAAAGTAATGCCTACCCTAGACACATGTACATAGCCTCCCAACGTATGTAGAAAGTAATGCCTACCCTAGACACATGTACATAGCCTCCCCTTTGCAGATGCTCACGGTAGAAGTAACTCTTCCCCGCTGACAACAAAAAACAAAACACAACCCTCAGTGCCAACGCTGGCCTCTATCATGCATATTTCATGGACATGCAGTGCCACAAGAGTAAATAATTTTGTCACTTACTATCATAGGTTTTACATGCCTTAGGCATAAGTTTGCATACATTTCTTATTTTATTATAAAGTGTACTGGTCTACAAAACACAGGGATCTGCACTATGGAAGAACTGTATTATTAGTTTTACATATATTAGAATGTGTGTCATAGCTGACATTTTCAGATTTCTATAACTGTAATTCAATACCGTATCAGTATCCTACAACACAGTTGACAGAATCTGTTTCAGTACATAATTTTGCCAGCCATTTGCAATGTTGGGAACATGAATCCTGTGATGTAGTGTTTTCTGCATATTCGAATTCCTTTAATTCCTTCCAAGAAAGTGATAGAAATATGGGTAGATCTATTTGTAACATTAGTACAAATTTACGTGTCCAACTCACCAGCAGGGAAACCCACAAAGACGATGACCTGAAAGAAATAGCACAATTAAAACCACGGAAACAGTAGGATTGTGGAGACATTACTAGGGCTAACATCATAAAACCATGGAAACAGTAGGATTGTGCAGACATTACTAGGGCTAACATCATAAAACCACGGAAACAGTAGGATTGTGCAGACATTACTAGGGCTAACATTATAAAACCACGGAAACAGTAGGATTGTGCAGACATTACTAGGGCTAACACTATAAAACCACGGAAACAGTAGGATTGTGCAGACATTACTAGGGCTAACACTATAAAACCACGGAAACAGTAGGACTGTGCAGACATTACTAGGGCTAACACTATAAAACCACGGAAACAGTAGGACTGTGCAGACATTACTAGGGCTAACACTATAAAACCACGGAAACAGTAGGACTGTGCAGACATTACTAGGGCTAACACTATAAAACCACGGAAACAGTAGGACTGTGCAGACATTACTAGGGCTAACACTATAAAACCACGGAAACAGTAGGACTGTGCAGACATTACTAGGGCTAACACTATAAAACCACGGAAACAGTAGGACTGTGCAGACATTACTAGGGCTAACACTATAAAACCACGGAAACAGTAGGACTGTGCAGACATTACTAGGGCTAACACTATAAAACCACGGAAACAGTAGGACTGTGCAGACATTACTAGGGCTAACACTATAAAACCACGGAAACAGTAGGACTGTGCAGACATTACTAGGGCTAACACTATAAAACCACGGAAACAGTAGGACTGTGCAGACATTACTAGGGCTAACACTATAAAACCACGGAAACAGTAGGACTGTGCAGACATTACTAGGGCTAACACTATAAAACCACGGAAACAGTAGGACTGTGCAGACATTACTAGGGCAAACACTATAAAACCACGGAAACAGTAGGACTGTGCAGACATTACTAGGGCTAACACTATAAAACCACGGAAACAGTAGGACTGTGCAGACATTACTAGGGCTAACACTATAAAACCACGGAAACAGTAGGACTGTGCAGACATTACTAGGGCTAACACTATAAAACCACGGAAACAGTAGGACTGTGCAGACATTACTAGGGCTAACACTATAAAACCACGGAAACAGTAGGACTGTGCAGACATTACTAGGGCTAACACTATAAAACCACGGAAACAGTAGGACTGTGCAGACATTACTAGGGCTAACACTATAAAACCACGGAAACAGTAGGACTGTGCAGACATTACTAGGGCTAACACTATAAAACCACGGAAACAGTAGGACTGTGCAGACATTACTAGGGCTAACACTATAAAACCACGGAAACAGTAGGACTGTGCAGACATTACTAGGGCTAACACTATAAAACCACGGAAACAGTAGGACTGTGCAGACATTACTAGGGCTAACACTATAAAACCACGGAAACAGTAGGACTGTGCAGACATTACTAGGGCTAACACTATAAAACCACGGAAACAGTAGGACTGTGCAGACATTACTAGGGCTAACACTATAAAACCACGGAAACAGTAGGACTGTGCAGACATTACTAGGGCTAACACTATAAAACCACGGAAACAGTAGGACTGTGCAGACATTACTAGGGCTAACACTATAAAACCACGGAAACAGTAGGACTGTGCAGACATTACTAGGGCTAACACTATAAAACCACGGAAACAGTAGGACTGTGCAGACATTACTAGGGCTAACACTATAAAACCACGGAAACAGTAGGACTGTGCAGACATTACTAGGGCAAACACTATAAAACCACGGAAACAGTAGGACTGTGCAGACATTACTAGGGCTAACACTATAAAACCACGGAAACAGTAGGACTGTGCAGACATTACTAGGGCTAACACTATAAAACCACGGAAACAGTAGGACTGTGCAGACATTACTAGGGCTAACACTATAAAACCACGGAAACAGTAGGACTGTGCAGACATTACTAGGGCTAACACTATAAAACCACGGAAACAGTAGGACTGTGCAGACATTACTAGGGCTAACACTATAAAACCACGGAAACAGTAGGACTGTGCAGACATTACTAGGGCTAACACTATAAAACCACGGAAACAGTAGGACTGTGCAGACATTACTAGGGCTAACACTATAAAACCACGGAAACAGTAGGACTGTGCAGACATTACTAGGGCTAACACTATAAAACCACGGAAACAGTAGGACTGTGCAGACATTACTAGGGCTAACACTATAAAACCACGGAAACAGTAGGACTGTGCAGACATTACTAGGGCTAACATTATAAAACCATGGAAACAGTAGGATTGTGGAGACATTACTAGGGCTAACATTATAAAACCATGGAAACGGTAGGATTGTGCAGACATTACTAGGGCTAACATTATAAAACCATGGAAACAGTAGGATTGTGGATACATTACTAGGGCTAGCATTATAAAACCATGGAAACAGTAGGATTGTGCAGACATTACTAGGGCTAACATTATCGTATACATGAAAGTTTGATAAAATTTTATCGGATTATTATTATTCACAACTTTCGGTACAGTAATCTTACAATGTGTGTGTGTGTATGTAAAATAACAATAAAATAATCATTTAATACAAATTTGTAACATGTATTTATGACAAAAAGTGTTAAGCAACACATTTTCAAGGACAGAACCTTTACTGTTAGTTTGAGCATCACCATTAAAACATGGTAAATGTTTAACAACTTGCGTGACAGCCATACCCGGGGGGGAGGGGGGGCACTCAATACGTTGCTAGTATGTTGATACACACAACGTGCTTAGGTAATCAAGGGTAAATATTTAGAGCAAGAGCTTAATTTCAGGGCAACTTTATGTAATTTAAAAAAAATTAATTTATGAATAACATTTTAGTGGGATGGTATACTGGCAACATATTGAGTGCCCCCCCCCCGGGCAGGCGTACCTCTGGTTGTCCTGTTGGCACGAGTCTCGTATTGACCGGATCACATGATGGGGCAGAAGCATCCAGCTTTCTCTGCTCATACAAACCACACATCGTGTAAACAAACATTTCATAGGTACACCGCCTGATTGTTTTTATCATGCAATCATGTTATATACTGCAAACTATACCTATTCTAATGTTTTCAATGAACCACAATTTTTAAATATTAAAGTGAAACAAAAGTCATTTCAGATGATCTGATTTCATTTCAGTGTTACTTACTGGGTCAAATTCGGGCAGGTTGTACAACGCTGGCTTCTTTCCAAGGAAGTATTCTTCTGGTGTGTAGAAAGAAAGATGTAGATTCAATGCAAACTGAAACAAAAATACCTTTCAGGCTTACGTTGCCTCCTCAATTAGAATTTTTCAGTCATCACATTTCAGACACATTTTGCCAAAAAATCAAATAAGAAAAAATTACAAAAGTGGCTCTGCATCTGTATAAGGGTATTCCCACTTTCACAAGTTACCTGATCTAACGATCTACATTGATTATTTCGATGAATAAAAAAATTTTATAGCACTGTTTCAGTCCTTTCTTCATTAGTCTGTTCAAAACACTTTACTGCACAGTTCTCTGTTGACAGATGTGTGTCTCAATTAACTGATGTGCACAGTTTTAAAAGGTGTTTCAGCACCATCTAATAAGACATTTCTGGTCACTAAAAGTCCACACAATTGTAACAGATCCCAGCTATAAGTGACATAACCCACTGGCTTTTTATGTCCCACTCACAACTTGTGTAGGGCCTAAAAAGCAAGCCGTAAAAAAATAATCCTCCTGGCCGCAGACTACCATTTCGTGACATTTCCAAGAACAGAAAGCAATGCACAAAAGCCTTACCAATCTGTCAGAACAGGAGAAATCTTTCTTCTTTCCAGGAGCCCAATCCACTGGTCTCCCTGCAGCATCTGGGTAATACAACAGGCAACACACCTATGGTGGGGTCATATACAAGCCAATGTTAATGCTCTACCACAACTAGGTCAATTTATATTTAAAGTTAAACAAAAGTCATGTTTATGGGGCTTTGCACCTAAGATATAATAAAAACTAACTAGGTGCCACTAAAATCAAGAATATAACGTCAGTGGCTTTCTCAGAATTATTTCTAAGCGTAGGAGATTCCGGTCATTTCTTCAGTTAACTGAGGACTGACATGTTAACCAGCATGATCGATAAGCATATGTGCAGTTCTACGAAATTGTGTAACCTAGACTACCACGTGACATATAGCGAAAGCTTAGTAAACAAAGGCCAAAATATGTTACATAAGTTGAGTGTAGGTGCGAACAACATAGCCATATCCTATTGGTAACATTGGTAATTTCATTTGGCGAATGAATATTGCCTGACTACGGCATCAGTGACATAGGATTATCTAACAGTATGGCACGGCCCATGAAAGATGTGTGTTCAAGTTTTTCTAGTGAACCATTAGGATGATATTCTTGATTGTAATTGAAAATGGTTATGTTTTAGTAACACTTATAGGTGACCAGGCCCAAAACCATAATCTCTATAATTATAGATAGAGGTGGATATGTGACTAGTCTTTGTGCAGTAATTGCAGAGTGGCTGAGTGCTTCCCAAACAAGTCAAGATGGAGTTGGAACGAACAGGTCTGCCAGGGGGTGAAGTGTAAAGTGTTTTGAGCAGTCCCAAGGATTGGATACCATGCTAGATATAAGAACATACTTTTTATGATAATTTAATTTTGTTGGACATGGATGAGATATTTTGCACTTACCCCCAACATAGAAGCTCTCCTTCATGTCCACTTCCACTCCATCGTTTGCCTGCAACAGTAACAGGACGTCAGACAGCTCAGGAAGTGAAGACAGCAAAAAAATAAAACTCATCATTTTGGAGTTCCATCTAAGGCTGGCAGATTATATATATATATATTATATATATATTATATATATATATATATATATATATATATTATATATAGTCATGTCTCGTTTATCTGCACACTTTGGTTACCAATGGTTATGGCTGGATTAACAGAGCACGTGGACTGGTGAGATAGCCTATTATTGCCCATGTTATAACTATCGGAAATAAACGTGTAATATATAATAAAATTTATAATGCTTTATTATTTTATTGATCTCCAGTAACTGAGAGGACGCTGAACAAACGAACAATGTAACTGTGATGCTTCAAACAACCTTAATTCAAAGGACGTACCAGTAGTGTGCAATAAAATTTAAATGATATAAAATGAACTGATTAATTAAGTGAACCATTCGTTCCCCAAAAACATGCAGACACAGAATCATGAAAAACGGATTGATGAAGCAATTGGGATTGTTCCACATAAAAGCATTGATGTGGGACAAAACTACCTAGTAAAGAATTACGACTAGGCATCGTAGCTCACTAGCTGAAGACAGAAGACATAGCTATGTTGGTATAGGAGCTTTATAAAAAAACCTAAAAGCATGCAGATTACTGAAAAACTGGGTTATTGGGATAAATGGATAAACGAGACACAATTGTATGTATATTTCACAATGTTCATGTTCCCTATGTTACCCGCATTGTAGCAAGCCCAGAACAGGAACGAATTATGTTTGTGCAAACTGTCCAAATTACATGATGTGTCCTGTGCTCACAATGACAGGGCATAGTATTTTCACCGAGGGAAACTGTGCCTTTCATCTGCTGGTATCAGTAAGTAGTTATACCCAGGAGTCATCCAGGCAGTCGACTGTCACAGATCATCGTATGCATTTGACAGGGTTCTTTAACTGTTTTCCTCTTTATCACATTACATATGTATAAATAGGTAAAAATGGACAAAAGGAGTATATGATGACATTAAATGCGACTGTACAGAAACTTCGATATGACACAGAAACAGTAAACGATACGTTGATCATTATCACATTCTTACTTGCATATATTTTATAGTACCAGGAAGTTCAAAGATCAAAGCTGTAGAGTCACCTACAGCAAATATTTTTCGAATCACAAGTTTGACAGATTCTCACCAACAACCATCAACATACCTGTTCAAGTAAATACGTCCAGCTTCCTATGGCGGGCTTCCTGTATGGTCCCGACCGCATTGAAACAAACACCTGACCAAAAACATAATCCTTCAATGTATAGAACTTCAGGTTTCTTGACCTGTTAAATTAGACATTCTTTACCTCACAAAAACCTGGTTCTCATCATCACTGCTGCGAAGACCCAAGAGCCAAATTTTATATGAGGTAAACAACATCTAAAAAAATTACATATTACTAAATAGTAATATTACAGAACTAATAAAGAACAGTATTCATGAAAACACTCACATCTATACTCAAAAACATCTAATTGGGGACATGAAGTGATTTTAAAATGCTTCAAATAATCTTGATTCAAACGACATACCAGTAGAATGCATTGCTAAGATCTGTATCAGATGCGCAATTTGCAGTTGCAACCAACGATACCAGGTAACAGTAAAAGAAAATTGCACAGGCGCAAATATAAATTACCATTTCTATATATTGTCAATAAATATTAATTTATCAGGGACGTGCCAAGTTCACTTGTTGAACCAACCACACTAGGTGGCCTTCCATTCAACCATTTCCTCAAAACTGGTTTTAGTCAGTAAATTTGACTAGCACCAGAAATTAAGAAAAATATCTGGGTATCATTGCAAAGCATGCACTGTTTTGAAACAGCCATTTGTGGAGAAATTCTGTGGATGTGGAAAGTCTACCACTCAAAGGGAAACACCTACTGCCACTCCGGACTACTTGGTGCGTTTCAAGCCAGAAATTAATATACATATATATAGTACAGGGAAAGAAGAAATCAAGAACCAATTGATCATCAAACTAGGAGGAAGTGGAGTTGGCTGCATCTTTTTCTCAGGAAGCCTGTTATTTCTATATGGAATTAATATGATGTAATTAACCCCAAGTCTAATGTGTAGGCTAGTCGTGAGTAAGCTATATTAGCAGGCATGACACTACCATTGCACATCACGTGCAAAGGAGCCACTAAAAGACAGAATAAGGTTGTTTGACAGAGGACAGCACAGGTTCCGGGTAGTACTACCTGGACGGGGACGCCAAGCTTGGTGACAATTCTTGAGACTTTCTCCTTGTACTCATCAATCTTCACCTTCCCCCTGCGAATTCCCATCTGCAACAGCCGAGGGCTGACTGGTACTTCATCAAACACAAATTCTCAGTCAGACTGCGTGAACTTTTACAGCATCTACGCAGTGATACTGAAACGATTTTCACTGGTTAACTGATACGGAGACTGTTGGGTGTTTCATATAATTAAAAAGCTGCAATTCTCTAAAACAAATTTCTCAAAGTATATCTAAATTAATAATGTTAAACTTCACGTTTTGATCAGTTATATTTCACCTTTACATGTGAATATTTATTGATCTGTTAATAATTGTAGCACAGTGCATCGTAAAAACTGGCATATTTCATTTCATCGTCCCCATTGGGTATTTTAGAAAATATTAAAACGAAACAAAGATCATGGTTTTCGGGCTATGCACCTAAGAGATAATAAAAATTAACAATGTGCAACTAAAATCAAGAATATCATGTCAGTGGTTTACTCAGAATGTGCTCTAAAGTGGGAGATTCCAGTCATTTCTCTGAATGAGGGCTGACATGACTAATGTAGACTACAAGTGACGTATTAAGGGAGGCTGGCATATACAGAATCAACGCAGTCTCAAATAAACATTTTATTTTGCCAGAAAGAGGACTAGTTTAGTAAACAAAGGCCAAAATATGTTACATAAATTGAGTTTGGACGGAAATAGCATGGCATATTCTATTGGTAAGTATTGGAATAGGTGTATACAAATATATTTTGATTTAGCGACGGAAAATTGCCAGAATACTGCACTCGTGATGTAGTGTTATCTAATAGTGTGGCGTGGCCCATGAAATTAAGGTGCTGTGTGTTCAACAAAGGTTTCCTAGTAAACCACTGGTATTCTTAATTGTAGTTACAAATTGTTACCTTTTAGCAACTTTTATAGATTCATAAGCCAAAAAACATGACTTTTGTTTCCATTCAATAAGAGATGAAAGATCACGATGTTATTCGTAGCCAACCGAGAAGTTGTAAATACAAATAAATTCAGCCCGCAGTGTCCTGGAAAACAGCCATTCAGTTGACCAATGAAAATCATTGTACCATCCCTTTAATAGGCTTTGCCTATGTGAAAAAATTTACAAAAATACCTCAGTTCATTTGATAGTTTCATCATCAGGACATATAAACTACGACAGCTATGAAAGACAATTAATCAATCCATATACTGCTGTAGACCCCTGTAGGGAGTCAGCTAGGGCATTACTTCTGACTGGGAAGCAGCCCCGGCCATGAGAGATAGAATCAGTGGGTTAGAGATAGAGACCACCACTCTTTGAGTCGGCAGGCGGCAGGTGGAATCGAATCACCGTCCTCTCAATCGACAGTTGGGTATTCTAACCACTAGACCACCGCTCGCACAATTAATAACAATACCTGATTTGTCAGAAAAACAATCTTGTAACCATCTGAGACAAGCTTTTTAAGTTTCCCTGGTACTTCTGCATAGAGGATTCTGTAAATACAAACAAGACGGGGTTACAAATTCCACAGTACAATATCCAGTCAAAGATGATGAGCCTACCGACAATGAAATTTATGTATTATTTTTATTTATTAATTAATCTGAATCGAATATTTTTTACTATTATATTTATTTTATGATTGCACTTATGTTTTGTACATGCTTATGAATAACCTGGTCCCTGATACATGGTGCTTCATAAATTTTAGTAATAATATGTTTCTAACACAACAGATCAATAACAATAACCAAACAAATGAGCGTTAGTGCACCACTGACCATTCCCATAAATATATGTTGTTTTCCACAGAAATTTAAAGTTTAACATATACTAGTAAATGTGAACACATTAAAAGGTGCATGAGATGGCCATGGCACCAAACAAAAGGATTCATCTATAAAACATATATAAACGCTGAAGATTATCCCCAAGCATAACAAATTATGTTCTTTCAAGTTGCCCAGTATTATCTATATGTACCTCCAGTCTCCTGAATGAGTGGGAAACACCTTGCCCGACTGAGTGCATATGATGGTGCTATCAATGTCAAAGGCAGCTACCTACAACAGTCAGTTGTAATAAAAACATCCTTCCAGATCATCGTTTCTGTTGTTTTACAGGATAATTTTTTTAATGTGATCTATGAAACATCAAGACATATAGCACAACCATAGTGCCTGTACATGTAAATAGACAACTACTAGACACACGATGATGTTATTGCTAAAATTACAGTAATGAGTCTGTCATGTATTTCTTCCTACTAGCAACAGTGTACATAACTGACATATTCACATATGATTATACAGTAAAAAAAACACATAAAAATTGCTGTATTCTATTTTTTTATAGCGAGCGCCACGCCAGCAAAGTTGGTGAACCAAGCAAGTCACATGGGTGTATATGTCAAACAAAATAGAAGACCCAAGGAACTGTTTTGGTTTGATTCCCCAAGGGGCCTGAACTTCTGTGCGCACCAGGAAAACAGACACATGCCATGTGGTTGATTAGCACTGTAATTTTATCAAATGATCACCTCAAAGCGCAAAAGAAATATAACATGTATATGTAATGATTAATTATAATTTTATTTCTGACCAGTTTGATAGTTTTACTGCCGCCAGTTCACAATGAATAGGATGCTGACAGCATTCGTTATTAAAAATATTTTGGCCAGATGCCACCATCTAGCGAACGCAATATTGCCAGATGCTAGAGGAGGGAGTGTCCATTATTTCTAAGTGTAAGTGTGTGCTGTCATTTCAAGTGGTTGACTACAAAGAGCCCATTTGGGGGCTAACAGATCCTTTCACTTTCATCACTCGCTGATTTTATTATATTCAGCTGAAGACATCGTTACTGGTAATAAACAATATAAATACTGTAAAAGCCAATAAGCTTACCTTTGACTTTCCTACAACGCCCTTGCTAGTGTATAGCAGGAGAGACTCGTGTTCCTTCCAAACAGCCTCAGTAGTTGGTTGTCTCTGCACTGTTCCCGTTCTGTCAGTTTCCCGCCTGCAGTCACCACCTACAGCCTTCGTGTCTGCGCTTGTATTCTTATGTACATGTTCCCTCTTTATGTCTGGTGCTTTCTTCATGTCCCCAATCGCTGGTACTTTCTTCATGTTCTCTTTCAGCAATTTCAGTTGCCTCTTCACAGCTTCCATGTGTTCTGAATCTGACTCATCGCTATTATCAATGTCTTCTTTCTTGCTTAGATCGTCTACTCTCGCTTGCTTTGCGTTTTTGCCATTTCCATCTTCTTCAGCATTCCTTTTTATCCCCGATCTGCTTGGTGGCTTTTCTTTGCTCGAACCAGAACCACAGGGACCTTGTGCTTTGAACTTGAAATAGTGTGCATATTTATCAGCTAATACACATAATGTTTCTTGCTCTGTTGCTACAGCTGTGTCTCCCCGGGCTAGCAGCTTTCTTCCGACTTTACACGGGTTGCAACCGAGTTGTCTAACATGAACTTCTCTCTTGCGACAGTCCGCTATCAATTCCACTGGCAGAATAACAGGCAACATTACATTAACTAAACATTTCTACACATTGCAAACATAACATGCTTTGTACATAAGAAACACAAGCAAATCCAAACACAATCATGTTAAGCTATATATATATATATAATGATTTTCATTGGTTAACTGGTACAGAGTTTCGTATTGCACTAAAATGCCTCGATACCCAGAATTTTTTAATCTCAAAGTAATAAAAATTTACAATGTTATACTTTGTTTTTATCTTTATTGATATGGTATATTTACTTACTTTATTTATTAAAATTTTCTTAAACGGGAATTTGACAGAGCAATACACCAGCTTTTTTTCCGATGACAATAATTCAATGTAAAGAATGATTGGCCTGTCAATAATTGCTGTACATATATAACAGGCCTGGGGTCAAATACATTATAATGACTCATGAAATCTATTACTTTGTTTCATTTCTATTAGATACTGAAGGCAAACTAATCTATTACTATTACATATGAAGTATTAATTTTTTTCATTGCAACTACTTGAATACGCACCACATCATCTGAATATACACAACATGCCAGCCAGTATTATAGCAACACAAGGACTCATTTCAGATTTGCTCAAACCAGATAATAACAGTTACTTGTGTATCCTTTCAACATGTGATGCCAAGATATGTCCTTTGCTGTTGTTCACACACATTCGTGGCTTTGTTTGGAATTTATAGTAGAATGCAGTTGTGCTGTGTGAGGCATCACCAAATTATACAAAGAACCAATAGTCCAATACAGTTATTTGTGTAAGCTTTAAATGGTTTCATAGCCTTGGTTGTCTTACCCATTGTTTTTGTAGGCTATTAGAGCCAACACAAAATAAGCCAGTATTAATCCAAATTGTAATAGAATTAGGTCATTTACTACTGCATTGCCTTATATTACTATTACATTGTGTTCTGTTTCATCTATTACTGTTACTTGAAATAATGTAATCAGTACTACTACTATTACAATGTAATTGACTCTTGGTCTGATATATAATTGATACACACACACGCACGCACGCATGCACACACACACAAAATAGTTCCTGTCAATGTTTTTTTAACATAAAATATTAATTTGCACAATTTGTTGTCCATACCCTAGATCAACACTGAACAAAACAAAAAATTTATAATTTTATAATTAATTTTCATGAGAGCATGTGCTATAAATGTGGCAAATCTGAAACAATTTTGTTACCCTGTGTTCGTGAGACGCTCTTGTCAATGATGCGTGTCAGTGGACTGCGGCCAATGACAGTTGGTTGTTGATGCTGAAGATTGATGGGTTCGTGACTGCCGTCTGTGGCGTGGAGAAAACACTGGAACATAATCACCTGGAACGAGGAAACAAACAGAACATTTGTGTCACATTTTGTTGCATACATGCATTTTTGGTTCAATAGAGGCTATCCATGCCTCTGGTGCATAATACACCACCAACACAAAGGTGAAATTGCCTGATATTTTCTAGTAGTACAAAGTACAAAACATAAATCATGTTAATCTTTTGTAGTGAGAACAAACAATTGCATATCTATATCATATCTATATCATATCTATGCCGATGCATGGTCAATCGCATTTAAAGTTATTCAAATGTCAGATCAGCTGATCTTTGTGTTCTGGTGCTTGAGTTGTGATTTCTGTTTAATATCAGTAAGTGTCATTGTAGTTACGCTCTATTCTTTGCTGAAAGTAATTCTTTCCGACTCTCTAATTTGAAGTACAGGCTGTGCTTCCGTCGATAATCAATCCCATAATGCATTGCATTTATACACAGACACCATCCAGCAATCAAAACCACGACTTTCCGGGTAATGACTATTATTCGTTGAATTATTCACTCACTCCTCTTCAAGTAGAGAACATCACTGCTTTCGGTCTGCACCCCGCTTGGTGATGGTGTTACAGGTAAGGCTGCCTGCTGTCATCTCCTTTTTGACAGTTCTTCTCCAGGTTTCCTTTGGACGACCCTGTCTCCTTCTTCCATCCACCGTCCAGCATATGGTTGTCTTGGGCAGTGCGTCAGGGCACATTCGACACACATGCCCTAGCCATCTCCTGATCCTCACCTGTGTTGCCAGCGATGTTGTGTCTGTTTGGCGGTGCAGCTCTTCGTTGGTGATCGGCCAAAATACCCCCGGAAAGTCTCAAAGCTTGTGTGCCATCATGATTGCCAGTTTCCAGCACTCAAGAGTCATAGAGACGTACATAAAGAACGTAACTGCTTTGACTGCCAGATGCATAGCGAAGGCTCGACTAGCCTTCCGGATTTTAGCTATGGTATTTTTATCTGAATCTCCAATTATCATGATTTGGCTTATACATATTCCTGAACCTCTTCCAAGGCTCCACTGTTGGTGGTGGTAATGTGTTTGTCTTGTGATTGTTCCTCATCAGTGTCGTATTTGCTGTATCAAGCTTCAGCCCAATCTGAGGTTTTTGTGCTGCTGCGAGTGTCTCCATCTTTTCTTGCATGTCCTTGTGTCAGCTCCAATATCATCTGCATAGTCCACATCTTCCAGGATTGAGTCCATCTGATGCCCCTGTTTGCACATCTGGTGTGGTTTCTGTCATCAGGCAGTTAATGGCAAGGTTGAACAGAAATGGAGAGAGCATGCAGGGGTGTTTTACTCCGGATTTGATACCGATGCCGTCTGTCAGGTGGTTATATGTGTAGGCGACTCGACACTGAATGTCTGTGTAGAGTCTCTTGATCACATTTACCATCTTTATTTACTACTTATTTACTACCACGGGGTAATTGTCTGACCCTATTATTGATATTACCGTACGTTTATACGCTGTTCGCTACTTTAATTTTACATTGTGTGTGACAGTAAAGGTATGTGGATTATGATGTTACAACTTGGAGGTGTCTGGTTGCCTGGATTTTAGTATTTTATGTGACACAAGTTTCATATTTGCCGCCCTATCGTCAATGAACTAGAATCGTCGCCATGGTGATCGTGTACACAAGCCACCGACTACGCCAACTGTGTCAGCGTTCCACGAAATCGCTCATGCGTGTCTCCAGCGCAGTCTACTATGACCTGAAGCAACTGGGCATTTGTTACGCAACACCAACACACAGAGGAACCACTGGCGGTCAGTGTCGTCTGCGAGCGCCAGAACCAATTCCACCTATTGTGACAACGACGAGGAAATCTGTTATTAAACAAACTGGTGTAAACAATGCTAACTTGATTATACTGACTTCGATGGAATCGCGTAATGGGTCTACCACTGCGCGAAGCTGCTCTGATCGATCTCTTACCAGTGCTGTGACGTGTGTGCTCCTCAACACCCGATCTGTCTGTAATAAACCAGTAACAGTTAAAGAACACATGATTGATCAAAAAGCCGATTTAATGTTTCTGACCGAAACATGGTGCAAGCCAAGCAAGAGTGCCGTTCTCAACGAGTTAACCCCGCCAGGTTACAGCTTCATTGGCGAGTGCCGTTCGTCGAAGCGTGGAGGCGGTGTCGGATTGTTATATAAGTCGGCATATAAATTCCGCAAGACTACAACCAAACGATATGACACATTTGAACATTTAGACGTTAAATCAACACAAACGTCGAGACCTGTGCGTGTTGTCATTATTTACCGACCACCTACCACCTCCGTACAGTCGTTCCTTGACGAATTCACAAAGTACGTAAACGAAATAGTTGTTACACGGCAAGACATCCTCATTGTCGGTGATTTCAATCTTCACTGTGAACTTAATAGTGCGCCTGGTGTAAAGTTATTGAATGACATTTTAGCAGAAAACAACTTAAAACAACATGTCACAGAACCCACACATATGAAGGGACACATGCTAGACTTAGTGATAACACGCTCATCCAGTTCAATCGTGTCGTCAACTACAGCGTACCCCAGCAGTATATCAGATCACTACAGTGTCGTTTTCCGTCTGTCGTCTGCTAGCCCAGTGTCTGCTCGTGCCGTGAAACAGCTGCGTGATTTTCGCGGACTTGATCTGGTTCGCCTCGAAACTGACCTTTCTTCGCGTCTTGCATCAATAGATACTACTCTAGATGTGAATACCATGGTCGGCCAGTACGAGCATGCGGTCTTATCCACTATTGACTTGCATGCCCCAGTTACTGTGAGAATGAAAGTTTGCCGACGCAAGGAACCGTGGTACAATGATGACATCCATCAAGCCAGGGCATTAAGACGTGCAAACGAGAAGAGATGGAGAACAACGAAATTCGAGGTGCATCGCCAGATTTTTGTTGAGCATCGAACAGCGGTCAACAACATGATCAAGCGAGCGAAGCGTGCTCACTACGAGTCAGTGTTGTCATCACTTGACCAGCGAACATGCTTTCGTGTGGTTAACACTCGGCTAAAGCCACCGGGAATAATTCTTCCACAATCCAGTAACACTGAAACACTGTGCAATGACTTCGCAACCTACTTTGCAGAGAAAACACAAAGAATTAGAATGCAGATACACACAAAGCTTACCAATGATGAAGAGTATTCTTGTTGTGCTATCGACTCTGGCAGCCAAAGCCAACGTTTGTCGAACGAACTCAATCGACTGCTACCTACTAGTGAAGAGGAAATGAAGAACATCATCAGCCTATGCCCATCAAAGACATGCAGCCTGGACTCTTGCCCCACTGATCTGTTGAAGAAAACAGTTGGTGTGCACATTCCTTATCTGGTGGCAATAGTGAATAACAGCTTTAAGCAAGGACTCTTTCCGATCACGTTGAGAACAGCAATAGTAAAACCACTTCTGAAATCCGACACTCTCGACAAAGACATGTTAAAGAACTACAGACCAGTGTCAAATATAGCATTCGTCGGCAAAGTCTTGGAGAAAGTGGCAGTTCGTCGTTTGCTTGACCATCTGACATTGAATGGGCTGCACGAAGAATACCAATCGGCATATAAGATGCTTCACAGTACAGAAACAGCTCTACTGCGTGTTCAGCATGACATTGCTAGTGTACTCGACAAGAATCGTGCAATGCTGTTTGTCATGCTGGACTTATCAAGTGCATTTGACACGATTGACCATGAACATTTGCTGACACTACTGCACGACGAATACGGTGTGTGTGGAATAGCGTTATCATGGTTCCGGACGTACTTGGAAGACCGCACCCACTGTGTCAAGATAGACTCAAAAACATCCGCGACTATTCCGCTACAGAGTGGTGTGCCACAGGGCTCGGTCCTTGGGCCAGTTATGTTCACTCTATACACCACCCCATTGCAGCGGATATTCAAAAGACATGGCATAAAATACCATAAGTATGCCGACGACATTCAACTATATGCGTCGTACAATCCCGCTACATCAGGCGACCAAGTGATAACTGCGAGGCGACTCGAAAACTGTATTGGGAAGCTAGACGATGGATGGCGCTGCGCATGCTGAAACTAAACGACGAAAAAACAAAGATGATGATCTTTACATCAAAACATCATCTCAGGATGTACGGAGGCTGCTCCTTGAGAATCGGAGATGATACGGTTTCACCATCAGATCGCATAAGGAGTTTGGGAGTTCACATGGATCAACATCTGACGATGACAGATCATGTGACTGCTGTGTGTGCCGCATGTAACTACCATCTGTACAGACTGTCGTCAATACGGCACTATTTAACAACTGAAGCCGCGAAAAGCGCTGTCAATGCACTCGTCACCTCTCGCCTGGACTACTGTAACTCCCTCTTGCATAACATACCGTTATCACAGACAGCCCGGTTGCAGCGTGTCCAGAACAATGCAGCCAGGCTAATAACACGCACCAGTAAACACGACCACATCACACCAGCGTTGAAGGAGCTGCATTGGCTGCCGGTTGAGAGCCGAATCGCCTTCAAGATGTTGGTAATGACTTATAAATGCATCAATGGTTTGGCGCCGTCTTATCTTGCAGAACTTGTTCAACCACGAAAACGTGACGGACGCCTACGCCAGAACTATGCGCCAACACTGCACCAAGGCATAACAAATAAGTGTATTGGCGATTCGGCATTTGGCGCAGCAGCACCACGACTATGGAATAAATTACCTGTGAACATTCGTGCATCGGGGACACTTTCTGTGTTTAGAAAGTGTTTAAAGACATATCTTTTTATTGGACATTTTAATTAATTTAAATTGTTTTGAAATGATGGACATTGCTTTATAATTTTTTTTAAATGTTATATACATTTTAATTAGTGCTTAGATTTTTATATTAATTTATATAGTTTACATAAATTTTTTTTAGTACAGTATTAGTTTAGTTTAGTTTATATAATTTGCATACACATTTTTGTACAGTATTTATTTATTTATTTTTATATTAGTTTACATAATTTCCATATTAATGTACGTCTTTAAACCAGTGTTTAATTTGTTTAAAATTAATTTATATAATTTACATACAAAGCATTGTAAGTCTTAAAACCAAAGTTTAATTTTATTTATATAATTTACATTCCTCTTTTAGTATTGTACGTCTTAAAACCAGTGTTCATATATATATATTTTTAATAAGGTACATTTTATCTATTTATATTTATTAATATACATTTGTACAGCGCATCGATCCGCCATGCGGGAATTAGCGCTATAGAAAAAATATTATTATTATTATTATTATTAAAATTTAGCCACAGCCAGTAAACTAGGGAGGTTTAAAATTATAATAAATCTCCGAATACTTGGTAGCGTGAGCGATAAATAAGGTTTGTTGTGATCAGCTGAGTAGGTAGAAATAAAGCAGCAGGTATATAATATTATTATAAAGAATATAATACATACTAAACGGAGTAACTGGAGACCTTGTTTTAGTTACATTTGTTGTTAAAAATTAGCCATAGGTAGTAATTCAGTGTAGTTTAAAGAAAGTCACCAAGACTGTGTTAGTGCGATCGATGTTACGGTTTGTTGTCATCAGCTGCATAGATAGAACATAAGTAGCAAGTTTATATTTGTAAATTTAATTAAAATAAAAATAATCTAGCATAAAGTGTGCATTTGAACACAAAAACAGTTTTTGTGAAGACTACCCAGTATAAATTATAAACATAACTATTATAAAAATATATAAATTGAATTTCTAACATGGCGCTGTCAGTGCGGTGCAAACAGTAAGTAAAGGCGAATCGTACTTCGACATGTTCTAGCTGTGACAGCTGGGTGGACTTTGCAAAGTCCGGGTGTGTAAATTCGTTAATGTAGGTTCAGGTAGATTTTTATTTCGAGTATAGGGAGTGTAAGACAATGAAATGTCTACAGACGCAGGTTGATGAGATAAAGCAGATGGTTTTGATGATGACAGGGCAGGGTGAGAAAGAGGAGAGCAGAGGTGTTGAGAACAGGGAGAGCAGAGGTGGTGAGAATGAGGAGAACAGAGGTGGTTAGAATGAGGAGAACAGAGGTGGTGAGAACAAAGAGAACAGAGGTGGTGAGAATGAGGAGAGCAGAGGTGGTGAGAACGAGGAGAGCAGAGGCTATGTGAGGGAGACAGCTGGTCAGATGAAGAAAGATGGAAGGAGGTAGATTGTGCAGCAAAAGGAAGGTAAACAGGTAAGTGAAGAGGGAATTCCAGGTAGCAAAGTAGATGATAACGAGAGGAAAGAAAAGGAGAACAATTTGGAACAGAAGAAGAAAGATGGAGAGGCAGAGTATGCAACAAAAGAGGGGTAAACGGGTGAGTGGAGAGGGATTGCCAGGTGGTAAGACATTAGAGGTTGACAATAGAGGAGAAACAGAGAGATATGTCAGTAAGACAGTAAAGTAGGATGAGCAGTAGATGGCGGATGGAAGGAGGTAGAGTGTGCAGGAAGAGAATGGTAAACGAGTGATGGAACAGGAAAGGAGCTTTGCAGATGTAATATCACAAGGGAAGGTGAGGAAAGCCTGGGTATTCATGGGGGATTCAATCATTAGGAAAATAGATAAAGTTATATACAGAGGAGAGGATATCACGATATGCCAGGGGCAAAAATAGAGGATGTACCAGAAAAGGCAGGACAGGTCATGTTTGGAGGCACGGGAGGTGCTGTTCTTTTGCATGCGGAACTGAACAATGCAGAGGAGGGAACATTGGCCATCGTTGGTAAGTACAGGAGGTTGGTCACTTAAAGAGGCATGGATTGGACAGACTGTCTTGTCAGGGATATTACCAGTAATGGGAGGTAGGGACCAGGAGCATAAGAACTGTAGGAGGATGCCGACCAACACACAAGTATGGTAGGTATGTATAGAGGAGGGAGTAGGCTTCATAGACATGTGATTAAACTTTGTGGGGAGAGATGACTTTTCATGAGATGGGCTTCATCTGACCGGAAAAGGTACTGCAGTTCTTGGGTGTAAGTTTGTCAGGGTTGTTAATGAGGACGCAAATAAAGATATAGTAGATGCTGACTGGACTGCTGAGTTAGCACTGACAGGCTGTGTAATGTTTAGGAAGGACAGGTGAGAGAGAAGGGGAGGTGGAGTGATACAGATATTAAAGAATCTATCCAAGCATATGAAATTACACTGAAAAGTGAAGGAGGAACTTCAACAAACACAAATATAAAGAGATGAGAACATATCTAGCGAATATAGATTGGAATAACTTGCTGAAGAACAAGACAGCCCAGAATGTTGGACCTGTTTAAAAGATGAGATTGAAGGAATTACTGAGAGAATTGTTCCGTTAAGAATACAGGGGAAAAGGTCCCAGAAGAAACACCAAAAGAGGCTATTACATATTAGAAAATCTGCTCACAAGCAGATGCTGTTGGGGTATATAAACACACTGTAAATGTAGTAAACTACACACACTACAAAGAGGCACTTAACGTAGCTACAACTGAAATAAGAAAATCTAAAACATTTGAAAAAAAAATTGGCTGGTAAAAAAATGACAGCGAAAGTTTCTATGCTTATGTAAGGAGTAAACAGAAAGTTTGAGACAAGGTCAGACCACTGGAAACCAACAGTGAACACAGTTTCATTCATATCAGGTTAATTATAAACTGAACCACCAAAATTTCTGCAATATCGAAAACACATACACACATATATATAATGATTTGGAAGATGACATATCTAGCAAAGTACTGAAATTTGCAAATGACACAAAAATCTTAGAAAGGTTAAAAGTTGTACAGATAAACACAGTTTACATGATGATCTAGATAAATAGATTAAATGGTCTGAAAAATGGCAAATGTTATTAAATTTTGGGAAGCATAAATGCATACACATAGGACATGGAAACATGGACAAAGAATATAAAAATGGAGATGCTATACTAGGTAGAACCACAAAAGAAAAGTACTTAGGAGTAACATTTAGTGCCGACATGAATGTTTCAGAGCAATGTGGGATTGCTGCTTCAAAAGGTAATCAAATTATAGGGCTAATTAGGAGAACTATCACATATCAGAATAAACAGCTAATTGTACCCCTGTACAAAATGATAGTTGGAATCTTGTATACAAGCATGGAGGCCGTATCACAAAGACTAGAATGAATACAACAAAAAGCAACTAAAATGATTCCAGAATTTAGAGACCTTAGTTATAAAAGCCGCTTATTAGAATGTGGTCTGACATTACCAGAGCCTATCCTCATAACCATTCACTTTAAAAAAGTTAATGGTTATAGGGATATTAACAAGAATATGTTCTTCAAACTTAAAGAAGGCAGAAGAACCAGAGGGCACGAAGCAGCATTAATAATCAATCAATCAATCAATGTGAGTATATTTGGTTACGCATTTACAATGTTGTTACAGGTATGGTGATAAATAATTTGATTTAGTAACTCAGGAGATTCTCTGGAAACTCCAAGGGGCTTATTGCAAGAACCACCCATGATTACGTATAGTAATCTTGTCATGGAATGATGCTGCAAGTTGGCAATTATGTTAATAATACTAGATATGAAGCAAATAAAAAATTACAACTTGGCGTCTAATAAAGGACAGGGGTGAGATTTAGCGGTAGCCTGGTCGCCAATGGCGCCCAAAAATGGCTTCGTGCAACTTAAATTTTTGACTACAGTAGCCCGCATGGAAACTCGAAATATTGATGGAGCTGCAATATTTTAGTAGCAGCAAAAATAAACATCTCAGAAGTGTTGTCCTGGCTATATCGCATTTATGTTAACAATAAATTGTGTGTTAGTGACATGTTTGACATTGCAACGAATGTTGCCAAACCACAGCCGAAGCGATATCGATAGGGAGAATTCACTGTATTTTTAATCAACCAACATGTAACTGAATGGTCATTCTACACTGAAATAATAACCGGTCATGTTAATAGTCTTGGCGCCATGTGATTTTCTTCTGGAGAATTCATCGGGAACCTGGTTAGTTTCTCTAGGCTGGTGCCGGGCTGCGTGGCTGTGTCACCGTTTTAGTAATATTTGTAATAATTATATATATATATATATATATATATAGTAATAATTATCAGTTCACAGGACCTGATGTCTGGTGATGCTAGGAGACTTTTCACGTAGACTGTTGGTGTACAATGTTATGAAAACAAAACAATCTGTCACATGTGTACAATTGTATTTTATTCAGTATTATGTATTACACTGTATTGATCCTGCCTTGAAAATAAATGTTTCAAAACTGTTTGATTTTTATGCTTTTATTTGTTGTTGATTCTATCTTCAAAGTATTTACTTTCTATCATCAAGTTATTGATTAGAAAGTGGGCTACCTAAGAAGCTGTGACGCTACTTCACTTCACTCACTCACAAGGTTGGTAGCCCGACTGGCTACCTTCCATGACTTGCTAAATCTCACACCTGAAGGAACAGTACGTGTAGGTTGGACATAAGAAATACTCATTCTCACAGAGGGTGATAAATGAATGGAACAAACTGCCAAATGATAAGCCAATGGCAATGGCCTCCTTAGCCTTAGGCTTAGCTTAGGCTTGTCCACTTGCCATCTGGAACTTGTAGTTTTGGATGGCAATCTTGTTAATAGTGGGCAGTTGTCAGCCCGGCTCAGCCGTAAACTAGCCTAGCCTAGGGCAATGGCAATGCAATCACGGGCAATTGAATCAATTTGGACCCGTGTAACTAATATATACAATTGTATAATTATATTACTAGTTACAAGTCACGGGCCCAAGCCAAGGCCAAGATATTGACGATCAGAGAAATCAAAATTGTCACCTATAAATAACTTTTATGTGATAAAGTATGCAATGCAATTTATAAACCTTTTTGAATTGTGTCATTGACAATGTCTTTATCACATTTTAAGGGGCCTTTTTGTAATCGGATGCCCCTGGCCTGTGGGCGATATTAGGACATATCCACACATTTAATTAAAAAGGTTCACATCTCGTGGAGTTCTTAGGAATGGTTTCTAAAATAATACCGATTACAACAGTTTGATTCCTGTGTGATTAATTAATCATTACGTTGCCGCGTGCATGTTGGACAGTTTACAAATGGTAAAAATGCAACACCGTGTACAAACCAGTGCTACAAACCTACCGAATAAGGATTCCCAAGTATTCTAGCCTATCAGCGTGCAGGGCGGGACGCTCACATCAAACGCCAGAGTCAAACGCGAAGCTGGTTCATCGAACGGAAGTTTCCCGGTATTTGGAACGTGTGCATCGATACTATGGAAATAAGTATTGTGTTGGCTGCTGTAATGATACGAGGTTAGTAGCTTAATCATAATATCGGCGAAAATTTATTTAGGTTAACAAAATGATAAATTAATATTGCTGATGTCACAAAATGCCTAACAGAAACTTGCGTCAACTCCAAGGCCCAAGGCCAAGCTCAAGGCCAGGGCCAAGGCAAGGTAAATAAAACAAATCAAATCGATCAGATGATCATTTAAAGGGGAACTGAAGCAATTTTGTGTTATGCCGTATATTTAAATATATAATATCTAACTGTGCATTAATGGTGACATATACCTGCTAATTTGTGAGATAAACTGAAAAACTGATTTTGTTCGAGACAAAAATCGACAAAATACATCACTGCGTATCGCCATCTTGTTGTCGAAACGAGTGGTTTGAGTCGCGTATATCTAATCAATGTAAATTTTCGATTTTTTGCGATTTATTTCGTAAATAGGCATTCTGGAGCGAAAAAAAGATATGGGTCTCTGTTATATATACAAGTGTTTACACACGTCAACAAAATAGCGTTTTTGTTCGTTCCAAATAAAAAAGTTAAAGAAATTACAACAAAACACGCAAAAAATCGTGGAAAACGCCACACTTCTCGAACACACGAGACGCTAACCAACGAGAATATGCGATAACGGAATACCGGAACTATTTTTTACTTGTTGACAAGATGGATGCATCGCTTGTGACAGTTTTACCAGATCTGCTACTAGCGATTAGTGGTTTACTGAACTTCCGTAATAGTTGTCTATCTTTGGAGAAATGGAAACCACAGACGAAGAGTCTAGTTCGACAGGCCACACGGAAACAACGGTTGACATTCGTAAAGTGTCACCGAGTGTGCGAGTCACGCTCCAGACTCCAGGTCGGCTTCGCCTTTGTTGACGTTGGATTCAGGAAAAATTACAACAGCGCTTTGACTGTCAACGATTCCTGACTAGGTAATGTGATGTGGTGAACCTGTGGAAATTACGTCCCGATGTCTGCGCACGTTTACGTTGAGTCATCATGCTGCGCCGAGGAAGCTACCATTCCTAGGGCTAGGCTATGGCTATGCAGCACCGTGTGCCCGACCGCGTTGGTGCTTCCATCACCGTACGAAGGCGAAGACGATGATTTTGTACTGATATGCACAAACAGAGCGGTGCTAGATGTTGGCCTGCTGTCATTGCATGATTTGCGTGCCGACTCATTGATTCGGCCTATAGCTAGCAGGTCAGTAATTCAATTGTTATCGAATCATTGCCATTTTAATAATCATATTTTTTCTGCATATTTCTTTTACCTAGCCCGAGGGCGAGGTCCGAACCACAATGGCAATGCAAGCAGGCTCTTCTCTTTATTTTGTATCTAATCTAATGAAGTGTACCGTGACTGTATTTTAATATTGTGTTTGATTTTGTGTTGAATAACATTGATGACAATAATAACATGAGGGTTTATTTAATTCATTATGTGAATATATATATATATTCTTAAATGTTACCGTAATTGTGATTGTAACAATGATTGTAATCATGACTACATTAGTAATTGTGATTGCAATAATTACTGTAATCATGATTACATTAATATTCGTACTTGTAATCACCCCTCTGTGTAGCACACCACAACACCTTGTTGTTTGGTGCAATGTAATCATTTAAATAACAATAATTAACTACTGACAGTATGTAATGTTCACAGTTTTGCAACTATTATGGTAATTATGGAATTAGTGCTATCAACTAACCCTGACAAATTATATTTCAGGCTCAGGAAAGGCAAGACAAGTAATCCCATCCTGCAATGTGGGAAGAATCTGTGATGTCTATTCTGAACCGAATTGAATTGATGGAAAGTTTAGCTATGGAGATTGACCTGACACAGGTGAGTGTACTGATAGTCTGATATAGACAAATTGTGAGGCACCCACAGTATGCAGCAGGTCGAAAAACAACCTGGAAAACTACAAAAATTCCCACTAAAATATTAATAACTGAATGATGTGAATGCCTCCTTATCCATATCCCACTTCTGTCAACAAAAATGTTACCTGCAACATCTTGCATGTCACTACACACAATTTCATTTATATTGAGACCAACATAAAATATACCAACAGTTTATTCACATAGAAAAACAATTACCAAAGAAATAAGGCTAACTAGAATGACTGAAACCATTGACTAAAAACAGTGACTTCTACCACAGGGAAATACAACCTGGAACATGGATATCACAGTTACACACATCATTATTATGCCACAACATATCAAATATACTGGTAGTTTAGCTTAGGAAATAATTAATCTTTATAAAGCCAAGGCATTTAACTGTTTGACTAAAAACAGTGACTTCTACCACAGGAAATACAACCTGGAACATGGATATCACAGTTACACACATCATTATTATGCCACAACATATCAAATATACTGGTAGTTTAGCTTAGGAAATAATTAATCTTTATAAAGCCAAGGCATTTAACTGTTTCACCATCATCATCTGTACCAATGGCAATAGACTACTTGTTTTGATTGGACAGTATATGTACACCAATCATGTGTAACAATATTACTTGTTCTGACTGATAGTAAACGTACACCAATCATGCATACCAATACACTACTTGTTCCTACCAACAGTAAATGTACACCAATGATCTCATTCTGGAATCTGCACCATTTCACTATGTCTTCTGACAGTAAATGTACACCAATCATGTGTATCCAATATACTACTTGTTCTGACTGAATCTACTACTTGTTCCTACCGACAGCAAATGTAAACCAAGCGTCTCATTCTCTACCAACTACACTACTTGTACTGACAGTAAATGTACACCAATCATATGTATCAATACACTACTTGTTCTGACTGATAGTACTTGCACACCAACCATCTGTTCCAATAAACTACTGGCACTAAATATACACCAATACACTACTTATTCTGGCTGATAGTACACATAAACCTAACATATTCAATTCACCTTTCACTTATCCAGGGGTAGAAATCAGCACCCTTTCCTCTGACAGACACCCCAGTATCCGAAAGACCTTGGCTGATAGATCAGACATGAGTACAACCTGTGTCACAGTTTATGGCTGTTTGGTGTGTGGCAGGTGCAGAAAAGTGACATAAGTTTTTCTCACGAATGACAAACTTCTTCTCTTTCTTATAGGTGTCGGAGCTGCTTGAGTCACCCTCGGTTATGTCGCTGTTATCACATAGTGTGCATCATCTGCACCAATGTCTTTGTTCTCACTGAATCTGATGGAAGCTTCACATAGGAGTAGTTCATTGGTGCAATAATGTCATCCGTGACTACAGCAGTATTCGCGAAGTGTCGCACTTGAAATATCATTACCGGATCGATTTGCATTTCAGCATCAGTTGTATGTGGTGCCACAGCAGTAGTAGCAGTGATGGCACTAAAGGTGACATCCGTAATGTAAAGATTGACGGCATCACCCGTAGCGCTGGATGCTTCAAAACTAGTACCTGTACTTGTACGAACCAATGGTGAATCCTTCATCTGAAAAGATTACACATACGGTGACTTGAAAATTTTACAAAATTCATCTTTTGCATAATAAAAGTGAATCACAATGTGAGAAACTTTCTCTTGTATATATTATTTTTAGAATATAAGAGTGCCAGTGTCATATAGAATGTATAAAGTAATCAACCACAGGGAAAAGCATTTTCCCTATGGAGCCATGTTAATTCAACCAATGGTTCTTTCACTGATCTCTTAATGTTTTTACTGAATCTGTTTGGTCAGTTTGACGAATGCCACTGGTAACATAACCAAACGCATGTAACCAAAATTGTAGCATCCTAGCTCCAAAGTGCATTATATTATCTAATCAATATTGCACTGTTTTCAATGGGCCAGGGAGGTCAAAATTCTATAAAGGGTCCAAATTCCATAACAAAATATGGACCCATAGGTTCACTTTCTATGGGGTTCCTTATTTTATATCTGACACTCGATTTAGATAACATAATGCATGAATATTGTTATTGGACCAAATGCAGATCTATGTTTGTGACATCTTTATCTTATAAATGCTGCACGCACACACACATACCTGCCCACACGTATATATATATATATATATATATATATATATATATATATATATATATATATATATATATATATATATATATATATATATATATATCTATATGTGTATATATGTATATATATAATTATTAGGTATTATACTGAAAGCATCTGCTAGATAGTATGGTGCATGGACAAAAGCCCCACAGACATAAGCTTGTTTCAATTCAATTATACTGTTCATGACTGTTGCTGTAGTACACAGAGACAAGATATTGTCATGAATATACTTCAGGCATGTGGTCAATTCCTTTCCGGAATTGGAACTGACCCTCAATTACAGTTCCGGAATTGGAATTGACTTAAATTTGTTTTTAATTGGAATTTTTTTTTCAAAAATTAATTTTTTTGGGAATTGGAATTGATTTTGTTGGAATTATTGACTTGATACTGTTAATATTTACCCTTATATTTATTTATATTACTTTTAAAATCATATTTGTCTGCTACTAGCATGTCACCCTGAATCTGGTAACAGCCAGGAAGTTGTCAACATTACAGCATAGACACTGTCTACTCTGGTATTGAAACATTGTGACCAAGAACAATATAATCAAGCATTTGCATCAAAAAGAGATACACCCTTATCAGATATCTGTCAATTCTATTTTTAAACATATTCACACTACTAGCATTAACACAATCATTTGGCAGTTTGTTCCATTCATTTATCACCCTCTGTGAGAAAGAGTAGTTTCTCATGTCCAACCTACACTGCTCCTTAACTAATGCTGCTTTGTGTCCTCTGGTTCTACTGCCTTCTTTAAGTTTGAAGAACATATTCTAATCAACATCCTCATAACAGTTCACTATCTTAAACACTTCTATTTGGTCTCCTCTTAGTCTCCTGGTCTCTAGTGTTGTCAAACCACATTGTAATAAGCGACTTTCGTAATTAAGGTCTCTTAATTCTGGAATCATTTAAGTTGCTCTTCGTTGTATTCTTTCTAGCTTATCTATGTCTTTTTTTACGATATGGCCTTCATGCTTGAATACAATATTCCAAATGTGGTCTAAATATTGCTTTGTACAGGAGTACAATTAGATGTTTCTCCTTATACGTGATAGTTCTCCTAATTAGCCCTAGAAATCGATTTCCTTTCGAAGCAGCAATCCCACATTGCTCTGAAACTTTCATGTCAGCATTAAATGTTACTCCTAAATCCTTTTCTTGTGTGGTTCTACCTAGTACAGCATCCCCCATTTTATATTCCTCGTCCATATTTCCATGTCCTATGTGTATACATTTACACTTCCCAAAATTTAATAACATTTGCCATTTTTCTGACCATTTAAAAAATTTTTCTAGATCAACCTGTAAACTTTGTTTATCTGTATCATTAGTAACCTTTCTGAATACTTTTGTGTCATCTGCAAATTTGAGTACTTTGCTAGATATGTCATCCTCCAAATCATTTATATGTATATATTAAAAACAGTATAGGGCCTAATACTGATCCCTGTGGTACCCCACTCAAAACAGATTTCCAGTTTGAAATCTCACCATCTACTATTACTCTCTGTCTTCTGTGTGTAAACCACTTTTCTATCCAGTTGATTACATAATTGCCTATACCATGGGCTTTTAGTTTAGGTAACAATCTTTGATGTGGCACTTTATCGAAAGCTTTCTGAAAATCTAAGTAGACAACTGGTGACCCGTCATCTACCCACTTTGTAATTTCTTCTAAAAAACATAAGAAATTGGTTAGACATGACCTTGCTTTTAGGAAGCCTACCCCACTTGAATGCAGCCCCTTGTTTATGCAAGCCTAATGTTCAGCCCACAAGTTTCCCATAATAAACATGTCACTGGTCATCTGTACAATGCTGTTACATGTGGCTGTAGGGTTTGCCCTTTGTAGTAATTAAAAATGTCCCCATGGAGAATACATGTTGGAGATTAGGATGTTGAAGACTCAAACTTTCCAGTAAATTTATGATACCACCACTAATAGCGATATAAATCTGACTCCTAGCATATTTGCTCCCCCCCTTTTTTCTATGATACTTGACAAGTGAAAATCAGTTTGCAGTTTTATCATTATTGCTACAATAACATAACATTCAATGACAAGTCAAAGTCACTTTAGCCTAATGCAATGGCCTACCCCCTGGAGTGTGTATGAGATGTTCTTGTCACCAGTTGTCTTCCAGGTATCATTGATAGTCAGATCAGTGGTGGAAGATGGGTTCTTGGGGTGATGCTTCCACAAACAGTGGTGGACAGTAACGAGTCAGAGATCAGCTGGTTTGGAGTGCCCCTGGTATTAGCTGCCTTAGTTTTCAGGTCCTCACCGACCTTGGCAGCTTCTATCTGTGCCGTGTCACCATCATGGTTGTTCTTGTCCAGATTTTTAATAAGGCAAGCGGCTAATGTCTGGGGGGCAAGTGATAAAGGGGCAAATGTCCGGGAGGGGGCAAATGACCTGGACCTGATATGTGTGTGTGTGTGTGTGTGTGTGTGTGTGTGTGTGTGTGTGTGTGTGTGTGTGTGTGTGTGTGTGTGTGTGTGTGTGTGTGTGTGTGTGTGTGTGTGTGTGTGTGTGTGTGTGTGTGTGTGTGTGTGTGTGTGTGTGTGTGTGTGTGTGTGTGTGTGTGTGTGTGTGTGTGTGTGTGTGTGTGTGTGTGTGTGTGTGTGTGTGTGTGTGTGTGTGTGTGTGTGTGTGTGTGTGTGTGTGTGTGTGTGTGTGTGTGTGTGTGTGTGTGTGTGTGTGTGTGTGTGTGTGTGTGTGTGTGTGTGTGTGTGTGTGTGTGTGTGTGTGTGTGTGTGTGTGTGTGTGTGTGTGTGTGTGTGTGTGTGTGTGTGTGTGTGTGTGTGTGTGTGTGTGTGTGTGTGTGTGTGTGTGTGTGTGTGTGTGTGTGTGTGTGTGTGTGTGTGTGTGTGTGTGTGTGTGTGTGTGTGTGTGTGTGTGTGTGTGTGTGTGTGTGTGTGTGTGTGTGTGTGTGTGTGTGTGTGTGTGTGTGTGTGTGTGTGTGTGTGTGTGTGTGTGTGTGTGTGTGTGTGTGTGTGTGTGTGTGTGTGTGTGTGTGTGTGTGTGTGTGTGTGTGTGTGTGTGTGTGTGTGTGTGTGTGTGTGTGTGTGTGTGTGTGTGTGTGTGTGTGTGTGTGTGTGTGTGTGTGTGTGTGTGTGTGTGTGTGTGTGTGTGTGTGTGTGTGTGTGTGTGTGTGTGTGTGTGTGTGTGTGTGTGTGTGTGTGTGTGTGTGTGTGTGTGTGTGTGTGTGTGTGTGTGTGTGTGTGTGTGTGTGTGTGTGTGTGTGTGTGTGTGTGTGTGTGTGTGTGTGTGTGTGTGTGTGTGTGTGTGTGTGTGTGTGTGTGTGTGTGTGTGTGTGTGTGTGTGTGTGTGTGTGTGTGTGTGTGTGTGTGTGTGTGTGTGTGTGTGTGTGTGTGTGTGTGTGTGTGTGTGTGTGTGTGTGTGTGTGTGTGTGTGTGTGTGTGTGTGTGTGTGTGTGTGTGTGTGTGTGTGTGTGTGTGTGTGTGTGTGTGTGTGTGTGTGTGTGTGTGTGTGTGTGTGTGTGTGTGTGTGTGTGTGTGTGTGTGTGTGTGTGTGTGTGTGTGTGTGTGTGTGTGTGTGTGTGTGTGTGTGTGTGTGTGTGTGTGTGTGTGTGTGTGTGTGTGTGTGTGTGTGTGTGTGTGTGTGTGTGTGTGTGTGTGTGTGTGTGTGTGTGTGTGTGTGTGTGTGTGTGTGTGTGTGTGTGTGTGTGTGTGTGTGTGTGTGTGTGTGTGTGTGTGTGTGTGTGTGTGTGTGTGTGTGTGTGTGTATTTAACGAATAATAATTTTGTAATCATATCTAATTAAATATGATTGTGCACACGTGACAAATAAAATTGTGTTAAAACGAATTGAATTTGAATTTTTCTTTAGCCTAGGATTTTAACAGTTGGAATTGATTTTTTGCAAGGCGGAATTAGAAATGATTTTTTGGAATTGACAAAACAGAATTGACCCCCATGCCTGATAGACTTCCTTCATATGTATAGCTTGTACTAATACTATTGTGGGTTTCCGATAGTTGCCCCCTCCCACCACGATATTCATTACAGTGTTATCTGTCGACTCAGAATAAAATGTAATTAATACATCTCTTTATGAACTTCCGGTTATTACATGTGGGGTTTAATCTGATCAATAAAGCAAATTAATTTTATATAGTTTTGCCTGATTGTCAAGTCACAAGAATTCAAACAGAAATTGTAAAGTGTCATTATAGAAAGCAGACATGTAATCTGACAGTGTTCAACTGGGTAGATGACGATGCCTTAGTTAGTTTCCTCTCCAGCTAGACATTGCATGGGCGAAATACATTTTATTAAATATTTAAATACTTTTAAAAAGTTTGTGTAACTGCATTTGCACTTAATCACAATGAAAGTATTTGTATATTTAAATATTTCCATAAAGAATTTGAAATGTAAACAGCAGGCTTCTATTGCGCTATAGTCTATACTGTCTTTTAGTGTGTTTCTCCCATGCATCTACCCCCTTAGGCTTAGGCTTAGCCTTACGCTTGCCGCTTGCTCTCTAGGCATTTAGAACACTGGAGTATGAGACTTATTATGACTGTCAATAAATAATATCAAATTATTTTCTTGAATAATTTTGCCTAGTACATACGCCATGGCCCATGTTATAAGGCTGCTGTATATCCTGTAGCACTTATTGAGTTATTGTTATTGTTTTGAGTACGGCCACGTATTGGACGGTACGTCTGATCACGTCGAAAATAAATCGGCGGATAGGAAAACACTCGTAATTATATCAAACTATTAACACTTACTCGCACTTTATTGAATTCATACATTTCGATTTACTGTGGGTTATATATATGCTGACGTTGAAGCACAGCTGTGCTTATTGGGGTGGAACTATATTGTAATCGTAGTGATAAGTCACAATGGTAACGGTAATCCAATTTACTAACCTGGTTTCGGCTCGTCGCTTCCTGCGCATCGCTCTGCCCTTTGATATCTGACGTTTCCTTGTCGCAGAATAGTCTGTAGATGCATGGTCATATGCGGAAAAAAAATCTAAGATGGAACGGTGTCTTTGACCAAGAATGACATATTGATGCTCACCGTCCGTCCATGCTCATCACAGTCTTTTGTCTTGTAATTTGCATCGGAAAAGTGGTCACTCGCAGTGGCCAGTGCCTGCGGCTGGCGGACACGGCAATTTCCGCATTTGCAACCACCTTTTCCGCTGCAAATTCTTCCTCGGAAGTCGATCAAAAGTTTTTTCCTTGCATTTGTAGTACTAGTTGATATATCCAGGAGCCATCCAGTGTACACCAGTTTTCTTTTTATTCGATTTTCCATGCGTTTCGGCCGTTTTTCCGAGAGGTTTTTACTGTGTGAACGCCGTGCCAGGAGCTCGTACTCAAACCACTCTGCCGCTGAGCCCCCCGCAGAGCAATATGGCGCCGCCCAGCGAAGATAATGGCAAAGTTTAAAAGGATATTACAAAATTACCGTGGCGTTGCGCCCATCATATAAGGGTGATATATACTGTAAATGGTATGTTATTATGTTTGGGCTATGGTTGTTCGAGTGCTTCACCCCCCCTTTAAATGGTTCCACAGGATACAGTGTCCTATGAAGTTGTGGCATTGACACTGTTGTCTATTCAATTTGGTTCCATTTCTTGTGACCCGGAATGCTGAGGACTGTATTTAATTGATATGAAAATAGAAAATGCACATGTCAGATCGTATGAATTTATAAAAAAACTTCCTATGTCCTAAATTAATATGCCTTACAATTGTTTGTAACACATCAGGAAGTCTAACTTATCCGACTCTTGCTCGGCTTCATGAATTCACCGAGAAGAGAGTCTGGCCCCAGTAGCCTCGATTATCCAAGCTCTACGCTGAAGTGTCACCATTTGTCGCACACATCTTCGCCTGGATGCAGAGTGGGGTTTTCATTGTGATGGAAATTATGTGTGCGCCCAGATTCTGGGTGCATACATAATTAGCCAATTATGATGTCATCCGGGCATTTGACTAATTAAAAAAAGAGTTAACTTTTATCAGTTCATACAGTGCAAATCGAATTAACTTTAAACTTTGATTATATTGACACAATTCTCTGACTGAAAAGTTAAATCAGGCAAAAAAGTGTTTAGTGTAGCATCTCGATAATGACGCTGATTGGCTGCTGGCGCTTCCGGGAATGCCTACACAAAATGGAGTGGTGACAGTGTATAACAACAAGACCATGCCTGTGCTACCAGACTCTTCTTGGCGGATTCACGAAGCCGAGCGAGAGTCGGATAAGCGAGACTAGGCTACAGAAGTATGTTTTGACTGTTGCCATCATCAGGTGGCACCACTGGTATGCGCACAAATTATGGCGTCATCAATCTTTGAAGTAATCTTGCGTTTTCATGATCTTGTGACCAGTTCTGATGTTCGCAGTGCTTTTTTTAGACAGGATTTGTGTCAAATGGAGACGCCAGTAAAGGTAAACAGACGTTAGTGTGGAAAGAGCGTAAACGAAATCTCAGTTGTTCAACAATCATTTCAACACTTCTGTGTGATAAATAAAGTATGCTATGCAGTTTATAGCCTTTTTAATTTTTTTTCAATATCTTTATTATTTGCAAAGTTCTTCCACTTTTTAGTTTTATAAAAAGGGGTCTTTTTGTGTATAGGAATGGAGTCCATTTCTTGTGAGCTGGATCTTTGTGGGCTGCACTACCACTGAATGTAAGGGCAAATGGCATAGTGTGTACTAATGATATTGAGGTGGAATAAAAAATTAAGACCCTAAAATGTTGACCTAATGATGTGTGACCTTGCAGTGACCTACTTACTTAACCTACAATGATCATTGACCTATTTATGTTAAAAATGGCCTAATTAAGTAATTATGCATGACTTGTTAGATCAGTAAGTGAGGGAGGAGTGTAAGGTAGAATGTATGTACATATTGACCTTAATACCTATTAATGACCTAATTTGTTATAACTTGACCTTTGACCTAATTACGTATCTTAATGGCCAATTTATTTTTAATTAAGTAGATTGTGGTGCTATCAAGTCAACAGAGGCTGTAATTGTTGACCAAAATATTGACTTCACAGTGACCTGATTATTTGACCTCCATTTACCTATTTACATTGATAAATTACCTATTTCAGCCATAAGTAATTATGCACGACAATGATGTTCGTAAATGTACTGGGGAAATGGTGTACACAATTGACTTTACTACAATGTGGTCTTTTGATGACTGAATTAATTACGTATAATTAAAGGTTCCTCCTCAATTTGATTTTTTACTCGTCTCATCTCAAATTCATTTTGCGAAAATTCAAACCTGCCTAGTTTCCACTAAGACATGCTAGCTCATTTGTGCAGCTTTTACATGTAGTTTTTGTGAAATCATCAGAAAAATTATTACATTACTTTAATAATGCTTGTTCAAGCATTAAGTGAAGTAAAAATCGAAATGTTAAAAAATCACGATTTTCACCCTTGGTTAAAATTTTGTAACTTTGTCATGTCGTTGGTGGGAGGATTGTTCACACCCATGATGGCATTGACTCGCGCAGTGTTTACAATTTTGGATATCCACGATTTTGAGCCTTACCGGATCTAATGACTAAAGTCAATTGTTTCAATGATTTGAACAAAAATATATACTTTTTAATTAAACCATCTGTGGATATTAATTAAACTGTTTACACACTACATATTAGGACATTAATGAACTGGATTCATGATAGGCTAAATCAGTTGAGGATGCAGTTTTAAGTGACACGTGGAGCGAGCATATTCATAGAATCTGTAGTGTTTACTGTATTATTATAAAGCATACCAATATATTCTTGCATAGTGAAATAATTGTTTGAAAAAAAAACACAATTTATTATACATTGTGAGAGCTTTGTAATTTCCTGCGTGCACAGTGCAGCAATATTTATAGTTCACTGGATAAAAACTGGTTTACAATACACTTCAGGCTCAGTACATCAATATTCATATTTCACTGTTTCATGAAATAATGTCCTGCACTTCAACATGGAGTAATGTTTATATACTGTTCACAGTTGGCTGATATGAAGACATGGAAAAAGACAACCCAAAGCAGTGCAGCAGTACAAGGACTAGTCGGCGTTAGCCCATCATAAAAGGAACTATATAAGGAACACTGCAGCAATATTCACTGTTTCATAGATCCAATCCCTGTCAATGTTCACAGGACATTATAAGCTCATTGCAGCAAAGTTCATAAGTTGTTCACATGAAAGTGTTGGCTAAGTGTACATAATTTTCATGGTTCACCGTTTCATATATCCATGCATATGTAATATGTGGATTTCGCAGCTTGATATACAATATTTAGCCAATCTAGACATGCCGAAATTTCTACTGAAGCTGTCATACAAAGTAAGCAACTTTCTGGATGTCGAACCTCTTGGCTGGAGTAGCTGTTGCAGTTAGTGTGAGTATACTTGCATTGGTGAGTATGCTATGGAGTTCCCCAACTCTGGCATAATCTTCTCGGAAGTCACTACCCCTGCAATGATACAGTATTTTCGACTGATGATTGTCTGTGATTTTGCAACTGATGTGTGACATATAAATATTAGTTATTACTTTATGCATATTTACTGCAAGGTATGGTTAAGGAAGTTAACTCGAACTTGTCTAGTTCTAGTACCCATTATTATGTTGTGTAACAGATGGATATCAATATTAATGAATATCAATATTGTTAATTATTGCAGATCGAAGTGTGAAATTTACTAATGTGTAAAATCAACCTGAACGATATCTGACTGATTGATACTTTCGTATATATGTGTTGCAGACAGTAGCAGGGTTGAAAAAAATCATGATTTAATTATTTTTTAATCAGATTAAAAAAATTTAAATCTGATTTTTTTTATTTATTTGATTTTTTTTTAACCTGGTATACAGACATTTATATAGATGTTTATATTTATGAACTCTTTCAAATGTGTTCTATTCAAATCGATCTAGGTACTTGTATTAATGGAGGGTACATGATTTTTGCTTATATAAAGACATTAGACAATGTCCACAAGGCCTCACCCCCTGTAGTTGCATAATCTGTCTTGGAAAGGAAAGCATGCTGTGTGTCTGTGGCTGTAGCAGTGCTAATTATTGTTTGCTGAGAGGGTGGATTAGCAGCACCTGTCCAGGGCTCTGTGTACTCTAAGGGTCTCCAACCAGACTGCAAACTAATACAGTATTAAACAATTGTAGCCCAGACTGTCTCAGTTGAGTCAACATGCTGAATTGATAACAACTAGCACAAGCTCTAAGTGGACTTTTTAACTCAGGGCTTCTGACTTGAAAAGATACTTCCTCTGGAAGACAACTTTGTGTGGCCTCACTGCATTCAAAAAGGGAATAGCTCAGACATACACAATGTCATAAAATATTTGACTGTCAGGCTATCTGGTGTCAATACAGCTACACAAGTGTGCACATTTTGTGCTTTTGTATTAAAAACGTACAAAACTGTGTTGATCTCAATGCTTGTAAACAATTATTTGTGCTAAATTCATATAAATCAATCGGTGATTAAAAAAATCGGAAGCAAAATGCTCACTGTATACGTGCATGAATTGGCCACCATTAATAATTGGCCACTTTAAAAGCATCTTGGTCACATTCGTATCATTTTAAAGTTAATGACATTTCTATCCAGTTTACAAACTAGAGTGACAGTAGCAGTTAGGAATGTAAAATAATTAAATTAGTTGTGTTGTTAGCAGTAAAATAAATAGACTAGGGGGATGACGTAGGTAACTGAAGTGGATTTTGTGTAGGGGTGGGGCATAAAAATAAATAGAACTTTTTATTTATGTTGAATCATGCTGCAATCAAATGTGAAAATTATGTAAAATATGTAGTTGCATTCCTAAAGCACAAACCATGACCTTGTTACAGTTTAATTCAATAAACATACTGTTGTGTTGTTGCAGCTGTGTGTGGACAGCTGACGAAGATTCCTGATAATACAGCTGGGTTGGTTGGCAGCAGTATCACCCTCCAATGTGCCGGAACTGTTCTACAATGGGAAGCATTTGCCACATCTCCACAGGAAGCAAAGACAATATCTGTAGAGGCGCGTAACTATAAAAGCAACATGTATGATCTCATCACCATGCCGGCAGGAACATATAACCTCACCATCAAGTCTCTTGTACTCGCAAATGGTGGAGGATTCCAGTGCAAGGCTATAAATGATGTACAATCTTTCGCGATTGCACAAGTCATCGTATTCAAAGGTAAGACAGGTTCTTTTTACAATTATTGCTTGCTGTATAGTGATTTAAAATCACTGCTAGGAAGTGTATACCATATTAAGTGTACCTGTGTGATACATGTTTAATAACCTGTGTGATACATGTTTAATAACCTGTGCGATACATGTTTAATAACCTGTGTGATACATACTAATGAGTTGGTGGGTGACGTTTACAGCTGGGCACAGATCTTAGTGATGCGTCAAGTGTGTTAGCGAGTAGTTGTGCTTGTGACATCTGCTTTCATCTTCCACGGGCTGATTAGATGAGAGATATGATGAAGAATTAGCACTAATATCAACTAATATAATTTTTGCGAAGTTATTTTTGAACTGAGTGATCTTTAAAATGATACATTACTAACTTAATTTTCAGATTTTAAACCAACATGCAATAACAATGCAACGAACAATAAGGCAGTTGAAGGAGACTACATTGGATACAACTGTGAAGTGAAGTATCGAGGAAATATTGATCCTCTCATGAAGTGGAAAGATGGAAGCAGTGGTGCAGTGGTACCTGCCAATGATGAATCAAGTATGGGCACTTCCAAGTACAGCATTGTCGCCCAGATGACACCATCTCACAATGAACAGAGCTTCACATGTCAGACTTACTTTGAGAAACCCCAGCCTGGCTCACTACTAACCAGTGCAGCCTACAACATACCTATCAATAACAATGCATACAAAGAGTTGTATACATCACCACAACTAACTGTGTATTGTAAGTATTGCGTATGTTCGCATAAATATCACTTCTGTTGTATGCTGTCTATTTTTAAAACATGCCAAGACATATTCTGTGTTGCAATTCAAAAGGGTGTAAATTTCATATTGGCCTGCTATTAACATTATTCCCCGAATTAATGTTTTGTTTCAGTTCCCCTAATTTATATTTCTAGCTGTTTTATCATTTTGCATGATGTCACGAATATACACTTTGTACACATTGTTATAATGTTTGAAAGTACAGACATTACTACAATGGTTATACAACAATTGTTTTGACAGAACTTTCCAGAATGTTTTTGTTAACAGTAGTAATTGTTTCTTGACCTTTTGGTTTACTACAGTAAAATGTGTAGCAGCTGTTTGCAGTTAATATGTCAGGATGTTTGTCAGTCATAATATGTTTGTGAATGCCTTCTTTATCTGTACAGGGTTATTGCCTACTGTCGTCGGTTGTTGTGCAGATTCTCCACGGTCACTGAAGGCGGATGTTGACAGTCGTTTATTCTTCCCTGGAGAGGAAATCACAATAAATCGTGGAGAGAAGATAACAATAACTGCCGATAGCAATCCATCATCGAGAACCTACAAATGGATGAATGCAACTGGCACAGCTACTGGAGACTCCATCAATGTGGATATGCTCGTAGGTCAGTCGCTTACAGTAGTGGTGTGTAACACGATACCAATTCCGGCTCCACACTCCGCTTGCACCGAATACTCAGCAACTGTTGCAGTGACAGGTAAGTGTTGTTTAACACTGATAGTCTTATATGAGTTTTAATGCAACATTTGATGATGTTTCACCATGTAGGTCTCTATTTGGGTTGATATATATTTACTTACATACGATCTAATGCATTGCTTGAAGAAGCATGCACATAATTAGGAAAATTATATGCTAGCGATATTTGTATATACACAACAGTTCATCTTTTATATAGAACTTGAACCATCCTATCATAAATTATGTATTTGAACAGTAAACTGACATTGTTGTTTACATGTCAGTTCAACGTTTCATTCAGACTCGGACAGCGACTCAGCAGGCGCCGTCGTTGGAGACGGTTTTGGGGTTCTGCTTTGCTTCGCCATAGCAGTCCTTGGTGGCTGATTTTGGGAATCAATGACTGACGACAGACACAGCTACATCCCACTAACGCTTCCTTTCCTTTGACATTATAGTACAACTAGAACAATATATTGGACGGACAGAGAGTAATTCCCCTAAAACATTCCCCTCAGATTGTTTGTCATTATTAGTTAAGTTAACAATCTGGTATGTATATTGTCGCAAAGGTCATATATGTCATCTGCAAACCTCTCACGCACATATATAACACTTCATTTAGTACTGGTGTGTTCCCATCAAGAATGAAATTAGCAAAAGTAATACCATTGTTTAAAAGTGGTGCGAAAACCGACCTCATCAATTATACACACACAGAAGTGGCATTGATAGAGGAAATATCAAAGCCAAAGAGAGTAAAAATCATGCAATTGTTGTATTTATTGATCTAAGAAGGCTTTCGAAACAGTAGACCATGGAATACTTATCAGAAAGTTGAATTATTATGCTGTGCGTGGAGTAACAAATGCCTGGATTAAAAGCTATCTTTCGAACAGGAAGTAGTTTGTAAATATTGTCAGGGGTATCGGATCTATGTCACATGTGGAGTTTATTTTAGGTCCAAGATTATTTGTCCTCTATGTTAATGATATCTGCAATGTATCAACATTAGTAAATTCATACTTTTTGCAGATGATACGAATATATTTTGTGCCAGTAACAATATATTGGAACTACGAGATATGTTAAATAGAGAACTTGCCAAATTGTGCATATGTTACAGAACAAATTATCACTGAACTTATTGATGACAATCTGAACTGGAAACATCACATTAATACGGTTAGAACAAAATTGTCGAAAGTTGCAGCAATCATTTACAAAACAATTTGTCTAATTAATCATTACGGAATGTACATATTGTATTGTTCTCTGTTTTTGCCATATATTAAGTATTGTAGTGAGATATGGGGCAACACCTATGTTACAATCATTAGGTGTATTACAGTACTGCAGAAACGAGTAGTTCGTCTAGTCTGTGGCACAAAACGTTTGGAGCATACCAGCACCCTCTTTATGCAACTGCGTATTTTAAAATTTGTAGACCTAGTTAAATTTAAGACAACGATTATTATGTATAAGGCATATCACAATATACTACCGAATAATATGAAATATATTGTTCATGGCTCCAAGATTCTATTAGAAAGTAATAATTTGCACTTACTTTGGAGCAAAAATGTAAACGAATGTGACGTTTCAACCTGTCTACTGCGGACCTTGTTCATGCACTGATGACCTACGTTGTGGCTCAGATTCTGGTGGAATAATCACACAATGTGCACCTGTACCATAAGCCCTCAAACACCCTTCTTTCCATGGTAGTTCACCCGAAAGATAAGACACTGAAAGACCACCAGTGTGGGACTAACTACCACATCACGTGACAACAACAGACACAGACATCGGTGAGACTAGACGAACACTCAACCAGGTTCAAGGAACATATGAAACTAGATAAACCCCAGTGTCCACGAACAACACCAAGAGAACAAAACTGGCACAACAGAAAAGTGTAGGAGGCAATCTTCATCAAGCAGAGAGGCCCCACCATGAACCGAGACCACCTACCCGTCATCTACAACCAGATTATTCCACCAGAATCTGAACCACAACACAGGTCATCAGTGCGTGAACAAGGTCCGCAGTAGACGGATCGAAACGTCACATTCGTTTAAATGTTTGCTCCATAGTAAGTGTAAATTATTACTTACTGCCGAATAGTTTGCAAACTGTGTTTAAGCCGTATGTTTCAACACATGGTACCTTCAGAAGTGATCGTGTGCGTACCAACATAAAATCAATGTGCATTTCTGTGTGTGGATTAAAACTAGCATTCCTTGCATGAAAACATCACTAGTTGCAGAAGCACGCAAGCATTTAAAAAACTTATAAGTTACATCTTTTTCTATGTACACCTGTATTAGGTCTAAAAATTCGAAGTAATTATGATCAAACATTATATGTTGTAGACACTGTATACATTAGTTATTAGTCAGGGATTTGTGATTTATATTGTAAGATATTGTATCTGTATCATACATAACTATACTAGTTGGGGGTGAACCATAGATAAGTATCACACTTCCCTTTCCACCAACACTGTCTTGTTTATCCTATTTTTTACATGTTGCAAATGGTGTTGTATTTTATATGAATGGAATTTGTACTGTTGGTTGATGGAAATAAATTACTGATTGATTAATTGGTTTAAGTCACACAAATACAGGGGAAACTAGCCCATCTTTGTTTCTCACCATCACACAATTATTTTCCATTTGTTCAGCTACTCTGGCTTTATCCACATATTGTGTCACTGCCACATCTCTATTAGTACTGTTTACCTTGTTGGTCTTTCTCTTGTCGTGCTGTCACTCCCTTCTGCTTCCATGGCTCTTTCTGCTATATCTCCATATCCTGCATTTGCTTGAACCATCGCAACCTGTTTCAACGATCTCTATTAGTACTGCCTCTTCATCTTGATTCCTCGCACCCCGCACCACAGCGTCTTTTGACAGGGTTGTTCTCTACCACCCCACGAATAAAAAGTCCATCTTCTCCCTCCAACAAGTGTTCTTAATCCATGCAATGTCCGTCTATTTCTTCCAGGTGGTGCACTAAGGGCACAAAAACTGACGGCGTCTTCAGATGTTAGCCAAGCACTAGTACATAATCCTTCTGAACCTACCCAAGCAGCGACACGCGATGGCACATACTTATATTAAACCATTCAGCAAGAACTACAGAATGTAGATCAACATTGACGTAATAAGGGCCAATGCCATTTGACCAACATCGGCATATTTCATTAGGACTTCATTTGCATCCACCATTGTCCCAACAAAGACCCAATATAGGCAGTCGCTACTGGTCCTTTTTTAATAATAATAATAATTTTATAAAAATGGCAACTGTGGCAGTTGAATTATACAACTGGCACAGTGAAACAACCAATGACAATACATTAATTAAGAAAACAATTATGACTTAAATATAATTTTTAAATGTGTATGAACATCATGTTTAAAGTTATGTTTGTAAATAAACAAGGTAAATATAAAGGACGTAATCATAAATTAAAGCAGGCAATACTGTAGTAAAATAAATTATATGGCCTACTACTATTAAGTAACTAATTTATAAATGAGTTCATAATTACTGTCAGTATCTTAAAGCATATGGTGTAAAAGATTTCTTAAAATGTGTAATTCTGCAACGCGGCATGCACACAGTATGTACTCGTGTTTCGAGTTGTGTACGGTGTTTCCCGGAGGGAGGCAGAAGATGGTGTAATTTATGTGTAGGTTGTTGCGTGATTATGACTAGTTTTCTGCATAGCTTATCTTGGAAAATGATCCGCATTGCCCGACTGTGAATGTATTCTATATGTTTCGTTTGCTTTTTTTGTAAGGCTCGTGTACCACACTTGGCATGCGTACTCCAATATCGATCGGACGATTGAAGTGTATATGTTGATGAGATGGTGAGGGTCAATGCCGGCTCTTTTGAGAAGGATGATGAAATATAGACGTTGCGATGCTTTTGTAGTGATTTCTTTTGTCCAACGAAGTTTGTTCATTGACGCAGCAGTAGGCTGATGCATACTTGCTGACTGCATCAGTACCCCTTGCCGCCGGGGGTTCTGACTGCATCAGTACCCCTTGCCGCCGGGGGTTCTGACTGCATCAGTACCCCTTGCCGCCGGGGGTTCTGACTGCATCAGTACCCCTTGCCGCCGGGGGTTCTGACTACACCAGTACCCCTTGCCGCCGGGGTTCTGACTGCATCAGTACCCTTGGCGGATTAACCTGTTGAAACATGGAATTTACTGTTGTTGAGTTAACGAATAGCGACCGTTCCTAGGATCTTGCATACGGGAACTTAACTTTAATTGGCTGCGAACTGGTCGTAGGAACATTCTTTGAAGTAGTTTGTCACGTTGGGCACTGCCGCGTCTAGTTTCAAGAAACACGTCGACAAAGACAGTGAGAGGGACGAAGTACAAACGAGTCAGCGTTCGTCCATACATAGTGTGGGATAAACTGAAACATCCACGTTTCAACTGGTTTATCTGCCAGGGGTACTGTAGTACTACCACCACCCCTGACTGGCGCGGATGGGCTGATGCCATTGAACCAACATCGGCATTGCCAACAACCATCAGCCCAACACTGATAGCTGCCGAAAACAAGCTTTTGGACCAACATCGATGTTCGTCTCTCCCTACGACCTGTCACCTTACCTCCTCTCAGCCTCATCCCAGGCTGAGGTGAGCTCTCTCTCATCGTCTTCTCCCACTTTATCATCTACTGTCCCCCCACTGGAAGCACTAGCACAATCCACCTTTTCCCTTCCCACCATTGCCACAACGAGCAGCCTCAGCTGTTCCAACTCCATATCTAGTTCCTCCATCTTCGCACGCCCCCAACACTCAAAACTAAAGCTATCCGCCTGAACCTCAATCCAGGATTTCTCACACCCGGACTTAACGAAGTCCACCCAGCTGCTGCAACTGCCGCATGTTAAATGCCTGGTGGCCTTTACCTGCCCTGCGCCATCACAGAATTTATTCTTAATTCGATTGCAACGATTGTTTTTGTGTTTAAAATAACACTTTAGGCTGGGTTATTTCAGATTTATTTAATATTGACAATAATATACTTACTAACTATGTATTTTCTACTAAACTCGCATGAGCCCCCCCCCAAAAAAAATGCCTGCCACCTAGGATTCTATAACTACAGGTCGCAGATGCTTGGTTGTGCATGGTATTGGTGAACGCAGCCGGAGAGACATAGAGAGTTATGCTGGGGACGCAAGTCCGTGTACGGGGGTGTTGCGTAACTCTAGCAGGATCAGGTACGGATCTTTTTTCTCTTCTTTCGCTTTTTTCATTAGCCGTTTGATGGTCTGCACGGTTCTCTCCGTAAGGCTATTCGATAGACGGGGCTTGGTGTCACATTTCCCGTGACGCACCAAAATTCCTTTGATTTTGTTGATCACTGTGGCTGATCGTGTATCTGGCAGGGGTTCCACTTCGGGGTAGTTGCAGTAGTAATACAACCAGAACGTATTCCCTGCCGTCGAAGTTGACCATGTCTGAAGCAACAACCTTCCATAGTAGAGTTGGTATGGGGTGGTTAATCGTAGTTTCCTTTTGATGTGCGCTTCGATGCATCTGGCAAGTGCCCGCGAACAGCACTTTTCAACGCCTAAAGATGCCGTTCGTGTATCGCACCAGCATTTCTTGGCGCATTGTTTTCGGGATGACAATGCGATCTATCTTGAAAATCATTCCATCAGCGTACATCGGTTCATCGCGGTAGTTCCAGTGGTCTAGGAAGGTCTCAGGGCATTCCTTGCGCTGGCTTGGCCATACGTTTGTGTGACGTGCTTCAGCACTTGCGTGCTATGGTTATCAGCTGTGTTGTTCCGAATTTCTGCCAGTTTGGGGTCACTGATCGGAAGTGTCGCGGTCACGTGATGAACAGCGACATCCGCTTTGTCGAGAACTCATCTTCGATCGGTATGGCGTTTTCGATGAGGTTGCGGCTCAGGCAGTCCGTTACTGGAATGTCTTTTCCCGGTCTGTGGACGATGCTGGTGTCATATCGGTATCTTTGCGGCTCCAGGATCATTCTCTGTAGACGCTTTGGTGCTGACGATATGGGTTTGCGCGTGATGGTTTCCAGCGGTTTGTGATTTGACTCTACAGTTGTCTTCCGTCCGTACATGTATTGACGGAATCGCTCGCAACCAAGTATGATGGCTACCATCTCACGCTCGATAGTTGCCCAGTTCTGTTTGGACTCATACAAAGCCCTAGACATATACTCTATCGGTCGGCCCTCCTGCATGAGTGTGATACTGGTGGGTTTCTCTGAGGCGTCGACTTGGAGTGTGAGTTCCTTCTTCGGGTCGTAGAATGCTAACACTGGAGATCGGGTGACGATGTCTTTCATCTGGGTGAACGCTGTTTCCTGTTGCATGTCCCACACAAACTCGGAGTCCCTCTTCAATTGGTCACGCATCGGCGCAGTCACATCACTCAGGTGTGATGCAAAGTTCGCGAGGTAGTTCGCCATACCTAGTATGGTATGCAGTTCTGTTTTGTTCGCCGGCTTTGCCATTTTGCCCATGGCCTCAGCTTTCTTGGGGTCTGGCTTCATACCATCGGACGATATCACATGACCGTAGTAGCTGACTTCGGACAAGTTGAAACGACACTTGTCGAGGTTGTACCGCTGAACATTTACACGAGCGCGCTGAAACGTCGCGAGAAGTGTCTGGAGATGTTCGTCTCTTCTTGTGCCGGTGACTAGTACGTCAACACTCAGGCCGGTAACCCGAGGCAAGTTTTCGTAGGTCTCGTCAAGATGGCGTTTGAACACATCTTGGGCGGCATTTATACCGAAAGGCATACGAAGGTAGCGATATCACCCAAAAGGTGTGTTGAAGTGTCAGGGGTGACGTTGAGTCTGAGAATTTGATCTGCCAGTATCCGCTGCGGGCGTCTAACACTGAGAAATGTCTGGCGCCTGCGAGCTTGCTGGTGACGTCCTGTAGTGTTAGTACTGGGTAATATGGTCGCTTTATGTCAGCGTTCAGGTCACGGGGTCGAGACACACGCGTAGGTCACCATTGCCCTTATGCACGACAACCACTTTATCCAATCGGTGGGTTCAGTAACCTTGGTGATGATGTAAAATTTCTTCATGCGCGCGAGTTCTTGTTTGACCTTATCACGGAGCGCCACTGGTACCCAGCGTGGTGGGCGTACAGCTGGCTTGGCGTCCGGGTGTAGCGTGAGTGAATGTACTCCAGGAAATTCTCCGATGCCATCGAATAGATCTGAGTACTCGGTGAGGAGCTAGTTCAGTCCTACCTGATCACTGTCGAACTGACGATGTGTGTTTTTTTCTTGCATTTACTGCACACACGACCTCGCGCAGGATATTCTTCCATTGTTGTTCGTATCCAGTTACCGCATCTTGTTTTCGGACATCGCTCGCGGGCATTGTCTGGTTGCTCGGTTTAAGCTTATGAAAACCTGTGGGTCCCCATGGCGGACTGATGCGACGTCTTTGGTTCGATTTGATTGACTGGACCTGGACCTTGTTCTTTTGAGTTGACTTTGCGCACTTTCATGTGCACGAGCAATGTCGGTTGCATTTTGAAGATTTAGATCTGCTCCACGATTGATAAAACGTTCACGCACTTTTTGTGAGTTAGTTCCGCACACAAGCCTGTCACGGATCATGCCATCAACAATGTCAGGTGGAACACCAGTCTCTCGCAAGAAATTTTACGTCAGTGGCAAATTTGTGGATAGATTCGTTGGTAGCTTGTGTTCGGTTGTAAAACTTAAATCTGGCGAAGATGACATTTGACTTGGGTGTCACACCCTCGCGGAATTTGGTGCACACTTTATCAAAATTGTTCCTGTCTTCTGCCGGCGCCGCTGGGGCTTCATTTGTCGCTGCCACAACTGCCCGGCCTGGAGCTAAATGGAATGTTGAAAACATGTTCCGGCCCTTTTCTCCAATCAACAAAAGAAAGAAGCTTACTTCCTGTACTTCTGTTTTGTCACTGAGAGGTCCAACGAACATATCAGACGTGCGTGTTGCTCAAATTTCGCCTATGTCTCTGTCAGCGCGGGCGAATCCCAATCAAATCAGGCCTCGACATTAAGTGATCGTTTTTATCCCATTAGTCAATACCACAAGTCTTTGTTTCAATTGCTTGCCCTTGCCATCCACCCCGACGCTATAAGTAAACACAATCTTCATCTTATCTGATTTCGTGTTGTCAGCCGCGCAAAAAGTCTGTATGACGTACGTCGCCACTAGCGACGATGGGCGGATTTTTTGTGAATTGCGGCCGCCTGTGTTTTACTGGAGTTGCGCTGTGTCACCAGTATAATATCAGTATATCGCAGCATTTTCTGTGCGATACGTATCGGCTGTCGTGATATGCCTTCGACATACCCTGGATAACACGTGAACTAATTAGAATGCAGAGAAGACGTAACAAAAGCCACAAAAAAGCAAAGCAAACTGGACTAAACATTGACTGGGAAAAATTTAAGGAACTCCGAAAGCAAGCTACTAAAGCATTAGCAAAATCTTACAAAGACTATGTTAACAACCACATTGGAGACAGCCTGAAAACTAATCCAAAACGATTCTGGTAATTTATTAAGGCAAACGATAAACGAGAAAACATTGGCATTCCCACACTTCGAGTAAACGACCAGCCAATAATAAATGATCGTGATAAAGCAAATGCCCTAAACAACCAATTTAGCTCTGTATTTACCCAAGAAAAGCACCCCATCCCCCGAATAGCCCCCTCTACTTACCCCAACACCCCCTTCTCGAAATTGGCATAGATGGCGTAATAAAGCAGCTTGAAAATCTAAACCAGAACAAAGCTACAGGCCCAACCAGAGTCCTTAAAGAAACTGCAAAGCAGATAGCTCCCATCATCACCCAAATTTTCCAACAATCATACAACACAGGTAAACTTCCTACCGACTGGCTACAAGCATTAGTAACTCCTATACACAAAAAGTGCCACAAATCTGACCCTGCTAACTACAGACCCATATCACTAACCTGCATCCTCTGTAAAGTAATGGAACATATCATCCTAAGCAATATGTGGAAACACCTGCACAAGCATAACATCATTCTCCACTTCCAATACGGATTCCTGTCGGGACTGTCTTGTGAATCTCAACTCATTGAGATAGTCCACGACTGGATGACTGCTATGGACAACAAGACCTAAATTGACGCAATCCTGCTTGATTTTGCCAAAGCCTTCGACAAAGTGCCTCACCTACGTCTTCTATCAAAATTGACCTCCTACGGAATCACTGGAAACACTAAAAATTGGATTAAATCTTTTCTATCCAACCGCAAACAGAGAGTCTCAGCTAACGGTGCCCTGTCGGACATCAAAGATGTCACATTTGGTGTCCCACAGGGTTCAGTTCTAGGACATGTCCTCTTCTTACTCTACATAAATGACATAGATGGGAACATCAAATCTTCAATACGCCTTTTTGCAGATGATAGTATTATATATCGTAAAATTTCTTCCAAAACCGACCACGAAATTCTCCAAACTGACCTAAGCCAACTCCAAACATGGTCAGACAAATGGCAAATGGAATTTAATGTATCTAAATGTGTCCACCTTCCAATAACAAACAAAACTAAACAGCCAACAGCATGCTAATCCGGCCAAAACTCGACTACTCTTCACCCATATGGAATCCTGACACCTTTTCACAAGTTAAAAGCCTTGAAAGAGTACAACACTCTGCTGCCAGATTTGTTAAAAATGTTTACAGACGGAACACAAATCCAGCAGATCTAATTACTGCCCTTGGATGGCCAACCCTCGAACGAAGACGTATCATTAAACAAGCCACAACCTTCTACAAAATTCTAAATAACATTATTGAGATCACCCCTCTCCCCTCCAGGCCTACTAACCCGCTCTCGAACCCGTGGACAATACGTAGCCCCCAGGTGTCGTATAAATGCAATGGTCTTTTCATTTTATCCCCGAGCCATTCGCATATGGAATATGATTCCACCAGAAATTACCAACATAAAAAACCCAAAATCATTTCAAGAAGCTATCATGGAACTCCCTTTCACCACACCTCCTCACCTAAACTGCCTTTAAAACACAGTGCTCAGCATAAACTTATCCAACGTGTGGGTATGGAGACTGTCTATGTGTGCATGTGGCAAGGCAAGCGACAGTATCCATACACATAACTAACTTGGTTAAAAAATTTCGTTTAACATCCAATACATAAAATAAATAAAACTATCAGATAAACCATTTCAGCAACATTAAAGTTACTAGTCTTTTAGTTGTATGTACCACCCACAGCGCATGCGCACAGTCCACCTGCGTTAGCCCAAGTTTGGGCTGTTTGGAGTATAACCACTTGAGACTTGAGATACCGATTTCATATAAACCGACTGGTTCGCAGACTGTCCACTAGGTGTCACGATAGCGCTTAACATACATTCCAGAACCCGCTAGGTCTCAGATAGCTAAGTTTACCATACCTTTGTACTTCGGACCAAAAGTTTTTATTCGAAACAAATAAAACCCAGTTGTAATAGTCATGGTCATAATAATAAATAACGGCCAAACTCGCATCCTTCGACTTGTAATGCGATGTATTGCAAAACATTGTGTTTTTTAAATCAATTTATTAAAAAAATGTCGGGCCTGTAACTTTTTTTGGGGGGCCAGTAACTTTTAACATCTACTGGCCCGACGGGCCACTGGGTACAAGAGCTTAATGTCAAGTCCTGCAAATGTTGGGTGTAGTACATTGTAATCCACTGTACTCTTCCAATCCAGCGTAGTCTTCTGGGCGATGTGTCCGAGTTACTTCTGACACCATGTTCATAGATGTCTTAACGACTTTAGTTGATATAGGTTTATTAACAACATCGACATCACGACACATACATTGAGCTCCCGCTCTGACGTCTGTACAAACAATGATGACGCCCACTAAAACGCACAGTGTATGGGGCGCCGCTTAAACATTCAATTTATGATGCGCTATCATAAAACCAAGAAGGATGCTTTCATGAACCCTCTGAGCGCCCGTTTAACTACTACTGAATGGTGCACACTAACCACACATACATACGTACAATACGCTAATACATTAAACGTTTCAACGTTTTCCTTTAATTAACATGATGATAAAATTATCCACGGTGGTTCACAAATCTTCCACCTAAGCATACTTGCATCAAAGGCCGGGAAAACACCATTATCAAGGATTGTGAATATACTCCCCGGACCCCTTTGCATGAATGGCTGCCGTTTGTCAAATCCTAGATTCGCCCCTGGCGGTAGCCCTACCGTCGAGAGCTGCTCCCCGCTAGCCCTACGTACTGTCGAGAGCGGCTCCGCGGTAGCCCTACGTACCGTCGAGAGCGGCTCCCCGCTAGCCCTACGTACCGTCGAGAGCGGCTCCCCGCTAGCCCTACGTACCGCCGAGAGCGGTTCCCCGTTAGACCTACGTAACCCCGATAGCAACTCCGCTGTAGCCCTACCGGCGAGCGGTAGCCCTGCGGTATAGAGCGGCTCCAATGTAGAACTACCGCTGAGAGCGGCTCCATGGTGACTTGACCGTCGAGAGCGGCTTCTCGGTAGCCCTACCGTCAAAAGCGGCTCCTCTGTGACTCTCCATTGGGGATTTAAAGGGGTTGACAGCAACAATTATTTGAAATAATATTAGATTACATACTGCAGCATATTTGCCTATCCATAAAACCAGAAAAAGGGTGGATGAGTCCACGTTTTTTGCGCGTATCGTGTTTATTATATTAACTTGCACAGAATAGCTCTAACAAATCGGAAATTTATCGAACTCCTCTTCTAAGCGCTGGGGACGGGCGTGAATTACTGAACATTGGTAAAAATAATTGTTTTAATCATTCTGTTGTAAAAAAAACATCAACATTATTGTGAGGGGCTAAATGAGATTTAGTGAGTAGATGCACCAACTTTTTTGACGTAACACAATAATAGATAATAATAAGTTTCTTCAAATTTGACACGCGTCAAGTCTATTTGCAGACAGTTTCTTCCCGTCTACAATTAAAAAGTGGAACTCTCAACCTCTAAGCAGCATTGTATGTAATTCGTTAGATATATGTCATACCAGTCTCATTCAACGCCCAATTAAAAGGCTAGCCGATTAACCACCATGTGCACTGCATGGCTTGATAATGTGTCCAAAGGACATTAGTTGTCTTAATTAGTACAGACACTAGGGTGCCATTTCTATAGTCTTCGCCTCAGCTGTAGGCGTCTCTCTGTTGTTAGGGCCCCGTCCAGCTTTCGCATCCATAAAGGAGGTTGGATACTGCGATCGAGTGCCCTAGCTGTGGAGCTTAAGCTTGATTTGGAAGTTTAACAAGATATATTTAACTAGATTTGCCATCCAAGCCAAAGGCCCAGATGGCAAGTGGACAAGGGAACCATTGGCTTATCGAGAGTCCAGCAATATTCATCTACGTGTAACCCGCCCTCCTGAGATATGTGTCAACCTTGTTTTTGAGCATATTCACGCTGCTAGCAGTTACACAATCCGTAGACAATTTGTTCCATTCATTTATTGTGAGAACGAGTACTTCCTGATATCCAATCTACACTAATCATGTATTATTTTTACCTTATGTCCTCTAGTTCTACTGTGTTTCTTGAGTGAGAAAAACATATTTATATCAATATTTCCATATCCATTCCATATCTTAAAAACTTCTATTTGATCTCCCCTTAACCTCCTTGTCTCTAAAGTTGTTAAACCACATTCTTTCGGGCGTTCTTCAAAATTAAGGTCAGTTCAAGCATATCTATATCCTTCTTACGATATGGTCTCCACATTTGTATACAGTCTTGTAAATGAAGTCTAACTATTGCTTTATACAGAGGTATAATGAGCTTTTTTCTTTGTATTTTATGTTTCCCTTAATTAACCAAAGAATTTTATTACCCCTTGTAGCCGCAATACCACACTGTTCTGAAACTTTCATATCGGCACTTATTGTTATTCCTAAGCCATTTTTACAGTAGTACCTAGAACAGTATCTCCCATATTATAGTTTATATCCAAGTTCCCGTGTCCTGTGTGTAAGCATTTACATTTCCCAAATTTTAATAACATCTGCCATTTTTCAGATCATTTAACTAATTTGTCTAGATCGTTTTGTAAGTTGGTGTGTCTGCTTTTCCAAATGTCATTTAGTCTTACCACACAGCAGACATGGCCACGGCGATCCTTCTTTTAATTTATTTTGTTGAGATGACATTTTTGCTTAAGCCAAGTGCATCTAAGACTAAGATATTTAAATGAGTATACTTCCTCGAGATTCTGGCCGTACAGCATGGTGTTAATGGGGGCATTCTGGTTGGTACTGTTGACAATTATATAAGAACGTGCCTTTACAATTAAGTATAGGGGGCCTATACTATAGCTAGTACTAGCTACTGAGATAACTTCCATTCCATAATCCCTTGCCTTTTTTCCAGTCTGGTGGTGAGGTCCTTGTTCACCTTCGTCAAGGCATCCGGTAACTCGACTCCGCATGCGCCAACTCTCTAGTTACATTTCCGGGTGATAGGGCAATCGACGTCATAAACCCATAAACCGCTCTGTTGATAAACCGCTCTGTTGACAATGCGATTGCGTTTCATCATAATTATCTGCTACACAAACGCAAACTGTTCTCGAATATTATTGCTTTTACTACAAACTTCCTTAAACCTAGCAATGTAGTCTTCACAACTGACCCGGTTATACAACTGGACATCCGTTGAATCAAATTGCACGCATCGGTCATCGCCATATCATATGGGTTTATGGCATATGGGACAGTGCCACTGCCAGTGAGTGACACTTGTTTTATATATTGTTATTATATTGCTGAAATTCAGTACATCGTATATTTCACGTTTTGCAATTACCATCTGATGTGCCATTTCCAAAGAAATAAAACCTACCCTGTACTCATATCTCAAATTTCCTAGGCACATTTTCGGCATACCAAGTAAATTATCAATATTTGTAAACTAGTTTTATTAACTTACTAATACTAGTCAACCAGAACATTATCGCCGATCTCTAGTTTCTTGTCGCATATTTTTTGCAGTCAGACTCAATTAGACTTGATCTTGAGGTCAGCGTCACTGTAACTGGAACGTCAATTCCGGAATTGGTGACATATAAATGGTATTTTCAGTTACTTTTCAATTATTTCTTGTAACTTTTCTACTCAAATTATTTGCTACAAATATTAAATTAAATATAATATGTTTATCATTATATGTATCATGTACTCAAAGGAGTACAAACTACAAATACACATCCAAAGAAATGTTCACCAATAATTTCGGAAAATGAACTTAAATGTATATGCTTAAATGCCAGGAGCATAGTAAATAAAAAAGCGAATTAGACATTATGGTAGCATATACTGATCCTAACGTAATCATGGGCAACTAAAGCTATAGTAGATGCTGAGTTATCACCGACAGCTTATGTAATGTTTAAGAAAGAACGGGGGAGGGAGTAATTGTATATATATATTAAATAATATACCCAGGGCCAAGCATATGAAATAACACTGAAGAGTCAAGCACATTGTGAGGAAGCAATTTGGTGTAACATAGTCATAGTTACCAATAAGTCAACATTAACAATAGAATAATAATAGATCGGAGTAGTTTATATTATCGTAGTAGTCAAACATAGTCACAGGACAAGAAGAATATATAAAACTACAAGACTATAAGGGAGGTGAGCAAGGGGGAATGTGTTATAATGGGTGATTTTAACCATGGCCATATACAATGGAAATCATTAGTGTTACAGAGACAGAGTGCTGGGGGTAACGACCATCAAATTCTACTTCTATCACAGACACAGGATTGTTTGCTTGCTCAACATGTCTTGAAACCAACCAGAGCAGAGGTAGGAATGTGTTAGATTTAATTTTGTCTTCTCAAAATGAATTAGTTGACAATGTTAAAATATACGAACCTTTGGGTTCAATTGGTCATAACCAAATCCATTTTAATATAAAAGTAAAACAGGGAATAAATATAAAAAACAATGGAGTGGCCCTACTGTTTTTGGTATATACCGGTATATATATATATATATATATATATATATATATATATATATATATATATATATATATATATATATATATATATATATATATATATATATAACTGATTTGGAAGATGACAAAGTACTGAAATTTGCAGATAACACAAAAGTAGTCAGAAAGGTTACAAATGATACAGATAAACAAAGTTTACAGGATGATCTAGATTAATTAGTTAAATGGTCAGAAAATGGCAAATGTTATTCAATTTTGGGAAGTGTAAATGCACACACATAGCAACTGTGTAACTTGACATATTAGTAATAACGGTCCATTGATTCATGTTTGCAGATACGTATTACAACAGGGAAATTCACACGAATTTACAATGAAATGAAAAATAAAGCATGACAATATTGATTATAAGTTTTATATTTTTTTAAAAGTTGAATTTCAATGTTACACACAAAATGCAAATTTCTGAAACCTTCATTTCTTTTTTTTTCGAAATGGTTTATAAATCAGCACTACTACTTGTAGTACCAACATATAAAATACGCGACATGCAAAATGTGACAAGGGGGCAACACAACACTAATTTAATAATAATTGACACACCAGGGGAAACACCCTTAATCATCTCTTTAGAAGGTCTGATTTGCATGTATTCAGCCTCGGATTTGCACACAGCTATGGATCAGTATAACTGACACTGCAAACTGCATGTTTGATAGTAAGTACCATAATGAGGTTTAGTACTATACTGTCCTGTTTTTCAAATTATGCTGTTTTTTGTTTGTGCGTTTGGTGATTAAAGATAAAGTTAAATGGATCATATCTTATTGTTTATATTAACCTGGGCATATTAAATAAATATGTCATATAACTATTTGTGTTATCACAATTAACTTACCTTATTATGTTGTGTTATTACAGCGTGTACTAAAATGTCATACTGTCATGTAAACAGTCTACATAACACACATCACACACGTAACTAAAAATGTATCATACACGATTTTATATTTTTTAATGAAAAAAATAATAACCAATCGCAGTCATATAACTACGCATAGTATACGTATACACGTGTTTAATTATGGTAAAGCAACTTATTAAATGCTACCATAATTTCACAGACTTTTGGCAACATTTGCTAATAACCAATTCACCCATTTGAATTTAGATTTTTGTGCGTCACACATATATTTATATATATTTTATAATATTGAAAAAAAATTATTTTGTCTACCCTAACTATTCAAAAACATGTAGAACAATGCAATGATCAAAATTAAAACAGTCGGCAATACTTTGATATGGATCTCCAGTTTTAAAGAAAAAAATGTCTGAATGTTATACACATGGCACGTAACGCTGCCGCTGGAATCACCCTTTAAAAAAATCATATTTCGAAAAGTAATTTACCGATTTTGAAACTGTTTTCAATTTCTCATGGCCGCAGCCATATCAGAAAAAATATAAAACGAAACAGATCGACACCTCCAATATCAACTGACAACAATAACACTGTCACTGACTGTCTATGACTATGACTGTGTCACTCAGTGTCCTGACTCCTGCAGGCGATGCGATTGAGATGTGTGCAATTGTTCGTTTACGTTCTTGCTTGTATAACCGCGTCAGTTGTGAAGACTACATTGCCAGGTTTAAGGAGTTTAGAAATAAAGCAATACTTTTCAAGAACTGTTTGTATAGCAGAAAGGATAAAACGCAATCGCATTGTCAACAGCGGTTTACGTCGACTGCCCTCTCACCCGGAAATGTAACATGAGAGTTGGCGCATGCGGAATCGAAATACCGGATGAACTGACGTAAGTTGTAGCTGCCCCCTACTTGGTGGCGCTGAACGTCAATTTACAAAATGGCTCCTCTATGTTAATTCGTAGAGTGACGCAGCTCGGTATACACTAGCTCTGGTTAAAGCCATGCCAGTGGCGCCACGCCGTGGGCGTGGAACCGGCTATATGCACGAAGCGAACTCAGTGGGCACCACGCTTAGATCCGGGTACTCCGCGCATGTGCAGTTGCACGAAAGAGGAACTTTGTCTTTTTCCGAGCCGTTGACGCCATAGTGAAAAGGAGAAAATACGGCAATTTGTCTGGCTTCTTACGACTTCCACATTTATTCGATAGTTAAACAGATTTAGGTGGGTATTTATCAAGATATTACATATACATTACCTATTCACTTGTCGATTTTAAGTATGTATTATGCTATGTTGTGCAGAATTTTATCGCCCTGAAATTGTCGGCATATCGAATCATTGTCGAAAATGACCTAAGTTCGTAGTCACGTAATATCTAAGAGTGTCTGCGCGTTTAAAATACTGTATATTGATTGTTTTTGTATGCCAGTGATAAGTGACACGTTAAACATGTTGCGGTGGATTTGTTTACAAGTTGTATTTTATTATGGTTTCTTTTTAGCTGTCGACAATGGCCGTGGTGAACTCAGGCAAGTGCCCGTGTTACCGGCTGTGCCCAGCTAGGCCTAAAGCTAGGCTCTGCCGGCACAGCCTCTCGCACTGACTCAGTGTTTCATTGTTCTGGCGGCTGGCCCAGTTTTTGTTGAGACACTGGACAGCCTTGGCAGAGTTATCGGATGTGTATTTTAAATTTCACTTGATGTTTTCCAAGTTCATTCTTTGTTTTTGTTTATTTATTGCTTTTGAAACTATACTTGAACACCACTATGTAACTTGAACACTATGTAAGCCGTTCATACATGAAAATGTGATATTTTTCACTAACAATAGTGTATTTATTTCAGTGGTGAGTTCATATTTTTTGCAAACAAGATGGCAAGTCAAAATGGCAACCTGTAAAAACCACACGTTTGTCAAAAACAATGATTATTTGAGTAGAGGAAGATGTTTCCCGCTTTTCTATGAACAAACGTTGATACCTGTGTGTACATTTGTTGATTGGTGCTCAATGCCGCCCATGATCTATTTGTACCGAAGGAGGTAACAGAAAAAATATATATCTGTTACAGTTCTGCTTTGAAATATATGAGGCCTCAACATTAATGCTGGCCCGGCACCTTTTTTGGGGCTGTCGGGTCAGTTTGGGACACAAGTTTCCATATTTACTGGCCTGGTGGGCCGACATAGTTTCAGATAATTTTTATCCCATTAGTCATGTCATCGTTTCAATCACTTTTCCTTGCCATCCACCCTGGCCCTACAATTAAAAACAATCTTTATCTCGTCTGATTTTGTGTAGTCACTTTGTATAGTTGCCATCTTGTTTTGATGCAAGAGCCTCACAAAAAGTGTGTGCATGACGTCGCTACTAGCAATGACGCGCAGACTATATTTTATTAGGGTTGCGTCGTGTTACCAGTATAATATAGGTATATCGCATCATTTTCTTCTGCATGGTATGCCTTTGGTATACCGATTCCATTTAAACGGATTGTCCACTAGGTGTCAAGACAGCACCTAACATACATTCCAGGACACGCTAGGGTGCAGATAGCTTAGTTTACCATAACTTTGTACTTCAGTCCAAAAGTTTATATTTGAAAGAAATAAACCCAATTGTAACAGTCATGGTTATACACAGTTTCATGTCTGGTTTGCCTGTCGTATTTTCGAGTATAACTAGCTGTAACTCGATATGCATGCGGCGGCATCACCCGTCGTTCTCAAAATTGACCTGCTGCGGCTTTGACAGAGTCAGAGTGCATCTGATCCCAAACGATTCCTGCAGCAACATTGTCTGCCATACGGAATACTGACTGAAAGCATGAATGCAAATCACCAATATCAAAATAAATAATGGCCAAACTCGTATCCTTCGACTTGTAGTGCGATGTATTGCAAAAAAATAGTGGTTATTTTAATCAATAAAATACATTTCGGGCCAGTAACTTTTTTGGGGGGTTAGTAACTTTTAACATTACTGGCCCAACGGGCCACTGGGTACAAAAGCTTAATGTCGAGGCCTGTATATTATGTCTACTTTGAAAGTTAAGTAATTTTGGTATTATTAGTAAATATGTCCAATGCAGTATTGTTTTAAAAATGCTTCAAAAAGCATGATCAAAATTAACAATGGGCAACTACATAATTGAGCAAACTAAAGATGTTTAGTCAGCATGTCACTATATACAGTTGAACCTCGCTTCACAGTCACCTCGAAAATACAGCCACCTCATAATTATGGTTACCCTGTGACAGTCCCTAATTATTTCCGTAACACTAAAGTATTCAATATTAGTCCCACTAATAGTAATACAGTCACCTCACTATTCAGGTCACTTTGACCAATATATATATATATATATATAATATGTATATTCTCTGTGTAAAATTTAGCTTGACTATGGACTTTTTAGTCATGCCAGTCAAACAACCTGAAAGATTCTTTATAGTTGCATATACATATTTGTTCAATGTAGAGTCTGCACACGACTTGGCAATGGGTGACGGTGCCACCTCTGGCAACAGCGCTGCTCTCAAGCAGAATTCATCACCAGTGCCTAACAATGTCAACCATGAATCATCAAAAGGAGACTCAAGTTCATCTGTAAAGAAACATCACTCAATCTCTTCGTCTTTAAAGGATTTTAGTTCTCCATCCGTGAAGAAGGAGCATTCAAGCTCTACGTCGAAGAGCCACTTGAAGGAAAACTCGCATTCGACAAAGTCTCATCATAAACACAGCACAGGTGAGCACAAACACAGTTCAAAGCACAAAAGCAGTAGCAGTGATCATTCCAAGCACGGTGAACATAAGCACCACAGTAGTTCATCCTCCCACAAGCAGAGGGACTCGTCTGCACGCAAATCTAAAGATGGCAGTAGACATCCATCTTCGAATAAGTCAAATTCCAGTAGCAAAGAACATTCCAGCAGCAGCAAAACGAAATCAAAAGAGAAACGTCACAGCGAGAATGATGTGAAGAAAGAGAATGGTATTGATGTATTGCCCGTTAAGAGCTTATCAGAGTCGTACATTAAGACAGAGCCAGCCATGTCGCCATTGAAGGTGAAGTCTGAAAGTTTGTCCCCACTGAAGATCACTTTCAAGAAGGAGAAGACGGAATACAGCGATGATGATGTTCCATTGGTGAGTAAAAACTATGATTCAGTGCTCAAAAAGTTAAACGTTGTTTCACATGATGCCTGTATGTCAGATTCACAATTAGTTTTCAGTCTTATGGTTGGTTTTGCAGTGTTCCAAAATTATTCATTTATCTCCTATGCAGGGATCAATCTAGGCAGTGGCCTTGAGTCATTGACGCATCATATTTTTAAATGGTGCATTGTTTTTTGCAGAGTGTGCCCTAGTGACGCATATTTATTTATATTTTATCCACAGTCGCAGCGGAGAATTGTTTTGCTGCTTTGATGGTATGTCATTTATTCGCTAGGGTGGTACGTCATTTGTCCTCATATAGTCCTCCCCTAATTTGTCGCTCATCGAGCCACATGCCGTAACAATGCCCAGCCAAAAAAAGACCCATTCCCCTACCTTAACAAGGTACCTTAGTTGGATGGGCTAAAAGTAAAAAGAGACAACGTTAGCTGAGACTGTTGTTGCTGAAACAACGTGCCTGAATGTGCCAAGACTGGTGACGTCAACAACTGAAGCGTTGCTGTTGACAAGACACAGCCTGTTTTTCAAACAGTAGTGGCATGACCATGAAACATGGGACAGACTCAGTACCTTGTTTTGTTACATTACAGATTTTAAAATAAACTAGTGATCTCGCAGAGGTATGGTCAGTCATACACACACAACGCATCAAGTGTTTAGTTGTTTAGCAGAAGTAAACACTATCTTATAGTTAGATAGCCTACACCTCATATTTTGTGCAGAACAAATTATCAAGCAAGCAAAATAAAATGTACTAAATGTACTATTGTAATAAAAAAAAACTGCAAATGTGATTGTTGGCCTAATATGAAATTAACTGTAATGTTCACAATTACCATGTTATGCAAAGTGACCATGTTATGCAAGTTAATTTGGGGCACATAACATTTTTAAAAAGGCACATATTTATGCCTCTGATGTGCCTGAAGGGCACATGTATGTCTTTTTCCAGATTGGTCCCTGTCTGTACTGATATATTTTAAAATTTTATGTAGTGTTGCAACATTTTCTTTTGCCTTGAACTAGTAATTATACATAAACGTATTATCATGGTTATGGGATGGCAACAGCCTAGTCAGATTGGCCAACACGAGTGTGGCAGCTGCGCACATTTGGTGTTCTCGTTGTCACATGCTAGTGTGTAATTGTTGTGATCTGTAGGAGAGGCGAATCAACGCAACGACAGTCAAAAGGCCTGTTGACTCTGACGACGACGTGCCACTGACAGACAGGTGAGTGCATCTCTGTGATGCACCTTTGTCTCTAATTGTCCCTCCTTCTCTCTCGCATTGCTTTCTCCATCTCCCATTCCCTCCTCTTTTTGCACACTGTGTCTGCTCCATCATCTAACTCTATCTCAGTGATTCTTACTCTGTCATCCTCCCCCTCTAACCTCTTCTACTTTCCCTCATCCGCTTGTGCTCTCTAAGGCATCGCCATTAACACTGGCCCGGTGCCCTTTTTGGGGCTTTTGGGCCACAAGGTGTCATATTTTACTGGCCCAGTGGGCCATCAGTTTCAGATAATTTTTATACAATTAGTCGCAGCAACAGGCCATCGTTTCAATCGCTTGTTCTTGCCATCCATCCTGTCGCTACATTTAAACACAATCTTCATCTCATCTGCTTTCGTGTTGTCGCTTCGTATAGTTGCCATTATTGTTGTTATGTATGAGCCTTGCAACGTGGCATCTCTACTAGCGACAACGTGCGGACTTATTGTTAAGCTCATGCATTGCAGATGCCTATGTTTTACTAGGGTTGCGCCATGTTACCAGTTTGTCGATATATCGCAAAAAAAATTTCTGGTTGATACACATGGGCTTTCGCAATATGCCTTCAATATACTGGTTTCATATAAACCGATTGGTTCACGGACTGTCTGCTAGGTGTCACAACAGTGCCTAAAATACATTCCAGGACACACTAGGGTGCAGATAGCTAAGTTTACCATAACTTTGCACTTCAGTCCAAAAGTTTATATTCGAAAGAAATAAAACCCAATTGTAACAGTTATAGTTATATACAGTGTCAGGCCCGATTCGTCTGTCGTATTTTTTAGTATAACTAGCTGTAACTTGATACGGATTGTCAAAAAATGCAGACAGTATGCACATGGCGGCATCACCCGTCGTTCTCAAAACGTGACCTGCTGTGGCTTTGACAAGGGCTTCTGATTCTCAAACAATTCTAGCAGAAACATTGTCTGCCCTGCGGAATACTGACGGAAAGCATAAAAGTAAAGCACCAACGGTAAAAGAAATCACAGCCAAACTTGCATCATCGATCACAGCAAACTTGCATCATCGATCACAGCCAAACTTGCATCATCGACTTGTGTTTTTTAAATAAAAAAAATTAGGACCAGTAACTTTTGGAGACCAGTAACTTTTAAAATCGATGGGCCACTGGGTACAACAGCTTAATGTCATGGCCTGTCTCTCCTCTATATCATATGTTTCCCGAGCTGTCTGTCTCTTTTGCTTTACCTTGTCAGACCAAGTATTGATGAATCCATACACCTGAGAGAGAGTGGGGTGTGTGCTTGCCTTTCATTCAGGTTATTGTCCCAGAATTGTATTGGTGAGATATCGACTATGACTGCAGGAGACATGAGATCATTTCTTGCTGCACAGGAGGGCTGGTGCAATGAAGATAAAATAACAATGTACTGTTATCACCATACAGGACGGCGCAAGTTATTTATAAGACCGAATGCAGTAATTAATAGGTATTGTTGGCAGTAATGAGATTTGTTTTGGCAAGAAGAGCTGGAGTCATTCAACAGAGGCCTTCAGCTTAGCAAACAACGAGTCAGTTTAAGTTGAACTGACGTAAATTGGTCTTGTGGTCTTTGTTCAAAACAAGGACAAACTTTATTCAAATTACCACACATATCCTTTGTTCCAGTTTGCACAAATCTTCTCACCTCTACCCCCTTCAAATGATGTACATGTTGGGGGGGATAATGTTTCACTGGTACACTAACTACAAAGTATTGGTTTAATGGGTATTATTATATCAAAGCATGTGGTAGATCAATTGTTAGTTGCAGTTAAGAAGGGACTCCAAGAAAGATTGATTTTATGAGTCACACTATGTCTGTATGTTTATAAAAGAGAGGGGGTTCGTAAAAGGTAACCATAATTTTGGAAATGGAAATGTCATCAAAACAGTACTCGTACTTTTACTCGTACTCATGAGACTGTACTTGTACTCAGCTTTTAGAGATGTACTCGGCCCCAGGTCTGGGTTTAACATTGATGCATTTACTGATTAGTTCAACAGCAAATTGTGAATTTATTCGTGTAACCTCTGAAATAATTTCTGTGCAGAGCTGCAAAGATTGGAAAGTTTGATACCAGCGGAGTTAAGTTTGAAAAAGCGGTGAAGAAGGAAAGTGTACAGAAGAAACGTAAACACGATGAGGATGACTACAATGCCACTCAGGTTAATGTAAGTGGCTTGTTATACAGATATCTGTCAACCAGTCAGATTGTGTTCAATATCAGGCTCCAGTTATTGATGTAAAATGTTACATTACCACTTGTCCAGGACAAGTAGCTACCCGTGTAGGACAAGTACGTAATCCTGGACACTTGTTCCAGCAGACAAGTTCATGCCGTTGCAATATAAAGCATGTGCTGTTCATTTGAATAAAAAGAATTTTGTTCGATGTTGCATGTATCACCGCTTTCTTTCCACCATGCGACTACTGCCAATGTAGTCACCAGGTGGCACATGTCGTATTTTAGAAACTAGCTTACTCACTAGGACAGCAACGCTGTTCTTTTGAAAACACAAACGTGTTGTCACCGTCATTTAAATGCACCATTACAGGGCCACACTTCTGGCGTATATGCCCGTTGTTTTGTTTTGAATTTTTAAACATTGGTACATGAGAATGCAAAAAAATTGAATCTGATGCCAGAAACAGATCGCGATCATAACAGATGCCACAGCTTAATATCACTCGATTTCGGCGCAACGGCAAAAGTTACGCATATTTATATTACTAAGCACGTTTTGTTGTACATTTTAATGCAACGTAGTACAATTATATCACTGCTATATGTTAACACAAGTAGGTGCTAGCAGTCTTTGCTACATGCAGAATATTATAGTTGTTGCTAAATGTGCACTGTTGTTATTTGTAAGTATGAAATAATTATGTCTAAGTGTGTATTGTAATTCAGGTATTTCCATTTGCAATTAATGATTACATTGAAAATAAATGCTTTGGGGGTGTGCTATCTCATGCCTATCTGTTACATAAAATCTCAGTCATGCAGTTTTTGTTTGCAGAAAAAGAAGAAGAAGCTGGCAGCTCTTAAGACAGAGAAGGTGAAAACAGCAAAGTCAAACGCACAAATTAAGAAGGAGAAACAGGAGGCTGAAGAGAAGGAGAAGTGGCGATGGTAAGTCACTCTTTCAGGCTTTCACGCAATGTGTGATCCATTACACATTTACAAGTAACCATAGCAGTAAATGTGGGACGTAATCACAGAATTAATTGACTGAAATGTCAAATGTTTGGAATATGTTAAATTGCTAATGTAATTGTGTTACTGATGTTATTTTCTGGATGGTTTAAGTTGTCAGTGAAAGTTCAATAAGCAATCCAAGTGTTAAGATTGTATTACACACAGAATCTTCATGACTTTGACTGACAAGTTTGTTATAAATAATTAATATTGATGCTTGACTACAATTTTTGACAAGAGGAGAGAGGCGGGTGCCCCTCTGTTTCAGCCGAGGCTCAAGGGTTAGGTGAACATTGCTATTAACACCTCCTGCATCCTTGACATAGCTACTCATCTTGTGTGAGCCTATATCCCTCAGTTGTAAACTCCCACATCCACTCCCTTTGTCCTGTTAGGTGGGAAGAGGATCGTAAGGATGATGGCACCAAGTGGAAGTTCCTAGAACACAGTGGTCCAATGTTTGCTCCACCTTACGAGCCGCTGCCCGACAATGTAAAGTTTTACTATGATGGGAAGGAGATGAAGCTGAGCTTGGGCGCCGAGGAAGTGGCCACGTTCTATGCCCGCATGATCGAACATGACTACACGACACGGGACATATTTAACCGCAATTTCATGAAGGTTCGTTCAGACATCAGCAAAAAGAAGAAGCCTAATTAAAAATAATTCAACACCAAACAACCTGGTCATTTAGTCTTGAGTTGAACCATGGCAAAATGTCCTGTCTTTGTGAACAATTGTAAAAAGTCAAAGTTTTTAACATAAATTTTTTTTATGTGTCTTCTTACATCAGTAATGTCCAAATGTGTTTTACAGGGACCAATTTTTTAACAAAATGTGCCAGTTATACATGTATGTTTTAGAATATCGACCCTGCCGTTCACCATGGAATGTAAACTTGATATCTGTAGTTTCTGTATGCTACATTAGCTGCTGTCACAACACTTGCTCTGACAATGGAATGAACACCTTGTCTGCGCAGATACCTGTGCTATGTAAGATCACACATTGTTATTTAGGACTGGCGCAAGACAATGACCTTCGAAGAGAAACAGCTCATCACTGACCTGAAGAAGTGCGACTTCAGAAAGATTCATGTCTACTTCACGCGGTTGACCGAGGAGCGCAAGAACCGCACAAAGGAGGAGAAACTGGTACGATCGTCCTTCTGTTTGTCGCCGTGGGCTCGTTGTAACAGTGACCACACCATTGTTTATTATCATAGCAGACATGTTTATTTTAAATACTAGGGGTGTAACAAACTAACAGTAGATAAAATTATCGATGCATCGCAATATTCGATGTGATGATGCAATACTATCAATAGGAAATTGAACTATCGGTAGTTATCGTCGATAGTACACTGAATAGTAACGATAGTTAGCAAAACAATTCAGCAGGGCTACTTGTGCCACTGTAGGCCCTATAATAGAAATAAACATATTTTTTCAACTATATTAGATAATTTTATCTATTTATTAAGCCGACATCAACAATCGTTGATTAGAGCAGCTCCAAGGCTATGCAATACCCATCAATTACGGTTTGGGTCTGTTTTCCTGGCTACTTGCTATTCCTTGAAACTATCGCAGTACTATCGAAATAGTAAAACTATCCCTGATAGTCATCTCTATTAAATACCATGGCCAACTGTTGCTCTTGAGATGATGTTTACAACATGTTAGACTCATGACACCATATGAATAAATAACTGTACTGATCAAGAGCTCTGTCAAAATTTCTGTTGCAAGAATTTTAGACTTGTTTGTTGTTGCTACTGCCGCCTCTCCTCACCCTCCCGTTCTGCTAGTCCGCAGCTACTTGAGTTCTCATGGTCAGCACTGACAAGCACTGCTCATTATTTGCATTCGTGCATCCCTGCCAGTTGCATATTGTCTGAATAGTCGCATGTATTTGCATCTGATACAATGAACTATGTTGCGTCACTTATTTGGTGTGTTTACATCAGTTGTCACTGGTGTATTGCACTAGTACTGGCAAATGTAGTATTGTGTACCAAAATATGTCCCAAAAACCTGTTTGTCTAATTTTTGGGCAAAAAAATAACTTTGTTAGAAGTTTATGCTCCCAATATAAGCTCCCAATATCCGACTAGTCACGTCTCTACATTGACATTTCAAAAGGTAGCAATTTGTGTGATTAACACATTTCCCATTGGTTATACTTTGAAGGGGTACTAACTAATTTATTTTGTGCAGATCTTTGTCATTTTATTTATTACTGTATAGTTTCTAAAGAACAGAACTGCATCGTCGTTGTGACAGTATTGTACTGTGAACAGTGTGAAGACAATCTTTGTTTTGTTGCTTAGTTGCAGAAGAAAGAAAATGAGAGACTGGTGGAGCTATATGGCTACAGTAAGATAGACGGCCATACTGAGAAGATTGGCAACTTTCGCATTGAGCCACCTGGATTGTTCCGTGGCCGCGGAGACCACCCGAAACAAGGCATGCTCAAGAAACGAACAATGCCTGAAGATGTCATCATAAACTGCAGCAAGTAAGAGTTCTGTCGTGTTATTTATTATTGACACAGGGTATTGCTGCCAGTATTTAATTTCTATACCATACTTATTTAACTTCTATACTGTGATGTACCTGTTATATCATGCAGTGCATTGGTCAATATGAATATTGTACACACAGTAGTATTTTATCATGGATGCTAATTTATGACTGCTAGATTCGTGTTTCTGGTATAAGTTTTGTTGTCCTGGTGTAGTGAGTCTAAACTGATGGACCCTTCAAGCTTGGCGTGTGCCATTATATGTCATGTCTGTTGCAGGGATGCTCAGGTTCCGTCACCACCCGAGGGTCACAAGTGGAAGGAAGTCCGTCATGACAACACGGTGAGAGCATTGACGTGACACTCGTCAGTGTGTTTCACTCATGTGGACGCAGCCTTAAGATAGAGCCAGGCGTACCATTGGTTGATTTAAAGATTCCTTTGATTTTTTTCTCGCTATTCTTGTTTCGGAATCATTTGATGAAACATCAAACCTATTTAGTATCCACTGTGACATGCTGTCCCATTCGAGCAAATGTGTTATTTGGTTATCATGGGGCAAACTATTAAATTATTTTTGACCATATCCGGTCAAAGTTGGACGAGAAAAAGGCAAGCGTTTTGCAGTTCAAACATAATGCTATTCACACTTTTGCAAGTTTTCCGCTCTCACAATCAGTCTTTTTTTTATAGATTTTTAGGCACATCAGGTAGATTTATCCATGAATAAAAGTGATTTAGAGGTATGTAATTGCTATAAAAGTGAATTTTATAGATAATAAATATACAAAGCTATCAGAATAAAGTGGAAACACATTTTGAATATTTTTATTTAAAAAAATGACATTTCACCTGATGTGTCTCCCCTTAACAAAGCATTGCACTTTTTTTATTAAACTCACCATGTATTACATGAGCTATTCATTCACACACTACATGTTTCAATATCAAACTTGATTCGCAATGGGCTAGCTAAATTAATTTAGGATGGAGTTTGAAGAACCTGAGATCTGGCATTGGTATTGTAAATAATATAGCAAATATAAAAATGCCAACATTTATATTCTCAGTTTGTGTGCTTTTTATTGAGGTGATTTGTGACAACTTGTAAATTATAGTAGACCCCACTTGTGCGTGTGGACAGTGCATGTAATTGTGAGCGTGTTGTGTTCTAGGTGAGTTGGCTGGCGTGTTGGGTGGAGAACATCCAGGCAAGCACCAAGTACGTCATGTTGAATGCCGCCTCCAAGCTCAAGGCACGTAGCAGTGTATATATATTTCTACACTTTTGTAGCTTTTATTTGCAGATGATACATGCCTATGTAGGTTCTTGCTCAATAAATCAGTTTCAGCATAACATTGTGCCCGGATAGTGTTTTTATGTATTATTTTGCATCAAAAATTTTCTAATCGGGGTCACACACTGAAAACAAAGGATTGATCCGTATCGTACTGTCATGTTGGTAGTGATGTTCAATATATCCACCTGCAATCTTTATGTATTCAATGGTTTGGCGTGCTTTTACTTCAGGGAGAGAAGGATTGGCAGAAATACGAGACGGCGAGGAACCTTCACAGGCACGTTGACCGGATACGTGCACAGTACCGTGAGGATTGGAAGTCAAAGGAGATGAGGATTCGGCAGCGGGCTGTTGCGCTGTACTTTATAGACAAGGTCAGGCCAAGTATCACTAGCATGCAGACATCAGAACAAGCCCATTACATCTCTTGTCAACTAACATTTCTATGTGAAATGGGTGGCTGTCTTGTATTATGACTTGGGCATAGAACATTGAGTTTACTGCAGCCTGTGGGAAACCAAATATTTGTGTATTTGAAAATGGTTTGTTGACAAGCTGACACATCTTGCAAAAAAAATTTGTGTTTGTTTATTTAAGTACCATGGCCAAATGTTGCTCTTGACGTGATGTTTACAACATGTTAGACTCATGACACCACATGAATACAGAACTGTACTGATCAAGAGCTCTGTCAAATAGTTTTCTGCCATGTAAATTTTAATTATTCTTTTTCCTGTTTTGTATTGTTGCTGCATTTGGCTCTCAGGGTTGGCAATAAGTGACTGTTTGGTGTTGTTGCTGCAGTTGGCTCTTAGGGCTGGTAATGAGAAGGATGAAGACCAGGCAGATACTGTTGGCTGCTGTTCGCTGCGAGTGGAACACATCAAACTGCACGAGAAGCTCGATGATAAGGAGTTTGTCGTTGAGTTTGACTTCCTTGGAAAGGACTCGATACGCTACTACAACAAGGTCAGCGTGGAGAAGCGAGTCTTCAAGAACCTTTTGCTGTTCACTGACAACAAACAAGGCTCGGATGATGTGTTCGACAGACTCAATGTGAGTGTTGCTTTCTCTGGTATCCTCAAATGACAAGAGGTTGTCTATCTTCACCTGACAGTGATGTAACTACTTTGTTCGTAGATTAATAAGCGTGTGTATTCTCATATATTTGATTTAAAGCACAAGTCTGTTGTTGTAGTTAACAATGCTCTTGAGATGATGCTTACAACATGTTAGACTCATGAAACCACATGAATACAGAACTGTACTGATCAAGAGCTGTGTCTAAAAGAGGTATCTTGTATTGGTTAGCACATCTGCTACTGGTCATGAGTACCTCTTAACACTATGACATGGTTCCGTTTCCTTAACTGGGAACATAAAAAGAATGGACTGACACGCAACCTGCAAAGAACGTAAGCTTGGGGTGACATTGTTACTGAAAACGCTGACAGACAATTTAGTGATTGTACGAATAAAACTTAAATAGTAGATTAAGCAGGAAAAATTACATTGCTGGAAAGTAACATAAACAAAGAATTGACCTGTGTTTAACCGTTACATTTGGCATGATGTTTTGCCAAAGACAGTGATTTTTATAGGCGTTTTTTTTTTTTAAGAATATTTGTGTTTACTTTCCTTGTGCTATTTGATTGTCTTTTTCAGTAATGAGATAATGCCATGTTAGATTCATGAGGCAACATGAATACACAAATGTACTGATCTATAGCTCTGTCTAATAGTGAAAATCATCTGTCAGGGTACTGGACTTTTGTTGCAGGTAAATATTCCTATTGTACACAGTTGTGTGTAAATGATCAGGTAAATACTGTGGTGCTTTATTTCAGACGGCCATATTGAATAAACATCTGTCAAGTTTGATGGATGGGTTGACAGCAAAGGTCTTCCGAACATACAACGCTTCAATCACACTGCAGCAACAGTTGGATCTCTTGACAGTCGGTCAGTGAAAGATGCATTTGTCTGAACATCTGTTTCTTCTGTTGATGTAACTCAAACATACAGTGACACTTGGTAATTTAGGATTAAAAGTGGGTGAAACAAAGCTATCAGTATCAGGAAGACAGTATGTATGATGTCTTTGATCATTTATTATTTTCCGGCTAATTTCAACTGATCATAATGTTTCTTGCTCACATTGATGCATGTTATCACAAACATGACATTATTATAGTAAATTTGTAGTGCAATCTAAAAAATCATCTTTGAGTTAAGTATTCCCGACATGATAATAATTTAATCAAGAACTACTTGTAAATTCAATTCCCCTGATCCTTTACCGAACAAGGATGACCACCATTAGTTATTTAGCAATGCCTCAAGTAGTAGTTGTTGAAAATTAATACACCGCTGGTGTTCGTGGTCATCGCCTTTATAGTAGAGTGTCCTTCTATCCGTCTGAATCATACTGCATCCTGTCCATCTCATTCCTCATAGTCCCAACACAGTATATATAATCAATCTGCTTCCTTTCTAACTTAGTGTAGTTGGCTACCTTTTTCATCATACGTTCCGATGTTAAGACCTCCACTGGGGGTCTGAAGAGGTGCATCAGATCAGAGCTGTTCCAAAGAATTTTGGAGCATGCCGTCGTTAAAGTTAACCCCATTAATTCCGTACAGCATCGACCACCCCCAGTAGCCAATATGGGTTTCTCGGCCTCTGTACTATTTAGCATCCCTGTTAAATTATTACATCTCTGAAATAACCTTCCCATGGTGCCTTGCAGAGGATGACCCGATTCCTGCGAAACTGTTGTCGTACAATCGCGCCAATCGAGCTGTGGCGATCCTGTGTAACCATCAGCGTGCGGTGCCCAAGAACTTCAGCAAGCAGATGGAAAACCTACAAACGAAGGTATGTGCCACTGCGGCCAGGCATCGGTCACGGTCGCATTGATAAATTTGTCAGAAATTGCAAAAAAAAATTGGCAGCATGTTGTGCATCCATTCAAATCATGAATTTTGCCTGTTACTGAAAATGTGGAAAGTATTATTTTTAGTTTATATCTGTAGGTTAGTACATCTGCTTCAGTAAGCCAGTGTCAGCGTGATGTTTTGCCCAAGTTTTTAGGATGTTAGTTTGTTTAAATAGTATTCATATTCAATTGCCATATGTCATTTAGTCAGCTTTTCAGTAATATAACCAAATAAATTGTTAGTGATGCTCTTGAGATGATGTTTACAACATGTTAGACTCATGACACCACATGAATACAGAACTGTACTGATCAAGAGCTCTAAATTCTAACAGAGTTGTCAAGATTCACTGCAGTGTAGTGGTTAGTTAGCATGTCTGCTTTACATGTAGAAAGTATTACGTCAAGTGAGTATGGGTAGAAGATTGTAAGTTGCTGCAATAATCAACAATTCCCATTGTGAGTTCTTACAGTTGAAGAGTACGCTTTCATAAAATTGGTCCTTGAACCTTGAGCTCCTCCAGCATAAAGAACATGCACATTGAGATTACAACACACGACATGCACAGTGCCTAGATTATACAACTGCAGTTTGTGTTCAAGTGCATAATGTGCCATATGCGGGGTGTTTGTTCTGGTGGCAGATTGAGACAAAGCAGCAAACAATCAAGGATGCGAAGAAAGACGTCAAAGCAGCCAAGTCCGACGTAAAGAACATGAAGACCGAGAAAGCACGATCGTAAGTTAGCAGTGTCCATCCTGTACTGTACACTCATGCTTTGATTTCTGTCTGCATACATTTTTGCCCAATCTGATCTCCATGTTTGTCATATTTTTTATGATAACTTAGTTATAATGTCGGTGCTTTTCCAGATAAAACAGTGCTGCTGTTGAGATGGTGCTTTGAACATGAACGATTAGTGATTACTCAACGTTACTGATCAAGAATGCAGCCTGACATCTCGTGGATTAATTAAAAACATACAGTTGTTGAAATATCTAGAGTTACTGTTCTGTTTTTATTTTCATATGCCACATGATTGTTGCTGGTGTTAGATCCTATCTTGGTCAGCTCTTCCTGTACAGTTCTACAATTCTTGCTGCAATCTACTCGTTTCCATTGTTATTCCACACAACAAACCAGAAACACCATAGCACCATTCGCTTCCTATACTGGTTTATATTTTGATGTGTGCACAGTTTAGCAAGTGTCGCATGTACAATTTATGCTTTTTCCCGTAAATGAAGGTGTTATTGGTTATTACAATTAATGTGTACAGGGAAGTAGGTCTCAGTGTCTCGGCGGTGAGACTGTTGGACTGTCGGTCGAGAGGACAAGTGTTCCAGGCCACTTATTGCTGTTTAAAAACTTGGGCAATTTCATTCACTTTGCCTGTCTTTTGGAGGAGACACTATAAAGCTTTATACATGGTATGGTGTCCATGCCAGAGGAAGTAAAAGCTTTATACATGGTATGGTGTCCATGCCAGAGGAAGTAAAAGCTTTATACATGGTATGGTGTCCATGCCAGAGGAAGTAAAAGATCTGACACAGGGAAATAAAAAAAACATGTCGCAGACTCACAGTGCCAATGATCTCGATCAACCACCTATACCGGCGCTGCATTAGCAGCTACCAAACACATGCTGTGATAATGGGCTCATGAGCGCTTTGTCTGGGCAGATACCGCTGCTATATAAGACACTGAGGTGACGTGTCTGTTGCAGGCTGTATGACAGGAAGAAGAAGACAGTCGAGCGATTACAGGAACAATTGACAAAACTGGAGGTTCAGGCAACTGATAAGGTAATCATGATATTTCATGCGTGCATGTATGTGCGTGTACGTGCATGTGTGGGTGGTATACGTGGGTGTATGGAAATATGTGCAAGTACTGCAATGCTCGCATCATCGAAGCTGCATGAGAAGCACACCCTCAGATCTGTGTCTGAATGGAGATGCCTGCAGATTGTATTGTGTCAAGAAAATATTTTATTTCGTTATGGCTGCCTAGTCCTAGTCATAATTGTAAATATACCAACATGAACTACGGAGAGTGGAGAGTAGCACTGCCAGCTCGCATATATTTTTACCAAGTAAAGCCAGAAACTTATGTTATGTAATGTTAACAATGTGACATGACTCCAAACTCTCTACTGATAGTGATAAAATAGCTATTAACTGTGTATGGACTGTTACACGAATACGTGACATACAATGTATCGTTTCTCAGTAGAGTTAGGCTGAGTAATGGTAGCACAACTCTAATGTTAACATCACCAGACATGCATAAGTTCTGGTGATAAAGTATGGACTCGGGTAAAGTTTTAGTAGAATATGATTGTTTTAGTTTGGAAAGTTTCATGCAAATGCGTGATCGCACATCCCTCACTGTTGATGTTTTCAGGATGAAAACAAAGAGATAGCCCTGGGCACATCCAAGTTGAACTATTTGGATCCTCGTATCAGCGTTGCATGGTCAGTAAACTTAGCTTTTGCCAGTAATAAGTGCACTTTCCACTGCTATCAATGGTGCACCTGATCTGATGTTTACTTGATTTTAGACTTTATTGTTGTTGTTGTTCAGGAGGCAACTTCACCTATACAGGTCATGGCTTATTAACGATTATTATTAATGAATCTACATATTGTATTTTGCAAGTTTAAAATGTTAGCCAGACAATTTGACTAATCTTGCCAACCTGTTGCCTTAGTTCTCTAGTTGTATGTTGCACTCTAGTGAACCCAAAACTGGTGTTCTAGATTTGAGAACAGCATGGAATGTGGTCGGGGCAACTAGACCAATTTCTTACGGTATGAAGTAGCCTGGGCTCCCCTTCCCCGTGTGCACACTGCACATGCACCCACTGTTACTCCTTTCCTTTCATACATAATTTGTAAATGACCCCTAGTTTTGGTGTCAGTGAAAATAGAATTTAGTGTTGACTTGCTGGCTGTTCGGTCCCACCAGGTGCAAGAAATGGGACGTCCCCATCGAGAAGGTATACAACAAGGCACAGCGGGACAAGTTTGCATGGGCCATCGACATGGCCGAGTCTGACTTTGTCTTCTAGGCATCACTGCCTCAATGACAGCCCTCAGTCACGCAGCAACATTGTCACTGGAGTCCACCAGGGCACTGTGTTCGGTGGAATTTGACTGATGCACCACAGGCACTCGCTGCGTTGCACGTTATTTCACAGCAGGCAGCGTTTGTGCAATGCTATCATTTTCTCAAGAGTAAACCCAAAGTCACTGATATTTTATTTTCTATAATGGTATTGGCAATACTTGTGCACCAGAGATGCGAAATCTTTTAGATGTTGTCGTTATCAATGCCAATGTTACTGCAAACTTATTTATGATGGAGACAGGTTTCTTTGTCGCCATGTTTTACCTCGGCAACAATCGCATCTGCACACTCTGTTGTGCCGATACTGTGGGTACCGGGTATGTATTTGTACAGATGTACAGAGAGTGGTAGTGATCGACTTGCCACATCTTGTGGTGCCATCTTCTTTCATAGATCGCCACTCATGTCTGCACTGTGCTGTTCTGATATTCATTCGTCCTTTTCCCTGTCCATGCCTCGATGCCTGTCCATGTGGCTCTCTTGGTCTTCCCTGCCTTGTTTATCCTCCACCATTCCCCCAATATTTCCTGTTGAATTCCTTCCCATCTTGGTCAGGGTCTTTCAAAACGAGCTGCTCACGTGTAGCAGGCGTCCATCTTAGTTATGAATTATTTTACGATCGACTCACTTTATTTTACGCCATCCACATGCTTTTTAGAACAGTTTTATTTTGCCTCATTGTGCACTTGTTGATAATTTGCCCACAAGAAAGTACTCAAGTTATCCAGTGATGGGTGTTCAGCTTTGTGCTGTCACAGATTGAATCGACTAATAAGCAGACGGTTCCTTGTAGGAAGATTTATCTGGAACTGATGCAAACTTATAGATCGTTTTGTCGATTCAACCGTAGTTAATCAGAGTGCTGATTTGTGCAGTTGTCTCTCTAGGTGTGGTAAGTTATGTTGACAGTATGATGTTTCATATAGATGTACAGGTGACTTTGTGGTCGTACAAGTGTTGCACTGAAAGTTTTATGTATGTTATGCACAAACTACTATTTCCAAGGATGTATCTGTTGACAAATCACTGTTGGTGTCTCGATAAGTTTTAGTGGTGATCTGCAGTATGTATATATGTAGTTTATCTGGTGATGTCTTTCCATGAACATGATGGTGATGTCTGCATGAATGTTCATACGTGCAGGTGCAATAATATAAAGCAATTGCATGCATAAAATTGTCAGTGTACGTAATAGGTGAACAAAGTTTAAAAGTTGTTTTGATGTGGTATTTATGGATAAATCACAACCATTGAGTTCAAAGTTCATTTAGGTATCATGAGTTCAAAGTTACGTGCACTTAGGTATCATGTGCATGGTGATGTGTGGACACAAGGTATGCTCGATCTGTGGCATACTAGACTACTATACTCTTGTTATGTGTGCAAAGAGAACTTCAGACCAGGCTAAAACTGTTAAACATGTTTGCTTTTTAATTATTTTTTGTTGGAGAATGTCCGTTGACGGTCAATGTGTAGTTGGTAGACTGGTTTGTCGGTTGATACACCGTATAGTGGCACGTAGACTTCTTGACCACTTATACGGCCCTTGTATAAGTGAAGTTCACTTTCTAGTGACGATGGATAGGAACCTGCACATTGTCAGCTGCCTAGTTATCTAGTAAAATGTGCTTTTAATGCTTGTTGATATTTTAAAATGAAATCGTAGCAGTGACGATCTTGACTCTGTTGTGTTGTACAGTTGCTGCCCGGAATAGACAGTATTTTGGTTAGACTTATGTGAGGGTAAGTACTGTGGGCCAGACATGGAGCCTGATTTAGGCATAGTCACTGATTGTATAGAGATGTTGCAAAATACCCTATGGATTGTTAAATCGTATAAATGGTAATAAACTGAAGGATGTGTGAATATTGAATGTATTGCTTGATAACCATGTCTGGCCAGTCATATCATGCAGTCAACAGTGAGGAATATTCACTAAGAAACGTCAGTATATTTAATGTGCACAGACAAGTTCTGTTGCGTTATTTTCTCAAAATCAGGAGCTATACAGATATGTTATTTGTCATGAACATACGACCAAACATGCAGTAAGAGTTTTGTTGGATCTGAAACAAACTGATTTTGGAATAATCCTGAACAGGTTGGTGGAATTATTTGAAAATAAAATAACATTTGTCTCTCTTTTAGAACCTACTTCTATTTGATAAATTACGAAGGATGTTTGTTCAAAGATCCAAGAAACGTGACAAGGGCACTTTTGCTGGATAGTTGCAGTGGATGAGGCCACTCTTGTATAAAATTCAATGAAGCACTTTGAGCGTGAACATATCTTACAATGTCGTTGTTATGGATGTCTGGCTTTGGTGTTGTTGGATGGTGTCGAACCACACACGATGAGGAAACACCTTTTAGAGCAGGCACTGGTCCTAGTGGTCCTTTGCCTGATGATACGGCAATGTTTATCATGGAATAAAAAATCTCCACACATTAAACTGGCGTTTGTTCCGTCTACTGCAAGTTTTCAAGAAGACAAACAAGTTTGTTTTGTAAAGACTTCACTCACACGAACATCTAAGCCTCACAACGATCTAAGCAAACATGCTTTGTAAATATACTTGGGCTAAATCTTTCTGGAACCTGTTCTTGACCATTCAGATGAGTCGTTTATTGGCCTGTAAAGGAACTCCAGTTTATAACGGATCAGAACTTCATTCACACGAACATCTAAGCCTCACAACGATCTAAGCAAACCTTTGAAAACATGCTTTGTAAATATACTTAGACTAAATCTTTCTGGAACCTGTTCTTGACAATCCAAATGAGTCGTTTATTGGCCTTAAAGGAACTCCAGTTTATAAACGAATCAGAACTCACACTCGCCTGGATACAATTTAAAACTACATTTCCTACTCAAGCCCCTCAATATTACATATCAAATAAATATTTGTGATAACATAACATACAATTTAGACTCGATACAAGGAAATACATTTCATACTTGGTATATTCCGACCAGACCAACACAAACCTATTGACAGCACAGTTGTATCATACATAATATACATTTGTGAATATCTAAGATAATACATTGTACAATTTTGAACTTGGCATATGGACAGACAAGATTTTATGCCAAGAATACTGCAGCCGTCAGTCTGGCTCAGATGCTAGTTCACTGTACTTGGTCCAATCTGGAAACTGCTTTCACTCGTGCACCATCATGCCACTTACTATCTTGTGGAATGACCTGCAACAGAGCGGCCATCTTGGATTAACACAGCTTTCATTAAAAAAATTAATATGGTTATTCAGGTTTTATTGTATGATCCAACATGTTTTTTATGTTTGAGGTGTACAACAAAATACTGGCCATCTGGAAGCTTATACTGGCCAATTGAGTAGCCATCAGTACGCAATATATTCATTAGCATGCATGAATAATATTTTTATGTTTATTTTTTATTTATTTTATTTATTTATAGTAATAAGGTACAGCTTTTATCCAATATTTAACAATGATGAAGTTAAATGATGCATGTGGAAACCAACTACAAAATTAAATTGTAACCCTTGTCTTTTTAAGATTGATAGATATAAATTAGCATAATATTAATTATCAGAGGACAATAGTGTAATTCTCTAGAAGCCAGTGGCTTCCTTGTCCACTTGCGGTTTTGTTTTGGATGGCATTCTCGTTAAATGATCTTGTTGGAAACTGGTAGTTACGCGATTGATGAGGATGTTTTCAATAGATACATACTTTGATATGATCTTTTCTCCCGGCGTATAGAACGGGTTGCACACCATGTCGACATAGGCATTATGGAGTTTACGAAACATCTGTAAGAAAACATCACAGGTTGTCTCAACTGAAAATGTTCACACAGTGTATATTATTACTGGCGGCACCGGCATGTTTTCATTTAATTTTCAAAGTTACTCCCTAACTTAAATCACAAGTTCCTGTATGATAAAACAAAATGTTACTGTATGATATTCTCTAGTAATTTAGACATTGATTAATTATTGGATTAGTTGTATACCTTTAATATGACGTGTGAATATTCATATAAAATTTTTTGTACATGTACTTTTATTGCACGTGTATATATATATGTATATGTGTTAAAAAAATTATAAATATGTATATATGAACTTTTTGTCTGAGATAAACATTTGTTAATATTATTGTTTGGTGAACGCATGCAATTTTGTTTAGTATTCAATTAATATGTTTAACTGATGCAACTATAAGTCAGAAAGTTAGACACAGACAGCTTACATTTTATAAGCTGCTGTTTACCAGCACACACTGTGGCGCAGTGAATATCACAAAGAGGTTTCAAACTTCTATTTACTTGCATTTTATGTTACATGAAAATCAACCAAATTTTTAAATATAATTCAAATTAAATATACTGCCCGGGTTTTACAAATAATCCAAACCCTATGTACAACGAATTCAATTACTGAAATTGGTATTCCCACAAGGTATATTTTTACACTGAAATTCTATGAATTCACCTGTGATTTCATGTGTTGATTACATTATTGCGTAATAAAAATGTGCTCATTTAATAAAAAACAAATTACACCACTTACGCTTCTAATATCATTGTCACGCAGCGTGATGTTGTATGAGTTGACTACAATTATAAACTTGATCTTTGTATTGGTCACATAACCATATCTGAGAATATATTAAAGTTCAACAATGTAGAGCAACATTTGAATGATTATTTAAACAGTTCACAAATGCTATTGTAAAATTACATTACATCTCAGCCATTTACCGTTTATAAACGGAATTTGCCAAAAAACCTACCATATTTTTGTAGATGTATGAAAAACACTATAAAAGAATTAATCTAAAGCAGGGTGGGTGTGCACAAAATGGGCACTGTGTCGAAGCATATGTACAATGTGATGACAAATTCAGTTAAACAAAAACAAGAAACAACTAAACATTTTTGTGAATAATCATATGTAATATAAGTGTAGGTAATGACAAACACGATAGGTCAGGGAGACTCCTATTAAGATCAGGTTTGGTTACTATCGTAGGAGTCACCCTGTTTATAACTACCATTTATTTAAATAAGTTATTCATTATTGCACTTTAAATAAAACCAACTGTGCTGTCACAATCTGAAGGATACACTTTGTAATCTTCAGTTGGGTACAGGAGGCCCTGATAAAGTTCCCGGGGATCATTCGTATTCTTTCCGCCTGAAGAGATCTTTTCCTCAACCACGTCCAGAGACGTGTGGACTGTATAGTAAGACTTCAACTCATTCTCTGATGGCAATGTCTTCAGAAACAGCGGGTAATTCTGTCAAATGAACATGATTGTTTATAATTCAAATAATAATTCAGATCATCTAAACACCATATTACAGACACAAGTTATACCCGGTATCTATAACTTTTCAGTTTTTATAATTAGAACTTTTCAAGTGATTTTCTGATATGACAATTTTACTGGCCATTGGATACTATATGAGAATCTTGAATACCCTTGGCCTTGCCTGGTGCATTTGGACTGGTACTAGAAATTAGTAAAAAAAGAAAACAATTTATCCAGCTTTATCTGGTTTACCAGAATGGCATAAATTCCTTTAAAGGCATAAACTGCATCGCCAATGGCCAATAAATTATAACTGATAATTGCGTAGTTTGTGCCTTTGCCTTGGTTTTGCTTTGGGCACAGTATCAGTGGCACAGTATCAGTGACACTGACTGACTGAGTCTGAAGGGAGGCTGACAGTACCCTCTTACAGCTGGCTTCACTGATTAATTTAACAAGATTTGCCATCCGAGCCAAAGGCCCAGATGGCAAGTGGACAAGGAAGCCTTTGGCTTATCGAGAGTCCAACAATGTTCATCTACTTATAACCCGCCCTCCTGAGATATGTGTCAACCTTGTTTTTAAACATATTCACGCTGCTAGCAGTTACACAATCTGTAGACAATTTGTTCCATTCATTTATTGTCCTCTTTGAGAACGAGTGCTTCCTGATATCCAATCTACATTGTTCCTTTACTAATTTTACCTCATGTCCTCTAGTTCTGCTATCCTTCTTGAGTGAGAAAAACACATTTCTATCAATATTTTCATACCCATTCAATATCTTAAAAACTTCAATCTGATCTCCTCTTAACCTCCTTGTCTCTAGAGTTGTTAAACCACATTCTTTCAGGCGTTCTTCATAACTAAGGTCTCTCAGTTCTGGAATCATTTTAGTTGCTCTCCTTTGTATGCGTTCAAGCGTATCTATATCCTTCTTACGATATGGTCTCCATGCTTGTATACAGTATTCTAAATGAGGTCTAACTATTGCTTTATAAAGAGGTATAATTAACTTTTTTTCCTTGTATGTTATGTTTCTTCTAATCAATCCAAGAATCTGAGGATACCCGAATCTGATTACCCTTTGAAGCTGCAATACCACACTGCTCTGAAACTTTCATACCAGCACTTATTGTAACTCCTAAGTCCTTTTCTTTTACAGTAGTAACCAGAACAGTATCTCCATTTTTATAGTTTACATCCAAGTTCCCATGACCATGTCCTGTATGTAGGCATTTACATTTCCCAAAATTGAACAACATCTGCCATTTCTCAGACCATTTCACTAATTGGTATTATGACAGCCACCTGTGTTGGAAATATAGTGCTGATGACATCCACGCTATCACTGACGACCCTCACTGACACTGAAAACTGTCGACACACACTGGCAAGGCCAGGCAAAGCCCAAGCCAAGCCCAAGGCAAGGGGTATCACTGAACATCGTATTGGGAGGGGTTTCCCAACGATACAAACATATTACAGGTATGAAATCAACACACTGCAATACACCCTTTTCCCACATGTGTTAATCTCGCTAAATCATATTTCCAATACCTCTACATAACAAAACAGAAGAACAAAATGTAAAAATGCAATTACTTCTTTAGCAATGACTGCAATGCAAACGGCCATCTTTGGTTCAAACATCCAATCACCGCATTTGTGACAAAGCGGTTTGATTAGAGGAATTCCCAATGTCTGACGTCATTACACGTCTCCCGCCATTTTGGGCGAAGCATGGATGCGGCGCATTTCTGAAACCAAGAAATGGCAAATTTAAACGTTGACAGGGAAGCCTTTCGAAGGCGTATGAGGCGATTATATTCTGCATGGAAGGTACAATGACTAATATGCACAGTTGTGCGTACTCTTCGCCGTATTTCACTATTTGCTTGATTGGTAATAATGTTAGATCGCAGTTCTTTTCCTGCATTTGGCATCGCCGCCGGCATGTTCTATTAATTGACTACCATGTTTACTATGTTGTAGTTACCATAATAAAATCTTATGATACTTTATTCAACTAGTCAATTTTTCAGAATATGACGCCAATCCGGCCTTTCCATGCAGGCATTGAGTGTGGTCACTGGTCACTGCTTCGACTCGACAATTCTAAGCTTCTGAAGTTCCGTTCTGTTGGGCGCGTTCGATCCAGCGATTGCACTGCCCAGTCGATGAATCGCTTAGACCTTGCCCTTGGCTAAAACACTTAATTTCGTTTTTAGGTTTAATATTTATAACAGCAATTATTATTAAAATCGGTTGCATTTCCGCCAGCGGAAACTGATGGAAAGTGTCAGAAACGTCCACATAAAAAGCTATGTTATGCAAATTTGATTCAAGTTCAAGAAGACTCATTTTCTCGAATTCAAGTTTACGTACGTCTGACTCATTTCAAGAACTCATCAAATTTGGAATTAGTCCTATTTACAATTCTTTTATTCTTATGTTCTTTTTCTGGTGTTTGTTGATAATGATAGGAAGCTCTTGTGTCTGACAGTTTCTGCCATTTTTTGTGTCAAACTTGCTTTTTTAGGGATGGTTTATGCTGCATTTTATCCTGGTATTTATTGCCACATGGCATAAACCATGCAACCCTGATTAAAATGAACATACCTATAGACTATGTACAAGAGATCCAGAACTAACAAAAACATTGCAAGTGAAATATGAATAACAGCAATGATTACTATCCTAAATATGTTTGTTCAGCGTAAAAGTGATAGTGAAAATAGCAATATTGATAATAAATTTTATTTTTTTGGGTTGTTACCATAGGAAATATGCCAAAATATTGCGCACAGCTCAATGTCTTGAGCATTGTTTTGTCATGTTCAACAGTACCTGTTACGCTATGACCTGTATGTGTGATTGTAGAAAGCTCCTCCCGATGATGCCCTGGGCAAGGTGGATGCTATCGTCACGGGAGTTGGTGCTGATGATGATGTTGTCTATTCAAAGTCGACGGCTATGCAGGTACAACGTTATCTAGCCCTGATACACAAATCACAAAAATACCTCCTTTTGTTAAATTTTAATATTTGCATCTTTTCCTGATTTGTTCTCACTGAAGCTTTCTCGTGCACAGTGCATTTCACTCCTCTTTTCAGTGCGTGTCTTAAAATCCTGAGTGTAGTTGCCATCTTGTATACACAGTTATGTAGGTGAAAGTATTTGATTTTGACAGTTATAAGTTGTATTTATTTTGAAGATAATAATTTTCCCATTTGTTTGTATAAACAAAATTAAGATTTGGTCTTAAAATGTTTACACTTTGACTTTGTCACAATTTGTAAAGGCGAAATAGAACATTCTAAACACAGTAAGAACTGGACGACACCTTGTATTTATTATTGCTATATTAATATGCAATCCAGTGAAGCAAACATAGCTACAGTGGAACCTTGGTATCATTGTCACCCACAGGACTGAGTCAAAATGACCATAATAGCGAGGTGACCTTAATAGTTAATATGGGCACTGAAGCATCATGTGACTTGGAGTAACTTCGGGTAACACCATAAGGCATTTAGCGTGCTCGATTGCGGCAAAATTATTAAATCATCAGATCGACCGATGTTTGCTAGTTGGTTTTGGTACATATCATTAAGTATTAATGTTGGCAGGATACATTATTTGCTGACATGACAACTCGTTAAATATTTGCTGTTCAGGATCGAACACGAGTTATCCACCAGAGTCGCCACTATTTATTTTTCCATTTCGTTTTGGTTCGTTATGCCACTTATTTTGCAACATTTTGCCAACTGTAGGGCCTGCTATTCCTACAAGTGCTCACTGATGTTTAAACAAACAATAGGGCACCTAGTAATACACGGTATATTATTGTTAGCTTCGATGATCGTGCCGTCAACGGCACCGTGTTTTTCAATAAAATTTACTCGGCCACTAAGCTTAGGCCTAAACCTTCGCCTTCAAAGTGTTAACTAAAATGACTGGTGTCTTGCTTCTTGCATTGTTTTCTGAAGTTAATTGGTCACTGTGTAAGTACGCAGACACCAGTGCGCGTGGCTTCATATTCAAATGTCTTTGATGGAATGGCAGCCGGCCCGCGGCTGCTTGCCGTTGCAGCCGCCAAATCTTGTCTTCCTGGCTGTGACTGACCGTAAGTGTTAATCTGGGGGCAATCTCAACGTTTTGCACTGGGTTACTGACCGTATTCCTGAATAGTGAGGTGACTTGATTAGCAGGATTAACGTCATATCTTTTACTGTGGAAATCATTTGGGACTGTCACAGGGTGACCATAATGGCGGGATGTCTATTACCGGGGTGACCATAAACCAAGGTTCCACTGTACATGGCTTTGTCTCGTTAAAACAACTATCCCATTCTAACAGTTACTTTTCAATTTACACAGTTCAACAATCATGAAAAAATCGTATTTGTTTGCAGACTTGGTTGTTTGGCTACGAGTTGACGGACACTTTGATGGTGTTGTGTGACACTAGTGTATTCTTCCTGGCAAGTAAGAAAAAAATCGAGTTTATTCGAAAGGTGGACGCAAGCAAAGAAAGCGGCGACAATGGCCTTCCTTCCTTCACCCTGCTTGTCAGGGATAAGGTAGTATAGATTAATTAATTTCGCCAAACCATAATTTAAATAATGCTCGATTTAAAATATTTAATATGTAGCATAGTTGAGTAAGAATAAATAATGTATTTATAATAAAGCTTGGTCGAAGGAGAACAGAAGGAGAAGAGGAAAACAGAGATTGAGATGGGAGGACTGCCTGAAGAGAGATTTAGCGGGAGTGGAGAATGAGAGTGAGGGATGGGGGGAGTGGAGACAGCAGTGAAATGGGATCAGTGACAGAAGAAGGGACAAAAACTGATGACCCGTGTCGGTTCCAGCCTCATCCCAGACATCAGGGATAAAGATTAGAGCAACAACTGGACACTCAAACATCCTTGTTAATCTGTACATGTCCCACTTGTGGCCCTGACTATCAGTTTCTCTACTTTTGTATTATGTTTGTGATTGACTTTACTGACCTGATTGTATTAGCCGGTTATGAGGCTTTGTAAATATAGAAAATCCAGTTATAAAAAAAACCGTTGGATAGGATTTGCACTCGTTCAGTTTTTGTAAAGTTTTCGCTGGTGTGTTTCAGGCTGACAAAGACAAAGCTAACTACGACAAACTGATCACTGGTATCAAGAGCAGTAAGGAGGTGTGTGGCATCTGTAGACTTTCATAGAACTACCGACTAGTTTTTGTTATAGTGGGGTGGGGGGGTCACATGAAAATTTGAAACCAGGAACACAATGACACCAAGAGCATTCAGATTGCACTATCAACTAAAAAGATATGAACAGTTGAAGATGACGGAATTTTTAGATGTAAAATAAATCTTTTAATTGTGCCAAAATTGTAAAAAAAAATTACTAGTAGGTTTTTTGGCATGCCTGTTAACATGGCAACTTCCATTTTACGATACCGCAACCAGAAGTAGGTCAAAATGGTGGCTATCTTGAATTTGTAATGAGACGATCTTTAATAGTGGTATAGTTAGAACAGTTCTTTCACCAATGGGTTTCTGGCATGTTAGATGAAATGATGACCACCGCTTTACAATATCACAATCAAAAGTAAGTTGAAAGTGGCAGCCATCTTGAATTTTTAATGAGGTGATCGCAACATATTTATTTTGTTTTGTATAAAACTTGCATGTTGTAAACCTGAATATATAAATGCAAAAGCAGACAAAACAAGGAAAGCGAGGTCATGCAATTATGCTGACCTTGACCTTTGTAAATAATCAAGATGGCTACCATTATTTTAAGTGGAGTGGGGCTCGGACTTTTGGTGACCATGATGTAATTGGTAAGTGTAGTGTATCATTTCAGGGGTTTATCATGCTGCTGATTTCAATCATTATGTTATTCTTTACATACCATGTGAGGGAAACTATATAATATGATCAGGGTAAAATGTTTACAATACATTTAAACCAATGCACAGAATTACATGTCGCTGCATCTGGAAGTTTTATTCATTGAAAAAAATGTTCAGGAAATTTATGATATGACTTTTTGCATTAATTTCAAAGTTAGGTTTTCACTAGAAAATCAGTAAGTGATCGTGACTGCATTCAGTAATTAAAAATAAAAATGAATTATCAAAGAACGAAGAGTAATTGTGACAACTCATTCATTCTTGTGAAACTTTCAAGTTTGAGAAATATATCATAACATGTAAAAAATACAAGTTGAAAGTCAAGTCAAATTGTAAAGCCGGTCTGATAAGAATCCCAGTTTAATATATAACTGCATATTTTGTTTTTAATGCATCACTAAGCTTATTACAAAATACATGAAAACACTGAAAGTGGAATAACGAGATGAGAAAAAAATAGATACAGCAAATTAGCAGCAAACAGTGGGCTGAGTTCATCGATTGGCTAACAGGTGAGATTGACATGACCAGGCCCGGGCCGCGATTGCGTCTGGGTCGCTGGGCGAGATTGTCGGATACCGCCAACGTCTTCCAATTTGAACGCAATTTATCGAAAAACTGCAGTAATATTATCAATACCCATTAAAACTACAGATGTTTCTGCATCAGTAAATACCAGTAACAACCCCATCAGCGATCAACGTGTGCGAAGCATCCACCAGCGTTGGCACATTTGGGCCGTCCATGCATGCGTGTTTAGCATTTTCTGCAGGTGAGGCATTCGTATTTCACCTTTGAACTATGCATCAAAATGAAGCTAAAGACCCATAGATTGTGGTGAGATCTTTTTATATGGTTTACTAGGCATAAAAGGCAAAAATAATGCCAATGTAACTTTAAATAGCAATTTTTTGCATTTCATAGAGGTTTGATCTAGCAAAAGTTATTCTGAAACGAAGCTTGGAATCATCATTTAACTCCTCAATATTCATGAAGCTCACCTGCGAAATCCCCTTCAAGCAGCCACGACGTTGCTACGATCGGGTTGACAGCGCTGTCAGTGCAGGTGACTCGGGTTCATGCACAAAACAGGTCATATTGAAAAATTCTGGTGCTTTTTTATTTCTGGGCATATATAAAAAAATATATACAACATTGACGAGGACAAACTAATCTTCACTATAGCTCTTTCAGATTTAAAAAATAGTAAAATTTAAAGCCTACAGGACGAATTGAAAAATGGGAATTTCTATGTCATTATCAAGTAGTAATGTTAAAATCATTGATGTTTAAAATAAACTTCAAATGTGTGGTATGTGAACTGTAAGCAGTTTTGTTAAATTCATTGAAAGAATTCCCTTTGATCGATAAATTGGATAACTTATGAAACTGAATAGCCTTACATTACATGGCATACGCAGGCAGAGCTACTGTTTTGAAAAATAATTGATTAGTTTTCCAATTATTTATCAAAACTAAATAACACTTGCACAAACGAGTGTGAAACGAAGCAACTTAAAAATGTTATTGAAGGACCTTTAATGCTACTAATTATAGACACTAAGACTGCTGCTAAATAGACACCAGACAGCTACTTAGTAATATATTTTCTGTAGTGTCTGATTTATACTTGTCATTGCAGTTATGTACATGGTCTGTGAAGACATTCTGCAAGAAGTTTGCTTTATGTTTCGCAGGGCAAGACAATTGGCGAGTTTCGGAAGGACAAATTTTCTGGCGATTTCATCGGAGGTTGGACAGCAGCCCTTAAATCTCAGGGTTTCGAAAAGGTGACAGCTACTTACGTGTAGAAAGCATCAGTTTGTCAGTCAATTCTTCATGTCTGCTAGATATTTTAGAATGTATGAGGTAAATGGGGCAAAGTGATCAGGATCTAGCTATTTCCTGTTTTACTATGCTGGATGATATCTAACAAAAACAACTGAAAGATGGTGACAGGAGAATTGTACTAAATGCATTTTATGATAGTTACAATAATGTTCTTGGCACTAAGTTCAGTGTTGCATAGAAATAACAGATATAACAGATATACACGTGTCTTGAAAACATGACAAAATGTGTTGGTTTGTATGAAAGTTATGTACGTATTTATCAGTGACGTCATTGTGGATACTTGTTCTCCTCTAGTATGTATTTGATGTTTATTTTTACACCTCCCAGCATGCATCTGGGTAGTTCTGTGGCCGCATGTCAGACACTCGTCTCAATTGGTTTAATTTTCGCTCAACAGATGTCTTTGATTGTCTTCTTCAGTTAAATACAACTTGACAACCACATTACTTTAATGGACAAAGTAATCATTAAACACCCACCCTTGTAGATGGACATCAGCGCCCATGTGGCATATGTGATGGCACCAAAGGAGGACTCTGAGATGACGGTTGTGAAGAAGGCGTGTCAAGCAACCATGGACCTGTTCAAGAAGTATCTGAGAGAACAAATCATGGACCTCATAGACCGGGACAAGGTAGGTTATATAACTTGTGACAGCAGACTTCACTATGTGGCTGGCTTTGTTGGATTTGGTGGCCTTTTTCTTAAATAAAAAATTATCGTCTTGTTTTGTATGTGATGATGTAAAGAATAGTTTGGACACCATTATCAAATACACCATTTTGTACGTGATGTATGTTAATTTTTGTACAACGAAAGCCTGCAATTTTTCATCTGCCGTTGTTTTGAATCATAAATTTTACAAGCAATGACCACGGTAAAACATAAGCAATACTTTATCGCATGTGCCATTTCGTACGTGTTGGCCATGTCGTGACGTTAGTAATTGGTTCCGCCCATATCGGACATGAATGTCCGATATGATAAACCATAGGTAATATTCACAACATGTATGACACCTATCAGGTAAGATTAAAACTATGGTTGCGGGTCATGTTTATGACGTCTTTGTGTCTGCGACATGTTTGTGATGCCATTGTAAAGCCTGAAACCAGTAGATACTAGTAGAAATTCCAGTAGAAATTGGTCATAAAATATAAAAAAAAATTATAATTCCTGACAAGTTGTCTTACGAGTGTATGTAGTCAGTTTTATTATCTACTATCGTACAATGGACATTTTTTATGACATGTACCACACATATTGGCTAAGAATTAAACCACGGTTGTAGGTAGTAAAAAAATCTGCTAATGTGCATGCGTCGCGAATATCGTCTATGCTGCACTCCTGTATTGCATAGAGTGCGTTGAATATCGTCTATGCTGCACTCCTGTATTGCATAGAGTACGTTGAATATCGTCTATGCTGCACTCCTGTATTGCATAGAGTACGTTGAATATCGTCTATGCTGCACTCCTGTATTGCATAGAGTGCGTTGAATATCGTCTATGCTGCACTCCTGTATTGCATAGAGTGCGTTGAATATCGTCTATGCTGCACTCCTGTATTGCATAGAGTGCGTTGAATATCGTCTATGCTGCACTCCTGTATTGCATAGAGTGCGTTGAATATAGTCTATGCTGCACTCCTGTATTGCATAGAGTACGTTGAATATCGTCTATGCTGCACTCCTGTATTGCATAGAGTACATTGAATGCGTGTGTAATAAACTACCACGTGTTGCCTGTGTGTTGTTGACAGAAAGCGAAGCACAGTAAGCTGGCGGACCAGGTGGAAGAGGCCTTGCAGAACAAGAAATACGTCTCGGGACTCGACAACTCACAGCTGGACATGTGCTATCCTGCTATCATCCAGAGCGGCGGCCACTACGCACTCAAGTTCAGCGTCATCAGGTCAGTCCTTTTTGAGTAGTGCAACGAGACTGGAATTGACAGCTTGGTCCTTTTTGAGTAGTGCAACGAGACTGGAATTGACAGCTTGGTCCTTTTTGAGTAGTGCAAAGAGATTGGAATTGACAGCTTGGTCCTTTTTGAGTAGTGCAAACAGACTGGAATTGACAGCTTGGTCCTTTTTGAGTAGTGCAAAGAGACTGGACTTTACAGCTTGGTCCTTTTTGAGTAGTGCAAAGAGACTGGAATTGACAGTTTGGTCCTTTGTGAGTAGTGCAACGAGACTGGAATTGACAGCTTGGTCCTTTTTGAGTAGTGCAAAGAGACTGGACTTTACAGCTTGGTCCTTTTTGAGTAGTGCAAAGAGACTGGAAGTGACAGCTTGGTCCTTTTTGAGTAGTGCAACGAGACTGGAATTGACAGCTTGGTCCTTTTTGAGTAGTGCAAAGAGACTGGACTTTACAGCTTGGTGCTTTTTGAGTAGTGCAAAGAGACTGGAATTGACAGCTTGGTCCTTTGTGAGTAGTGCAACGAGACTGGAATTGACAGCTTGGTCCTTTTGGAGTAGTGCAGTCTGAAATTGACAATCAGATTGGTGAAATTGTCAGGTAGGTCCTTTTTCTAGTAGCTCAATTAGTCTTAAAGTGGCTTTTTTGTAAGATGCAAGCAAACTTAAATTCTCAAGTAGGTCCGTTTTTTTAATATACTGAAGTCCACTTGGATAAGTCACTGTTGGAATTAGTGCAAACTTCAATCGGTGAAATTACCAGGTACAATCTTTCAAGTAGCCTAGACATGTAGCCCCATTTTAAGTATCACAAACAAACTAAAAAATTGCTTTTGATTATTTAATAGCTATTAACATTTTATAGTGACAAGAACGAGCTGCACTTCGGATCAGTCGTATGCATGATTGGCGTGAGGTACAAGTCTTACTGCTCGAACCTCGTGAGGACCATGTTGGTCGACCCGACAGAGGAGGTACAGGAGAGCTACAACCTCCTCCTCAACGTTGAGGAGGAAATCATCAAGAAACTACAACACGGTGAGTTGAGGCGGACACCTCTGGCCAGTTTTACTTTAATGCAGACGACTGCATTGACCAACTACAGCAGCAGAAGAATGGTCAACCTCCACTTAGACCTATGACTATTATCCATGCAGGTCACGCATCTAATGCCAAAGGACACACAACTGACTCAGGTTCAAATTGGGTCACATTTTTTATGTGTCGTTCTCGTTCGCAGGGAACGCACATGCGCGAGAAAATGTGAAATCACCTCAGACCCGATAAATAAAACCCAAACCCCAGGGCAGTTTTGAATATATATTTTTATGTGCGAACCACCACCATGGACCTCTGGGCAAAAAATTTCAGCCGCATACATGCACAACTGTCCCTAGTATTTGCTGTTCATGGGGTTTTCTGCGTAGACAGGCTTCCTGTTTCTTCATCGGTATTCTTGGCTTATGTTTATATAGGTTAGCGAACTGGCCCCACCTGTTTGTAATTAAATTCGTGTGTTGGTGGTAGAATGTCTGTATTCTTTGCATTACGTGTTCATGACGACTTCTTCATGTATATATGTTATCGTCATGCTTGTAGGAATGTGGGCTCTGAGAAGCTTGCCGGACGGGGCTGTACATGTGTTCAGTTGTCGGGTTTGCTTAGAGGAGCTCACATTCCTGTTAATGTTCGTCCCAAAGTGGCTGCGTGATAAGCAGTCCACTTTGCAATAAAAAACGTCATTTATTTGGCCTGTTTCAATTCTCTCCTACATCGGACTTGTGTTGGTTATTGTATAAATGATGGAATAGACATTCAGTAAAAACTACTTTATATTAAAGGCGATTTGTTGTGTGCCACCAGGGACAAAGTTGAGTGAAGTGTACCAGGCTGCAGTGAACTTGGTCAAGTCGGAGAAACCTGCCTACGTCGAGAAGATGACCAAAAGTGTCGGGTTTGTGTTCATTCTCTTGTCAACTCACATACTGTAAGCATTTTGACATGATAACATGCGTCTTGGAAGATCAGCATAATTTCATAGTATGTGCGTAAAATTGTCATTGTTTTGTGCTTTTGTATGTGTGCTGTCATAATTATAATTTTATAAATAAATTCCTTAGCACTGTGCTTCTCGTAACCCTTCAGTTCAACTTGGACAAATCAATGTCATAAAGCTTGTATTCATCTGGTTTTATTTTAGATTTGCAATGGGCATTGAGTTCCGAGAAGGGTCGCTATTGATTAGTGGCAAGTCTTCGGCTCCAGCCAAGAAGGGTAGGTTCAGCGACGTCTCGGTTTTGTGCCGATTTTATGTTTATGGCTAGTTTTGTTACTTTGTTTTATGAATTAACCTGGGGTGGCACGATACACTGAACAGGTTGCTTTGTATTTAACAAGATTGCCATCCAAGGCAATGGCCCAGATGGCAAGTGGATAAGGAAGCCATTGAGTTCAAGATTTTGTCATCCGTGTGTAACCCGTCCTCCTGAGATTCACGCTGCTAGTAGTTACACAATCTGTAGACAGTTCCATTCCATTCATTTATCATCCTCTGTGAGAACAAGTACTTCCTGATATCCAATCTACACTGATCCTTTATTAATTTTACCTCGTCCTCTAGTTCTACTATCTTTCTTGAGTGAGAAAACATATTTCTATCAATATTTTCGTACCCATTCAATATCTTAAAAGCTGAAATTTGATCTCCTTGCTGTGTCGTGGGTAGAAATCGTGTAGAGTATGCCATGACAATATGCGAATGTTCTCTTGCAATGTGTCCCTACTTCAAAATATGGTTGTGATCACAGGAACAAGACAGTTTCTAACCATGGCCAAGCTTGGGGGTCAATTACATTGGAATTGGTGACAATGTATTTTCATTACTTTCATGACATCATGTAACTTTATAACTCAAATTATTCACTAGAAATAATCAATATGATGATATGATCAAACTGTTACAGCTTGGTGTTGTGTTATAGAACAATACTAAAGTGTCTTTATGTACGGTGTTACAATTGAAACTAAAGTGCTGCATTTCACACAAACCGTTACACACTGTGTTACAAACAGGTATGCTGTTCAACGTGAGCGTCGGTTTCTCTGATCTCGTCAACAAGGCAACTAGTGACAAACAGGGCAAGACATATGCACTGTATATTGGTGACACAGTGTCTGTCAATGACGTGAGTTTTCTGTCCTGGTTTTTGTATTTTTAGCCTCAATCGGTGAAGAGTTAATGCATTGCTAAGTGGTGTTCCTAAGGTGTAATCTATTTGCCTTTCCTGTCTTTGTCTCTCTTTGCTGTCCCCTCCTGCTTTGGGGAGAGAGTGTCAGTCACATAACCACAAGCAAGAATCTACTTATGCCCATAGTAATATTTCTAGGTATGGCCATATTTGTCTGGGGCTTGGTAGCTCAGCGGTAAAAACAGCGGACTGTAAATCGAGAAGTCTGGGGTTTGTGTCCACCTGGTGCAGTTTCGAAGCTTAAGAGACAATTTTTTTCTCTTCATGTTGCCTCAGTTAACTTTATAAATGAGTACCTGGCTGTAGACAGTGGTGTGTTTGTGTGAACAATTGGTCTTCATGCAGTAATTGCAGCGTGGATGAAGTCAAGTTGGTGACGGAATGAACAGTATTTTTCTGGGATAATGTTTGCACATTTTTACCTTCCCGTGTTTCATATTCTGCCATACCAGAGGGTTAGGCTTTAAGACACATGACAGGTGAAGATACGAATCTCGTTCTTATCCAGAAAGGGAGAAAAATTATTTGACATTGTTAGTGACTTGTTCAATGTTGTTACTTTCCAGGGTGCTCCGGCCACGGTACTGACACCTCTGAAGAAGAAGTTGAAGCAGATTAGTGTCTTCCTCAAGGTGTGTGGCTGACCAGTAAATGACGTGAATGAAACTGACTACATTATGCATTCATCTAAGTAAAAAACCTCTTTCAGAAATTATAATTTAAAATAAATGTTATGACCAATTTCTAAATCTACCAGTTTCAGGCTTTGCAGTGACATCACAAACATGATGTAACAAACACATCACAATGATGCCACAAACGTATTGCGATGATGTCACAAACACATCGCAATGATGTCACAAACACATCACAATGATATCACAAATACATCGCAATGATGTCACAAATGTATCGCTTTGATGTCACAAACACATCACAATGATGTCACAAACACATCACAACGATGTCACAAACTTATCACAATGACATCACAAACTTATCACAATGACATCAAAAACATATCACAATGATGCCACAAACGTATTGCAATGATGCCACAAACGTATTGCAATGATGTCAAAAACACATCACAATGATGTCACAAACACATCACAATGATGTCACAAACTTATCACAATGACATCACAAACTTATCACAATGACATCACAAACATATCACAATGATGTCACAAACACATCGCAATGATGTCACAAACACATCGCAATGATGTCACAAACACATCACAATGATATCACAAACACATCACAATGATGTCACAAACTTATCACAATGACATCACAAACTTATCACAATGATGCCACAAACGTATTGCGATGATGTCACAAACACATCACAATGATGTCACAAACACATCACAATGATGTCACAAACTTATCACAATGACATCACAAACTTATCACAATGACATCACAAACATATCACAATGATGCCACAAACGTATTGCAATGATGTCACAAACATATCACAGTGGTGTCACAAACACATCGCAATGATGTCACAAATGTATCGCAGTGATGTCACAAACACATCGCAGTGATGTCACAAACACATCGCAGTGATGTCACAAACACATCGCAATGATGTCACAAATGTATCGCAGTGATGTCACAAACACATCGCAGTGATGTCACAAACACATCGCAATGATGTCACAAACACATCGCATTGATGTCACAAACTCATCACAATGATGTCACAAACTCATCACAATGACTTCGCAGACATTACAGTGACGTCACAAACATGACCTGTGTTGTGAATGTGTCCGCCCTTTACCAGTGCAGGACTCAAGTAAGATCTGTGTTTTGTTGCCCCTAGGGAGAGGATGAGGAAGAAGAGGAGGAGGAGGAAGAGGAACCACAGCAGGAGCTGCTGGGAAGAGGGCAGAGGAACGCAATCCTTGCCAGCCGAACTCGGGTCAGTAGGAGGAGTGGGTCGGTATGGCAGTTATTTGGGAAGAATGAATATCTGCGTATTTATTAATTATTTTATTGTATTTTATGTTTATATACAATTATTTGTTTGTTTATTCATTAGTTAATTGTATCTTATGTTTTATGCATTTTTCTGTGTGTAATATTCAACCACTATGGTTGGAAATCAAAATAAACGTTTATAGATTTAAAGTACCAGATTTTCCAGTAATGTTCATTGTGAGGAAGTAATGTTAAATGTTCATTGTGAGGAAGTAATGTTAAATGTTCATTGTGAGGAAGTAATGTTAAATGTTCATTGTGAGGAAGTAATGTTAAATGTTCATTGTGAGGAAGTAATGTTAAATGTTCATTGTGAGGAAGTAATGTTAAATGGTTCTATTTTGTGAATATTCATATTTTGTTTATCTTGATATCTCCAGTTTGTTAAAAATTGACAGTGTTGATTGCATGAAACATGTTGTACAGATTCGTATTTTCACTGATGTACAATTGTGCAGCAAATGTTGTAGTTTGTGGTGACTGAAAATAATCTGTTACAGACTGAAGTGTCGTCAGAAGACAAGCGTCTCAGTCACCAGAGGGAGCTGGCAGAAAAGGTGAACGAGGACGCAAAGGAACGAATGCGTGGGATGAAAGGCGAAACAGCCGAAAAAAAGTAGGATATTAGGAGGAATTCTAGTTGTTTTTTTACCTGTTGTACATGGAACACTTAAATTTATCAAATATTATTTGTTGGTGTTTTAAACGTTTTTATTTTATATAGACGAATGTGTTCAGTTGATGTTTTGTGTGCATTTTCTGTTTCCTTGAAGTAGGATTGATAATGGTATGGCAACGACAAGCGATACAGATGGTTGATGTTTTCTGTACAGCTCAGATTTTTGCACCAGGATTAATCACAATCACTTGCATTGATTCATTTTCAGGATCCGAAAATCTGTTGTATCCTACAAGAACGCATCACAGCTACCAAAGGAATCGGAGTTGAAAGAACTGCAGTTATATGTCGGTAGGTTGCCTGTGCACTTTATTATCTCTCTAATAAAAATATTCACACTTAGCTAATACGTGTAACAGGTTAGTAACTTAAATATCTTTTATAATTTGATTGTGTAATGTTTATCCAAAGTATCGTGTCACTTTTGTGTTGTTGAGCGCATGAGATGTTAATAACTTTAATCGACATAACTACATAATGTTGTTGTCTCGTTGTAGACAGGAAATATGAAACGGTCATCGTTCCGATATTTGGAGCCCCAACGCCATTCCACATCTCGACAGTAAAGGTATGCATTAACTGGTACTGCCACCTGGTGAGATCGCCAGATGTCACCGAACTCAGTTTGAAAGAAGTTACCTTGAGCAGAATACACCGATACAACATAGAAATGTATTTTCAAAATTACATTATCCATACTGTTGTGATTGGTGAATTAGTTGGGACTTTGTGGATTTGTCAAAACCTGTACTGAGAAGAGAAGAAATATGTCTGTTATATATACAAGTGCCCATTCTAGGCAGCAACAAAGACACTATCATTTCAGTGTGGTGCGCAGGGGCGTAGTGGTTAGGACATCAGGAACATTCAAGAGAACGCGGGATCGAATGACATTTCTAAGTTTGGGCAATTACATTCGCTCCATGGCTGTATAAATGAGTATAAGTGGATATGTGTGAATGAAGTCTTTGTGTGGTAACTGCAGCATTGCTGAATGCTTCCTAGAGAAGTCGAGTTAGTTAGAACAAACAGGGCTGCTGGGGGGTGAAGGGTAAATCGCATAGAGCGGTCCTATAGACTGAATACCTCGCTATGTAAGAACGTACCTTTACCTGTTATTGCCTGGTCTATGAAAGAAAAAGAAATTGTGACTGTTCATTTGAACTGTAAATGAAATTTTGCAGTGCTGACAAACAAAATACTGTCATACTTACCCTGCATTGTTACCCTTTCAGAACATCAGTCAATCTGTGGAGGGCGACTACACGTACCTGCGTATCAACTTCTTCCACCCGGGTTCAGCCCTTGGGAAGGCAGATGGGAGTCTATTTCCCAACCCTGAAGCAACATTTCTTAAGGAAATGTAAGGTTATTTATTATCTGTACTGATCTTGTATTATTGTGCAACACTTTAGTAATGTTAACAGATACTTTGCTCTATGTTGTGTGGTGATAAATGTTCCTGATTTCAAAGATTTTAATTAATGTTACATGTTTCACAAATGATGTGTAGACTCAGGTATAATTACTTCGGAATATGTGAGTTTCTCATTTCAAAATGCTTACATAAAATAAAAGTGTGCAACAAAATCTTATTGTAGAATAATTTTGAGATACCCAGCTTTAATTTTATGAATATATACGAGATGTGACTCATATCTAGTAATTTTATTATATTTCATGGGCAAATGCCAAGCATATTTAGGAAATTGTCTTTCTTCTTATATTTAATGACCATCTTCAACTTGCTGAAGGTTTCGTAATTTTTAGGGGAGATTTGCAGCTGGAAAGAGAGAAAGTTGTAGTAGTGCGATTGGGAAATACTTAGTGGGATGTGAAAGATGTTTTGGGGTTCTGGCTTTAGAGTCTGGCCTTGAAAGAGTCTGCGTTGGTTTAGACACCATTGCTTGAGGCAGGCTGTTGCATTTCAGGGCATCACATTTGAGGCGAGCGATCGCTCTCGCTCCCTATTGCTCGCACAAATCAATAATCTAGGGACCGATTTATCGCTCGCGTCAATTGTTAAAATCTCTCGCTGCCTGCAAGTGTTCGTCTTGACAAGTAGTTTCTTGAGTATTAGATTTACTAGGAAAGTCTAACCTCTTTATAACGCAGTGTTCGGGCTCCAATATTCGGAGTTCACATATCCATTACCAGCCATGGCGATCGCAGTCTGCTACACCAAGATTGCAAGAACGCCATCGAACCTATGCTGGCAGCGTGGTTTATAAAAAGTTATCAAATGAGTGGACTAGCGTCGATGTGTATTATGTTTAAATGTCACATAATGTTGTATGTCGAACTGAATAAAATGCATGTATATATGTACAGTTATGGAATAGCTAAGGGATCAAAAAAATTTTGCTATGATCTGATTGACTGACTACGCTGTAATGGGAATCGAAAATAATAACCTGGATCTGAGCTACCAAAAATGTATATGAGTTGACACGGAGTGTAAAAGTTGATTAGACATTAAAAACGATAATTTTAGTAATTGTTCCACTTTGTCTTTCAGCCGCTCTGAACAAATAAATTCACGACGCACATCTCCGTTATCACTTAACATTGATTCACTGTTTCATGTGCGGATGACAAATTCATATTTTTGTGCACCGAGTTCGAGTTGTGCATTTAATATTATGATGCAATGGAAGCATGCCATTTCGCCCCAGTTTATATTGGTGTTGCCTACTAAGCTGCAGTTATGAGTTATGACTATACATCTAATTTTTATACGTGGCGTATTTGTGAGTCTCAATTTCAAACCGCCTAAGCGAAGTCGCACACGAAACCAGTGCCGTGTCGTGGCCACGTCCCGGGCACAGTACACTGGTCACTGCCACAGCACTGCCACTGGCCTTGCCTAGGCTACGCCTACGGTAATTGGTGACATGTTGCAATTCAAAACCGTTTCACCAATTGCAACGTATGTGGTTTACTAAAGTAAACATTTATTTCTTTGTACAAAAGTCGGCACCAACAAGCATCAATTAAAATTTTTCAAATGTGAAGCCCTGGCATTTGGCGATGATACTAGGTACAACAGTTGAAAGGTCAGGCCAAATCTTGAATGTTGGCCACTTAATATTGACCATGTTTTGTTCAGAACATACCGGAGTTCAAACACAAAGGAACCAGGCGAGATATCTGCGCCGTCATCAAACCTCAACACGGCGTTCCGCATCATCAAAGAAGTGCAGAAGAAATTCAAGACACGGGAGGCTGAAGCTCGTGAGAATGAGGTACTTGTGCGCTCTGGGGTGGACATTTTTACGGGATTCATTAATGTCTCGACAACATTATTTCCAGTTGCAATGAAAGAGAGTTCTTTCCTCTTCTGGCATTGTACTGGTGACTTGTTATCAATGAAGGTTTTGTTGATACGTGTGCCCAGCGATAAGTTCAGTTTGTTGACAATTCTCTTTGCCTCGGTGGCAGAGAAAATGGTCATTCATTTTGTAAAAAAAAATTCAATACGAATAACGTATAATTTTGTGTAATATTCTAATATAACATTTATTACATGTCATCAGTAAATCTAATTTGCATAACTTTCCAACATCTGTCTTCTAAGATATGTTTTAAAATGGTTGAATGATAGAATATTGGTAATATTGACATTAAATGAATTCCATAGTTTTGTGCTGCAGACAATCAGTGACAATTGATATGTAATCATTGTTGTAGATGTATTCTCATATAAAAATAGCTCTCCTTGCTCTCAGGATTTGAAATTGAACTGTCTTTTTCTTTACATCAGGATTTCTTAACACTTAAGAAGTGGAACAAATTCATGAAGACCATAATTGCCAGGTTGTGCCATTACGTGTGACAGTATCTGTGAATGAACTTACGCTTTCGCAGGGTATCGTGAAACAGGATTCTCTGGTCATCAACCCCAACCGGGGTAACCCAAAGTTGAAAGACCTCTACATTCGGCCAAACATCGTCTCAAAGCGAATCTCGGGCACTCTGGAGGCACACACCAATGGTCAGTCATAAATGGATGTCTGTCTTCTTGTTTATATGTTTATATGTTCATCAGTTTGTTTATTTACAATACTCTGCTCGCGTGTAAAATCTGCATTACAGAATCCTGAATCTTTGGCTGCCATAATCATCATAAATTACCGAAAATAATAGTGCTTGGTAATAATAAAAAATTATTCACGATAAACCTTATACAATGTACATTTTATCTTCCAAAGGGTCATAAGTTTAAAACAAAAATACACAGATACATAATTTTAATAAACATGATTTGTTATTGTTTGTATTCTAACCTTATGCAAAACGTGTTTTGGTTAAATTGGCTAAACGTGGGTTTTAGACTTTGAAATAAATTGTTGGATTGTGATGTAGGTTTCCGGTTCACGTCAGTGCGAGGAGATAAGGTGGACATACTCTACAACAACATCAAGCACGCGTTCTTCCAACCGTGTGACGGAGAGATGATTATTCTTCTGCACTTCCACATGAAGGTGATGATCTAGTCGTACAAAGAATAGTATTCAATGTTACTGCTTCCAGGCAGGAAATTAAGCTTATTCCCCTGGTCCCATTTTCCTGCTTTATGCAAGAGATGTTCAGCTTTTTTCATTTTTAAAAACGAAATAAATTCTGGTAAAATGTGTTGCACACTAGGCTATTCTAGGCACACAAGGCCACTCTAGGCACATGTTATTTCCTTGGTCTCGAGTGGTTTCACATTTTCCCGCGCACCGTGTTTGCCACGAACGAAAACGGCGCATCAAAATGGATGACGGTGTTTCCTACTTTTCAGAAGCATTTTCCCACTTTTTCAATACCATATTCGCGCTTTCCTATGAACAGACGTCAATGTCTATGACATAGTATGTTGTGTGAAAGTTTGTGGGATCTTGATCGTGTTGAAACTGTACTTGTGACTAGAAAGTATTGTGTCATGTTCACAATAATGTTGTCCAACACATTGTTACAGTCTGGGTGGTCATCTATAATCAACAAACTGAGTTGTCCATGATTGCCAAATGTCTGCGTGATTGTAAACTGTGTGGATGCGCAAACACGTTGCTGCTCGTCAGATTTAAATAGAACATGTTTTTTCAGAACGCCATACTGTTTGGGAAGAAGAAACACATCGATGTTCAGTTTTACACGGAAGTTGGCGAGATTACAACGGATCTCGGCAAGCATCAGTACCTGCATGATCGTGACGATCTGCGCGCAGAACAGGTTAGTACATGCATGTTAGTTGTGGTAACATTTTGCTGCCAAACAGATTAAATGTAAGAGAGACGAGAGCTGTAGACACTAATCGGTGTTGACTGTGCAGGATATTTTTCTGCAACTGAAACATTTTGACCAGAAGTGGCTAAAATGCAGAAATTTATAGTGACCTAGGCACGAAACATTGGCTGTTCACTGTGGCATGTTTTTCATTTTCAAACAAGATACAGAGCTGACACTGCTGAGATATTACTAATATACATCTTTAAAAAACTTCTACACAAGCGATTTCTGCCTCGATTTGTGGGGTGATACTGATAATGCACAACTAAATTTATTTTGTGTGCGCTTAGACAAGTGGCATGTCTTGACCCAGATCTTTACTCTCGCCGCTTCCACTGATCATTTGGTTTGTTGGTCGCTGATTGGCTGGTGCTTCAAAATCGGGAATAACTCGGAACCAGTCCCAAATCTCCTCAACGAAATCATATTACGAATTGGCCTCATTGATCGGACATGCGTGGGTGTTATCGGGACCGGTTCTTGCAGCTTGACAACTTGCAACACTGCATCGTCCAACCAACTGGACAAAAATTGCTTTTGTAAGCCAGCCTTAACAGGGTCTGCTTCTTTTTCACGTACATGTGAAATAGGTGACTTCTTAGGTTCAGTATATCTGTCAATCACTGTCAGTCAGTCCGTTAACATTTACGGTACAATACGAACTCTTCTATCGCGTTTGTTATAAGTCCTCGTTAACCCGAGCTCAGAGGCACATCGTAATCAAAGGGTTAAGTAATCTCAAAATCAGGGTACAATGTTAAAGTTGGATGGATATGCAACGAAGCTAAGGAGTGTAAACACGGATAGAAAGATAAGTCGTCGGATGACAGGTACATCGTAATATTTCCTATTGATATACGTGAAAAAGAAACAGACCCAGTGAAGATGGATATTAGTAATGCGTGTTCAGTGTCACTAATCGGGAGTGAATTCCAAGAGTTGGTGCGGCAACTGAGAAAACCTAATGTTTGTTTCAACTCTGGGGGAAAAAATGTAAATCAAAACTAAATGATCAAAGCTTTTGCAGGAGTGAACAGTGAATGTAAATATGGCGTACTTCATCTTCAGGCCGAGCGAGAGCTGCGACATCGCCTCAAGTCGGCCTTCAAGAACTTCTGCGAGAAGGTCGAGACGATAACGAAGCAGGAGGTGGAATTCGACACGCCATTCCGAGAGCTTGGCTTCCAGGGGGCGCCCTTCCGAAGCACAGTGCTGCTCCAGCCAACCAGTTGCTGTCTCGTGAACTTGGTGGAATGGGTAAGTTACGTTGGTTCGTGTCGGTGTCACTCCGGTCAAAAGTCGTAATGTTTTCCCAGTGTTGGGTTGTAGTAATGTGACATTATTAGTGTAAGCAATATAGACAAGTGTAACAAATTGTTACGACTGTACATGCATGTACTTGCATGCACACACTCAAAACTAGCCGCAATGCGATATTCAGCGTAATTAATGTTTGAGCTGAATGTAGTCACTACAAAGTACACAGGCGCAACATTCGTTATTTAACATTTCATATCGATTCTACATTAGTAGGCACTGACCAGCCTTGTTCCAACTAGACTGTTGTATCAACGGCTGTTGTTGATTGTTTCAGCCGCCGTTTGTCGTTGCATTGGACCAGGTGCAAATTGTGCACTTCGAGCGAGTCTCCTTCCAACTCAAGAACTTTGACATGGTGTTTATTCTGAAGGACTACCACAAGAAGGTCGCCATGATCAACTCCATTCCCATGAGTCAACTCGACCCCGTCAAAGACTGGCTCAAGTAAGGGACCATATCATAATATTGCAGTCCAAAAATGCTGACATTTGTGCCTGATAAGTTGGTAGATTAAATTCACTAAATTATGCTAACCGCTTTTCACTTGGAGGTCATAGTAAGGCAAATCAGTGTTCGTGTACTAATAGTGTTATGTAGCACGTTATCTAGACATTAGGCTAGCTCAGAGCATTGTATACAGTACTACCTCTGATAGATATGTTCAATTAAATACTCTGAATTAAGGTAGTGAGAACTGAAGAGATGCTTGTGCTTGTAACCTTTGGAATAGGAAGTAAGTATTGGATTGTGATATCCCCTAAAGGCTGATATACCACTGGGCCTCCGTGATTGGGAGATGATATTACTTGTGCTGTGTCAGAGGGCTAAATACGGACGTGTGCTGTACATGATGCTATGGGACTCGCGTCAGACAACTGTCTTGTTTACAGTTCCTGTGATATATACTACACGGAGGGCTTACAGAGTCTCAACTGGGCCAAAATCATGAAGACCATCACCGACGACCCAACAGGCTTTTTTGAAGGCGGTGGCTGGACTTTCCTCGACACCCAGAACGTCGTAAGTGTTGACACTTAGTGATGGCTAGTGGACTGAGTCAAATTAATTATTTGTAGCTTATTGTCTTCAGGAGCCTGAAGCATGAACCGGTACAACTAAAAGTCAAATGCCAAAGTCTGAAAGAATGAATGTCGAAACTTTGGCTGTTGCTAATTTGTGATGCATGGATGCAGTGTGTGACGACGACAACGAAGTCTGAGATTTTAGTGTAATTGTCCGACATTCGATATAGTGTTATTTTTGGACCAGGAGATCCGGGGGAAGCCCAAGCATTTTAGCGAAGTGCGCAGACGCAGACGAAGTTGGCAGCAACTCACACGTAATCATTGCGGTAAACATGGCAATTTGCGGTAAACATTGCGGTAAACATGGCAATTAGACATTTCTTCACTGAATGAAGATAAATATAGTTTTGTTGCAGGAGATTGCGTTGGAGGAAACACTGCTGACCTCCAATTTTCAAAATGGAGTGATGTTAAAGAAGAAAGAGATAATGTGGCAGAAGATTGCAGACAAAGTGAATGCCGTGGGTGGCCACGGCCGCACAGTGGTGCAGATCAAACGACGGTGGAAGGAATAGTGTGACATGAAAAACAGCGTAGTGAAATATACAATGCAGTGTTACTTATGTGTATGCGGCAAATCATATTATTTTTAAAAATTATACATTTTTCAAAACATGTAGACGATGTATTTTTTTAATGGTGAACACTTGAATATCCATTAATCTTTTAAGAAATGGCTAATGTCTTGGCTTGGAAATATCTGATTGTCTGGGACTATCACACTTACGCCTGCATTATCGCGGGTCTAAAATTCACACGTTTTCGTTCCGCGAATAGTCCGAGATTTTGACTTGTCTGTGTCCATGCATTGCGACTAGCCCGTGAAAGTCTCAACGTTTGTAAATAGTCTTGAGACTATAGTCATCGTCTGCGTTCATGCATCAGGCTCCAGGTGAATATCTTAGAGTGGTATTGTGAAAAATGTTCCAGTAGTTGTCAGTTAAACAGGACGCACATTTTGTATATACTGATGTAATGCTTATATAATATATTTTATTATAATTGATTTCATGTGGATTCCTTAATTAATAATCTTTTTTGTACAACAGTTGTTATCTCGTTAAAATGAAGCAGCATTTCTATGACTGATGCTGCATGACCTGTTAAGACCAATGCTCTGTTGCATGCAGTTGGCATTTTCTTGTTAATTCTAGTGGAACCGCCCTGTCATGATTGTGTAACGTCTTGTCGTTCCCGCACCGTGAGCGGCCATTTCTGGCACATTGTTCGTGTTTCAGGTGTGCTCAACCCACTAACTAAATAATCCTTGAATGCGCTTGCATAATACAACATATTGCCTGATTAGTTCGCATAAATGAGGTCTGAATTTTTTGCGAAATGTGAATGTTTGCACACCCTGTTTCTTCAGTGATGGTTTGTGTTTTATTGACAGGATGGCGAAGATGAGGATGATGATGACGAGGAGGACGACAACGTGTACGAGCCGTCTGACGTAGAGGACGAGGGAGATAGTAGCAGCGAGGACAGCGAGGAGTCCAACTGGTCGGACGAGGATGAGTCAGGTAAGAAACCATTCACAATTCTCGCCATTTACTTTATTTCTATTATTACAGAAGTAGCCCTGTTGAATTGTTTTGCCAATTATCGTTACTATCAATAGTTCAATTTACTATCAATAGTTCAATTTACTATCAATAGTTCAATTTACTATCAATAGTTCAATTTACTATCGATAGTTCAATTTACTATCAATAGTTCAATTTACTATCAATAGTTCAATTTACTATCGATAGTATTGCATCATCACAGTGACTATTGCGATGTATCAATAAATAATTAGTTTTCACTAATCACTTTTAAAAACAAAACACCAACTCCACTTACAATTCCGGAATTGGAATTGGCATTCCAATTACACATAGATGAAAAATTACACATAGATGAAAAAATTGGACTCTCGATAAGCCAATGGCTTCCTTGTCCACTTGCCATCTAAATGGCAGTCTTATTAAAATCTTGTTAAATCTAATTGATCCCAAATTTGCCTTATATGTATGGAATTATGCAGACATGTATGTGTGCAAAACTATGTTGTTTATGCAAAAACCAATGTAAGTCCGATGTAGTAGAGAATTGAAATAGGCCAAATAATGATGTTTATTGCAAAGTGGACTGCTTATCACGCAGCCACTTTGGGAAGAACATTAACAGGAACTCCTCAAAGCAAACCAGACAGGAACTGAACACATGTACAGACCAGTTCTGTAGTGTTCCGTTCTCACAATGTCAACTGACATATTTTACGTCAGGTGAATTTAATGAAGATGGGTGATTTAGATATTATAGATGTGGATCACCTAAATGTTACACAGACTAATGTAGTGTAGCACAAATGCACGGCCAGATTGAGTTGCGCTGACTTTTATGTTTATGTCTTGATTGTGTATGGATTCGTTTTAGCCTCTGCCTCGGAAGAGGATCTGGGATCGAGTGAGGAAGAGGGAAAAGATTGGGATGATTTGGAGAAGGAGGCGCGGGAAGGTGCGTAATTCTAGACTGTTTCGTTTCTCCAGGGTGCCTGGAACATTCCCGTATTTTCCTGTATTTCCTATTATATTTTAATTGCAATTCCTACATTTAAAAAAAAATTCTAATAAATATGGAAATTTGGAGGTTTCTTGCGATTCATCACCACAGGATTATTTTTGCAGTAGAAATCTACATGTTAATGTAGGGAATGTAATTGTGGTGTGATGTGAGTCGCACCATACTATATCAGGGGTCGAAATTAAGAAATTTAACCCACTTGCCAGGGTGACTAGTAGCCTTAATATGTGACTCATCCCCATGAAAAATCACTAGTCCCCATTTTTGGTGGACATCGTCAAAATGCGACCTCTTTATGCAAATTTGTATGTTGACCTGTAATGCTCCTTAAATGTAAAATGAACAAATAAATATCAATTTCATAATTGACGATGCAACGTAATTACTTTATTCAATTAGTACTAAATCAGATCCCGAGGTTCTGGACGTTGTCAACTGCTTGTCGTTTCTGTAGGTGTTGCCAATCTGTACCCCTTTCATGTCATCCAGTGTACACATCCACACAAAGTCTGTATAATATTGTGGTCTTGAGTGTCTGGCAATGGCATGTGCGTTCCAAAAAAGCTTATACATTTTGTAAAATGTCGCTTTTCTCAATTGGTCCATCGTCTTGTCCGCCACACTTGACCCTGGGTTGTTCTCTGCTTTCTCTCTTAAAGCCTATTTCATATGGCTTGTAGAACTATTGTGAGCTTTGATACTCTCCAATTTAAATACTACGGAGATGACGACAAAACTGCCTGCTTTCTCATACTTGCAGCAGTACTTACAAAACATTCTCATGTTTAGTTCAGTCTCAGTGTTCTTCGCCGTCCCGTCACTTTCCCCACCTTCAACATCGACGACAGCGTCGTCGTCACGCTGGTCAGCGGCACTGCCAACGGCAACGCCAGCGCCAGCGGACGAACTTTTGTATTCGAGCCATGAGAATTGCTTTAGCCAGTGCGGCTGAAATTCTGGTTTCCTCTCACACGCATCGTACCTAATTACCTATACGCCTATGCGCAACTTTATCATCGACGGTCAGTTTTCTTTTGGGGGTTGGACCCCTTTTATGAAATTCCACACGATTTCGAAAGGAAACGCAGAAGATCGATGGGTAAAAGTTAGTACTGTTCAGTGTATTATATTTGTACCTGTGTGCACGGATTTTCGACTACGTTGCAACGAGTAATGGCTACTCGTTTACGAAATCAGATATATCAGGAACGAAGATTTAAAATTAATTTTATTTTTCGATACAATGTGCTACGTTTATGTATGTATGACTAATTCAGATTGCTTGCATTTATACGGTTACAAAACGAGTGGAAAATAGCTACTCGCCCGGGGGACTAGTGCAGGCCAAAGGTTACTCATCCCCATGAATTTCTACTTGCGTCGGGCAAGTGGGCGAGCGTTAAGTTCGATCCCCGACTATAATTATATCGGCGAAATTGGTAAATTTCGTGACGTAATGTTGAAAGATGGCAGTTGCTAATTTGCATTAACTCTGGGCAGCAGATGGCGCCACCTGAACCAACACTGTTTTGTTAAAATATTCCCATATTTTGATTTCTTAATTCCTATATTTCCTATAAATTTTAGACCAAAACTGCATAGGCAAATTATTTTCTCGCTCTCACTGTCTCTAGTTTGTTTTCGTTATGGCGTGCTTGTCGGATATTGTGAAATTTAGATGGATTCTAGGATGTTATGAAATTTCAAGATCGTGATTATAATTGTGGAAAGGTGTATTCGAACAGATAGAAACAAGCACTGTCTTAGTGGAGGTTAAAATAAACGTGTTTAATCACGCCTCGTGTCTTCACGTGGTATTTTTCAACGGGTCCAAGCTTGCACAAACTGATACTAGTAGATGTGATTTGTTGAAACAGAGCCATGTACCATATTCCACCCAATAAGCGCACGCTATGCTTGAAAATCAAATGTGCCATGGAAAAATGTCAAGGAATCTGTTCTTATAAGCATACACCAAAATATGTTTCTCTAGACAATAAGGTAACTATTTAACACTACTTTGGAGACTAGTGTAGAACTATTTAACACCAGATGGTGACACTTTTGTGTTCCAGACTAGTCAAATTACAATAATTATGGATCTTGCTGCAGACGTGGGGTCAATTCCGTTTTGTCAATTCCAATTCCAGTCAATTCCAAAAAATCTATTCCAATGCTGCCTTGCAGAAATCAATTCCAATTCCAAATTATCAATTCCTACTTTTAAAATCCTAAGCTATGGAAAAATTCAATTCCAGTTTTTTTTTAACACAGTTTTATTTGTACTAGAAATCATGTGTGCACAATCATATTTAATCAGATATAATTAACAAATTAACTATTGTTCATTCAACACATCTATATATGTGTAGGTTTGCTGTAAAAAAACTTAAAAAATGGCATTCAGTTGGATTTTTGCTAACCAGACATTTTGGACAACCCTGGACAGTTGGGTCTTTAATCTGAGTTTTGAATAGTGTCTTCCTGTTTATATCAGTTATGGTATCATTGATAATATATCAAATTTACTGTAAACTTTGAGTCTTCGATATCCTAATCACCAACATATATTCTCCATAGGGAAATAAACCTTGTCCACTTAGAAAGAAATGAGATAAGGCTTGAATGGTCTGACTTTGGTTTTACTGTCTGTTATAGTAGCTTAGTATTTGTTTTTAATGCTCATGTTTGATTATATTGTTCTTGTTCACAATGTTTCAATAACAGAGTAGACAGTGTCTATGCTGTAGTGTTGACAGCTTCCTGGCTGTTACCAGATTCAGGGTGACATACTAATAGCAGACAAATATAATTTTATTAGTAAATTTAATTGGTAAAAATTAACAGTATCAAGTCAGTAATAAAAAAAATCAATTCCAATTGCAAAACAATCAATTCCAATAAAAAAAAATCAATTCCAACTGACTTTCGAAAATCAACTCCAATTCTGGAATTGAGGGTCAGTTCCAGTCCCGGAGTGGAATTGACCCCATGCCTGTCTTGCTAATTAAAAAGGGGGTGTTTGCTAATTAGGGCATGTGCGCTTAATAGATCAAATATGGTAATTCACTTGGCAGGGTGTGCGTAATGTTACAAAGTCTTAATTTGGATTTTGCATTTGTAACATCTTGAAAAATGACTTAAAATGGGAATTTTCAAAGAAAGATCTTAAATTTGATCTCACTTAGGCCTTATTTAATTAAATTATGCAGTTTGATAAGCAACTACATAAATGGCCTCTAGTGTGTTTGAAAATTTTTTGATTTCTTATTGAATTTGTCACAGCGAAAATGTCTCGCACATTTTTTAAGCGTCGGTCTTAAATTTGGTCAGCCCAAAGAAGCCCCCAGCGCACTTAGACTGGGATGACCAGTGTTTCGTGACATGCGCTAGCCCTGTTCTACATCCAACCAGGATGTGTATTGCACGTCACTCCCTAATATCTCCTCTCGTCTGTTCGCAGCCGACCGGGAGCACATCGATGTAGAAGTCGAACAGAAGTCGAACAAGCGTCGCCATAGCAGCCACCACCACCACCACCATGACAAGCCAGCAAAGAAACGCAGGAAATAGATGGCGCCACTGGATGGGCATTGGAGTAGTAGAACGGGACCACGAAAAGGCTGCATGATCGGGCTTCTTTACAGTGTTTATGTACATTTAATGTGTAAGATGGCAGTGAGTCACATTGTCATAATCTCCCCTGTTTCAGTTAGCTTGTTGGAGCGATGATAATGGGCAAAACGTGATTGTACAGATTGTAATAAAACAGTGGTCATCAGGGCCTGTATTCTCGAGTCTTACAAATTTGTAACTCAGGTTTCCGTAAATACTGTAGCAAGACCACCCCGGGGGGTTCACTCTTGGAATATCTGGGTAAATATTATCAGATATACTAAATACTGAACAGGACTACTGCAGTATTATGTAATTCATGTTGAATCTTAGTCAATACTGGCAGGCTTGCGTAATAATTTTACAAAGTCTCGAGAATATGGGCCCAAAAATCGGCACGAGTTGGCCCTCTGCAGTAATCAATAAAATATTAGATTTTGAAAGTGTGTGCTTCAATATACTGTGTGGTTGACAGGAACAGATTGTGTCGGCATGAATTCCTGCGCTGATCTCGTGTCTATCACAACCTCGCCTTTAAGGTCTGCATTGACATGAACACATGACTGAAAGGAGCCAATCAGCAGACGATGCTACAGATTTATGCATAAGCTACAGATCCTTCCTAATAAGTTGCCACCTTATTCATGCTGTGTGCGTACTAGGCTAGTGTTTAAAACTGGAATATATAGAAGTCTATTACATTAATCTATGTAGTTACGATGCATCGCTCAGAGATGTTTGTCGGGTTGTTTTTGTTGCAGGTAGTAGCAATTTCACAATACATTTTTACAGGCAATGGTTTGTGGCATTTTATGTTATGGAATTTCGCTGGTTTTTTTTACTTGCAGGTTGCTGACAACACAATTTCGGGTCTTTGGGAACATTTTGTCATTGGCTCTTTTAGTTGTATAATGCAGTTGTGACTGCCATCCATTTCTTTATTTTTGGCGTTTTGTTCTTGTTGACTTTATTAACGTCTCTTAGGCCGTAGTCGGTGGCATCATGTCTGGTTTTGGTCAGACCTCGCAAGCAGACTACACCTGCACGTTGTTGCTAAAATAACTCCAGTTGATGTCTGAAAGAGATGTTCATTTGTTGATTACATACATAATTATAGCATGATATGATGAAGCTGACGATAGTTTCTCTCTGTATGAATGAATGAATAAATAAAAGAATTAATTGGTTGATACGCAAAAGACAAAACAAATATTCCTGCTCGTTTGCCAAAAAAAGTTCAGTTTCTGGTTAGAACAAATCTTGAAAATGGCCCTATGGCATGTTTTCTATAGTTCTTGCACTGCACAATATCTGTATTTCACCGGATAACACCCAAGTACATTTTTTTTATCATATTGGTAAAAAAATGATGGTTTAATAATAAAAACAATTCCTATGTGGACATTCGAGTGTTGTTGAACAGTGCTGAAAGAATTTTTCACTTCTGGTGGATGTGACACTGCATGAGGAATCCCCTGTTAAGGCGGAAATTCACAAATTGAGATTTCGTTATTTACTGAAAATGTATTGATTTCTGTATAGCACACAAAAAACAGAAATGAATTGATTGAAACGGTTTTTTGAAGTTCCAGTTTTGTAGGAAATAAGCCAAACTGAAGTTACGGAAAATGCTGATATCTCGGTTTGTGATTTTCGTACTTAAGCAGGGTCATCTCTTGCAGTGTCACATGTTTTGTTTAGGTTTGTAGTATCTGGGAGATTATCAGTAGTGGATTTTATCAACATGAAAATCCTTTAAAATAATTTCATGCATATTTCAAGGCTTTCTTACAGCAAGCATGATAATAGAATGGGATTTTTTTCTTAGTATGAACATGCAAATTAAAAATAGTATGAAAGGACTTTGTATTATGATTTATAAATTCCATGACGTACATCTCCTTGATATTACGTACTAAGTAAATTTATTGTCCTGAACTAACAACTAAGACGCAGTAACGTACATTTTTTAACTATGTAATGTACTGTCCAGTGAGGACCACACTAGGGCTCGGCAGTAGTGCCTAGATATCAATCAGTGATGTGGCCACTCACTAGGTGGCAGCACGTGATATGACCATTTGAGCATGTAAGCAGAGCTACTGTTAGGTGGCTGCTTTATCACAAATAACAGTTTCTTTCTGTTTTATGAGAGGGGACAGATCATTATTTTACTTCCGGGTTGATGGTAGACGAATATAGTGCCAGTTTTCTTGACACGAGGGCGGTATCTACTTTCAAATATTCTTGCATCCTGTTTTGTTATGAACAGAAAAGAGCACATTATTGATTGACACTTGTACTACACACTGGCTTCAATTTCAAGTTGCTGGTTGGCAGCATAAAATGCACATGTCATTGATGGAAGCATCAACCTTGGTATCAAGACTGGATCTAGTCGAGTTTGTGCGACAAACGAAGATCGGAATCTTCCATGTTGATTTTTTTTATAATCAAATTGTAGGATTTTACTTTTTTTTTTAATCATAATTTTGTGCATTGTATGAAATTGTCTGACTTAGCATTGCCATTGGTTTCAATGGAAAAACAACAGTGTACTGTACTCACGAACAAGATATTCATGCTAAATATATAATAAATAAATCGGTGGGATAAATTGTTGTGAGATAAATAAATATTATGAGCCCAAAACCCAACGGTTTTCCTATCGTGATGGCAGGGCTTTGTGTCGCACTTTTTGGCAGGGCAGTCTGTCTGTAGAAAAGAAACCCTGCCCCAGAAATATCAACATGTTCTGTGAGACCCGGTATAAGTGAAACATTTCGGGGCAGTTTGCGAAACTAGCATTGGGATACCATCACCAAACGGGCTGCAAAAGTATAATATAGAGTATGGATTCTTTTGCGATCTTACAGATTACTCTTACCTCTCGTACAGGCGAGCATCGCTTACGGTTAGCAACAATGAAGGGCGGGACAACAATGCCATTTTATTGGCAGTAATTAATATCAAAATGTTACTATGCGATTATTGCATGATTTAACACGGTGTAACAAAGTTAAAGGCATAGTTTCAGCTAAGCCCCAAAACAATATCATCATTTATAAAATTAAAATAAATAAATAAATACAGTCTATAAAATGTTGCATCATCTGTACATCTACATCTACATGGATAACAGGAAGAATTCCGTGGACACCCAGCGGACAGCATCAAGTCACTGTGACACTGAGAATTAGAAAGAAAGAAAAATAATATGCATAAATAAATAAAGTAGTATTGATGCAATAGGTTATTCAAGGAAAAAATCATATCCCAAAGTGGGGCATGCCCACTCCCTAAATACGCCACTGTATTGGACCCATATTATTTATTACGCCTAAAAAACGTTTGCCTACATGCACAGAGATGCGTCCAGCGAAAACGCTCAAGAATGTGTCGATGTTTGCTTCTGACGTGTGGCGACCCCTGGCAGATGGAATAAACATAAAAGCGATCGGAAAGCCACATCGATTGACTCAAGCGATCGTAGTCGAGCACTAAGATTCGGTTGGTACGGCCATGGGAGACTTGCCAGAATGTATGATATCTGCCTGTTGTAATAGCGGCCACGATTGGTAAGTAATGCCATCGCTTGAACCAGTGTTGGTGCAAATATGTGTCGTAGCTAGCGATCTACCGTGCTCGCCCTTCGTAACGCCTCCGTTCGGGGAACGCGAATAACGTTGTACCGCTCTCCCTCTCTGTCTCTCTCTCTCTCTTTCTCTGCATGTTTATTTGGGACAAGGCAACTTGGCATTTGACGAATAACGCAACGGTGTGCCTGGTCTGGCGCGAAATGTTTTTTATGCCATAACTTCTACTCAATCAATCTTCGCAGCGAAACGTCGCGTCTGGAAATGAGAACGCCGGTAAAAAAAACCAGCTGAGTCGTGAGTGTAAGTCACCAGGCCAGCAGGCGATTACGCAAAGTTCCAGCGGCGTCGCTGACCCGAGGCCAGTAGTGGTCACGCAAGGTAAAGGTCGCCCGTGTACAGCGAGGACGTAAACAAGATTAGCGTGTCGTAAATTCGGCAAGGGCCTGCCTGTTTGGACCGAAGTGGCCGGCACGAGAGACAAGCACATGTTCGCGAACACGGGTGACAAGGTCTCCAAACTGAGCTTTGTTTGAGGCTGATCCACTGTCGCTATCACTGTTTGTGAGTCTCTTGCTCTCTACTTTATATCTTCTGATTTCTAAGAAATGTGGGCTTGCCTATTTTATTTGCGCACATAGTTATTTGGTTAATATTAATTAATAATAATTTATAATAAATTCATAGAGAAATTTGTGGTGAATTGTTTCTGCAATAAATACACATGTGGTTGTTCTCTAACATGAAAGTAGTAATTCGACACTGCTTTGATGCTAAAATGAACATTCTTTCTTTTTAAAAAGTATTCTTTTTTTCATTTGAATGTAACAATGGCATGTGGCTCTTGAAACATACGCTGTTGAATGCAGTTTAATTCCAGCAAAAGTAGTCTAACAATGACAGCTATGTAAAAATGGGTCAAAAAAAGATATCTTAAAAATAGGTAAATTGATAGAGAAAACCTTTATTATGTTATAATTAAAACAGTATTCTATGCTTTAACAGTGAACAAAAGTGACAAACAGTTGTGTAAACTTACACTTAAGATTCTGTAAGAATCATGATTACTGTTAAACAATTTAAGAATGATGCTTTAAAATCCTAGACTTGGTTGTGCTCGATTTTTTCAAGGTAAACGCACATTTTTAACATACCTGGTGTTATTCCATACTAATTTCACTGTCATTACTGTGTAAAAATGACATAAATTATGATGTGTATGTCTGGAATAAAACATTATTTATATATTATAAATATAATTATTTATTTTCATGGCTGCCCTGATTGGCCTCAAATGTTAAAACACTCAAAGTAACTGCAAACAATATGTCCACTCAAGTGTACCACCATCATGCATACACATGTTTGCATATACTTCATAATACTTGTATGTGTATAAACATACACTTGTGGTCAAGCATAATTAAAGTGTTAAGGTGGTGGTACATGATTCCCCTACATTTAAGGTTCAGACGAGAAATGCTAAATTATAGCATATTAGTTTTGCTTCAGAGAAAATTATTTACCAAGATTCAATTGTAAAATTAGTTGCTCACTTGCTGCGACATCCCTAAATGTTATTAGCCAAACAATCCTGTTACAAAACTGTGTTGTGGTTACTAAGATTATTAAAACTAGCTGATAGGAACAGTTAATTGCATTTTGCCTTGACACCATGTGCTTGGACATGGTTGTCATCTAGACATGCTTCATGGGAACGTACAGTGTATGTTTTTCTGCACAAACTTATGCACAAACTGATGTGATATTATATGCATTTGTGGGTTGGATGTGTGTCTTATATTAATATAATATAATACAATACAATACAATATATATATATATATAAATATTCCCCCCGATTATCATATATATATATATATATATATATATATATATATATATATATATATATATATATATATATATATATATATATATATATATATATATATATATATATATATATATATATATATATATATATATATATACATTATATACAGTATATACAGTATATATACTGTATATATTTTTATTAAATGGTACTTTTGGTCCTTTGCAAATGGAACCTGTGAATCATACAAGATGGTGGCGTGGCTCCACAACACGGACACTGGTGATAATCGGGGGGGGGGGAATATTTGACATAGTAATCCATATTATTTCTCAAGTTTCCGCATGTATGTTTTGGAACACTGCTTGGCAGTATTCCAGAAGTACGTTACTATGTACCCGTTCAGACAGTGATTTTACAAGCTTTTTTGAGGTCGATATTCTGCAAACTGTTGGCCCAAGTAATGCAACCTGGCTGCTGCCAGCATTGACAAAAACAAACAAACAAACGTCATCCTGTCCTCGGGGAAGCACCATTCGAGCAGTAAAAACCTGCCACGTTGAAGGTAGCTTTGGTTGCAGTTAAAAAGTGGATCAAAACCGGGTTTGGAGATGTCAGTGCA